>CM049397.1:32134697-32239697 GCA_026929865.2 Hyperoplus lanceolatus
GAAGTAACAGACATAAAAGTGCAATTTTTTTTTTTTTTAAATAACTCTTTTTGAGGACCGTACATTAACCCCATATGCTCTCCGTCTCCCCCTACACAATCGATGGTTAAGTAGACAGTATGTAGTATATACATGTTGAGTATGCAGTAGGGGGGGACGTTACACAGCCATTGACTTATAAAGTAACTTAACTTATCTTACTATCTCCCTCTCCCCCTATAGGGCGTGTGAGGAGCTGGTGCGGACGCTGGGTTTTGATTGGCTGCTGATGTTCATGGAGGAACACCTTCACTCCAGCACGGTGACGGCGGCCCTGTGGATCCTGGTGGTGCTGCTGTCCAACCAGGCCATTCTGAACCGCTTCAAAGAGGGGCTGTGTGGGGGGGGCTGGCTGGACCACACCGACTCTGTGCTCACCAACAAGATAGGCACAGTGCTGGGTGAGTGGAGCACGAGACTCTGTGTGTGTGTGTGTGTTTGTGTTTGTCGCTCTCTCTCCCTCTCTCTCTCTCTCTCTTTGTGTCTGTGTTTGTCTCTCTCTATGTGTGTGTGCGTGTGTGTTGGTCTCTCTCTCTCTCTCTCCCTATGTCTCTCTTTGTGTGTGTTTGTCTCTCTGTGTGTGTGTGTGTGTGTGTGTGTGTGTGTGTGTGTGTGTGTGTGTGGCATTCGTGGCATTGCATCAATATCTTCAAGGCAACACAGTTAATTATTGGTAAAGTCAGCAATTCTGGAGAATGTCTGTTGTTTTCAAATTCACTTTTGGTAAAAAAAAATCTGTGAATATCTCCTCACGATTCTTTACCTGTGTCTGTTAGCGGACATGTTGCCAGCTATGTCGGGCCCCTTTGTTTACATACCCCCTTTTTTTTACAGTATATACCAGTTTACAGAGCCTAGGCTGTGTTACAACACCAGCTTTTTTTCAGCGCAGATAGCGTATCGTGAGGAAAATTCAATGATTATGACAAAAAGTGATTTTGACAACAAGCGTTCTCCAGAATTGCTGACTACACCTTTTTAAACAAAATCTGACACAACACCAAAGATGGATCTTGTGAATTTGCAGCAGTTTTCCTTGCTCAAATTATTGTGTTATTATTCCAAATTGAACATTAACGTGACCTGAACCCTACCACAGTACCGTAAGTCAGAAGCAGTAATAACGTGCAGTGTGTGTGTTGTGAAACGGCTCAGCTGCAGACGCCTCTCCTCACTCTGCCGCTGCGTTCCGTCGGAGCTGGCCTTCGTTCAGTAAACAGAAAGCTGCTCAGTTTGTGCGCCGCACAGCTCAGGGTTGGTCTCCTCTCTTTCTGCCTCCCTGCTCCCTTCTGCTGTGACCATAGTCCCTCACAGCTCAGGGTTGGTCTCCTCTCTTTCTGCCTCCCTGCTCCCTTCTGCTGTGACCATAGTCCCTCACAGCTCAGGGTTGGTCTCCTCTCTTTCTGCCTCCCTGCTCCCTTCTGCTGTGACCATAGTCCCTCACAGCTCAGGGTTGGTCTCCTCTCTTTCTGCCTCCCTGCTCCCTTCTGCTGTGACCATAGTCCCTCACAGCTCAGGGTTGGTCTCCTCTCTTTCTGCCTCCCTGCTCCCTTCTGCTGTGACCATAGTCCCTCACAGCTCAGGGTTGGTCTCCTCTCTTTCTGCCTCCCTGCTCCCTTCTGCTGTGACCATAGTCCCTCACAGCTCAGGGTTGGTCTCCTCTCTTTCTGCCTCCCTGCTCCCTTCTGCTGTGACCATAGTCCCTCACAGCTCAGGGTTGGTCTCCTCTCTTTCTGCCTCCCTGCTCCCTTCTGCTGTGACCATAGTCCCTCACAGCTCAGGGTTGGTCTCCTCTCTTTCTGCCTCCCTGCTCCCTTCTGCTGTGACCATAGTCCCTCACAGCTCAGGGTTGGTCTCCTCTCTTTCTGCCTCCCTGCTCCCTTCTGCTGTGACCATAGTCCCTCACAGCTCAGGGTTGGTCTCCTCTCTTTCTGCCTCCCTGCTCCCTTCTGCTGTGACCATAGTCCCTCACAGCTCAGGGTTGGTCTCCTCTCTTTCTGCCTCCCTGCTCCCTTCTGCTGTGACCATAGTCCCTCACAGCTCAGGGTTGGTCTCCTCTCTTTCTGCCTCCATAGTCCCTCCTACACTCTATGGTTTTCAACCTCCACAATTGGTCATTTTTAAGTGTTTTGCCGGTGTAGACCTGCACAATTGTGACTTTTGATTAAAAACAGTGATTTTTATTTTCTCTTTAAAGTCCTTTTCTTTCCCTTATTATTCACTATTTAAAGCTACAGTGTAAGTTTGTAATATCAGAGTATTTAGTGGCATCTAGTGGTGAGATTCAAGGACAAGAATCTACTTACTAAAGTCTTTCCAAAATAGAAATTATATAATAATATATTCTATATTCTACTCTAAAAATGGCAATACATTCTACACACTGTACCTTTTAAGCGCAACAGTGACCATTAAAGAATTTTCTCCCAAATATGAGATTACTATTATTATTATTATTATTATTTCAGTTTTTTTTACTCCCTACATTACAACCTCTCCAATATCATCTTACCAACCTCCAGTTTGAGAACCATTGAGCTTGCTTCTGAAAACCAGGCTGAGTAGTGACGTGGCTTAACAGAACTACAACTGCTGTAGCATTGTCAGAGTGTGTGCAATCAGGTTCAATCCATCAGATTTAGTTAGTGACCAAATCCTTTGTATTAAGCTATTTGGTTAGTGCTCAGTTTCCGAATTGAAATCCTGCCTCCTTAGCTCATTTTCAAGATTATAGTCGTGGTATATAGTCCTACTGTAACCAATTCCTTCAACATTAAACCCAATACTATGTACACCAGCTGTGTTCAGAGTTGCCTTAGTCAAGAGAGTGTGTGCAGTAATGCCATATTTCTAAATCATCGAATTCTCCCCCAAAAAATTCACTACCCCCTTAACTCTTACCCTATCTCTTTAGGCTTCAATGTGGGGCGCAGTGCCGGGGGGCGTTCCACACTGCGCGAGATCAATCGGGATGCGTGCCATTTCCCGGGGTTCCCTGTGCTGCAGACGCTGCTGCCCAAACACACCAACGTGCCCGAGCTTTACTTCCTGCTCATGGCCCTGTTTCTACAGCAACCGGTGACAGAGCTGCCAGACAGCCTCCAGGTACATGTTAGTACACCAAACCTTTTGTACCTTCTTCTTCTACTAACATATATAAAGTTCTGATCATAATAGAACTTTAAGTAAACATAGAAGTTTTTGTCTTAATTTTTTATCATTGTTCTACTTTTTTAATTTATGTTTTTTAAGTGTTATATGTTTTGTATTTAAAAAAAAATAGATTATTTTGAAAATATATTTTGATTGTTGTTAAATTGTTTTTATTGTTTTGGATGGATGCAGTGGAAAAATGGAGACAGTGCCACATCATTGCCAAAGTTCAAGCACATACTTAAAGACATTTGCATATGTATAGTAGAACTGTGATTGTAATTGTGACAGTGTAAAAATAATAATAATATAGTAATGTTTGGTGTGTATATGAGCCAGTGTGTGTGCTTGTGTCTTCTTCAGTTCGACCTGGACTCTATCTGGACGTTTATCTTTGGCATGCCGGCCTCCAGTGCGACTGTAGTGGGATCAATCCATAACGTTTACACAGAGGCTGCTTTCCTGCTGCTGGCTATGCTGCGCAGTATGCTCAACCTGGTGAGAAACAACAGGCATTTCTACACTGTGAAAATATATATATATATACAGTATATAGATTTTTTTTTATTTAACCAGGAGATTCCCTGTCTTTTTAAATACCTTTATTGTGACTTAATAATTTTGTGAGGATATAATGCTCTCAGAATCTGTATTCCAGTCTCATAATTGAGGCTCAAATTAAACGTCTTAATGTTACTAATTAATTCCAACCCCTTGTCTTGTCCCAAAAGCAGATTATGTTTAAACACCTCCACACACACACGCATACACACACACACACACACACACACACACACACACACACACACACACACACACACACACACACACACACACACACACACACACACACACACACACACACCAATGGTTCTTTCTGTAGATTATTTCTTTTAAAGCATTTCTCTCAAATTGGTTTCCTGATTACAGTACTTACTGTGTGTGTGTGTGTCCGTCTGTCTGTCTGTCTGTCTGTCTCTCTCTCTGTCTGTCTGTCTGTCTGTCTGTCTCTCTCTCTCTCTCTGTCTCTCTGTCTGTCTGTCTGTCTGTCTGTCTGTGTCCAGCCGTGGCAGTCCGAGGAGGAGGGCTCCTGGTTGAGAGAGTATCCGGTCACCCTGATGCAGTTCTTCAGGTATCTCTATCACAACGTGCCCGACCTCTCTCCCATGTGGCACAGCCCCGAGTTCCTCTGTGCCCTGGCTGCTACCGTCTTCCCCTTCAACATACGGCCCTACTCTGAGATGGTAAGACGGAGCACATTTGGACAATATCTAACTAATTATCTGTGCTCCAGTGGCGTAGTGGATGGAGCGCCTACCATAGTTGTATATAAAAAGAAATACTATGTACAGGTCATAAATTGCATTTTTGTTGGCATGATTTTAAAAATAAAATGTATAAGAAATCATTAGATTAACAACATATGAACAAGTCCTTCTGTGATAACCTTCAGAATAGTGCTGAGAATGATTATGGAAAGTTTAGTTGATGTAAGTGCTTTAGAAGTTGCAGTCTTACCCTTCAACATCAGGCCCTACTCTGAGATGGTAAGTCTGAGCAAATGGACAATACCTAACTCATTATGAGTACATTTGCATCTGTTTAATTGTATATTCTATATCGTTGCTGCTTTTTTCTATTCTACTTGTATATTGTATCTTGCATATTTTTTTCTTTCATTCTTGGCATTCAGTCTGTGGAAAACAAAGGGAGAATGTCCTTGTATGACTGAAAACATGTTTCTTATTGTGCATATGACAATACACACTTTGAATCTTCAATCTTTAAAACAAAACAAAATCTAGATGTTGGATTAAAGCCAGAGTTAGATTTTTTATTTCTTTTTTTACAACCTATTAGTGTCTACAGTTTGAACAGAAAACACCTAAATGTACAGTTTGGACCTTTTATTTTGACAACTATGACAGAAGACATGTTATGGAAGAAAAATAGACAAAAATCTTAAAATTGACCAGTGCTTGAAAAAACAATGTCTTTGCCCGCCGTGCCTCGCCTTTTGCACAAGTGAGGCGCAATCAAAAAACCATGAGACCTTTACTGGTGCCTAAACTTCTGCCCAAATGTCTTGTGCAATATAAACGCATGAAGAGCTCCTGTCCCAAGAAGACTGTGGAAACGGAGCTGAAATTGGGTTTTATAGCTTTAAAATGTCATTAACAGAGCCAGTAATCTGAGGTATTGATCGCTAACCCTATCAGCTAGCTGCAGATACATTGTGATTCTCTCTGAATGTGCAATAAAAGCTGTCATGTATTGTCCCTTTGGCACCTCCTTTGAAACCCATGGGCGGTTTTAACAACAAAGGGCATGACACTGCAGTTTTTCTCACGAGAAAAAAAAGGTGTTTTGAGACAGTTTTACTTTTATTGCTCCTGCAGAGTTCCTGGCAATTGAATTACTTTAGAAACAAACAGAATATAGCGGAGGCAAGGCTGAAATGTAGGATTGTCGAATGAAAAGAATATTCTCTAATGTAAACGTATTGGTAAAGTGTTTCTGTATACAATCTTTATTATATACTTTTCTTAACAGTCTATATGAATTTCTTAGTATTTAATATGTATAATTCTATCATCATAAACCCTACATAAAATGATTCTGAGGCCCCTGGAACCAAACTAGAATATGTTTCTAAAATTAAAACTGTGGGCCCTGCTGCCGTAGACAACAACAGGGAAACAGTAACTTTTCAACCCCCCCTTGGACAGTGTTCACTTCTCTGACACACCCAAAGTTACATAGTGCCCCTTTAAGTGTTGTCCTTCTATACAGTAAAAAAAAAAATTGTGTTGATTAATGACATATCTCCGTCTGTCCATCCATTCCAGGTGACTGATCTGGACGACGAGGCGGGGTCTCCCACGGAGGAGTTCAAGGCTTTCGGTGCAGACAGTGGGATGAACCGCAGTCAGTCTGAATACTGTAACGTGGGCTCTAAGACGTCCCTCACCAACCACCCGGCCAAGAAGTACGTCTTTGACTTCATGAGGGTCCTGATCATGGACAACCTGTGTATGACGCCCGCCAGCAAGCAGACGCCCATCATAGACCTGCTACTAGAGGTGAGCGGATATAACCTTATTTTCATACCAAAGACCGGCCAATACTGCTTTTAAATGGGAGCAAACCCACAAACTTAGATGCCCACTTGGGCTACGAGATTTGAGGAAACCTTGTTAACATGCGATAATATTGTAAAATAATGTGATAACGACATCAGCTGTGATACATAAAGAAATACTGAAATATCATATTTTTTTTTGTGCGTGTCTAGGCCTCCCCAGAGCGCTCCACCAGGACTCAGCAGAAGGAGTTTCAGTCCAACATACTGGATGGAGTCATGGAACATCTTCTGGCTGCTGACGTGCTGCTAGGTAACAACACAGTACCACACACACACACACACACACACACACACACACACACACACACACACACACACACACACACACACACACACACACACACACACACACACACACACCAGTATACTGTATGTAACAAGTCTCCCCCCTCTCTCTCTCGCTCTCTCTCTGTCTCCCCCCTCTATATCTCTCTCTCTCTCGCTCTCTCTCTCTCCCTCCCTCCCTCTCTCTCTCTCTCTCCCTCTCCCTCCCTATCTCCCTCTCTCTCTCTCTCTCTCTCTCTCTCTCCCCCCCTTTCCCCCCCTCTCTCCCCCCCCCCTCTCTCCCCCTCTCTCCCCTCTCTCTCTCCCCCTCCCTCTCTCCCTCTCCCCCTCTCTCTCTTTCTCCCTCTCTCTCTCTCTCTCCCCTCCCTCTCCCCTCTCTCTCTCTCTTTCTCCCTCTCTCTCTCTCCCCCCCTCCCTCTCCCCCTCTCTCTCCCTCTCCCCCCTCTCTCTCTCTCTCTCCCTCTCTCTCTCTCCCTCTCTCTCTCCCATCTCTCTCTCCCTCCCCCTCCCTCTCTCTCTTCCCTCTCTCCTCCCCTCTCCCTCTCCAACCCCCCTCCTCCTCTCTCCAGGTGAGGACGCCTCTCTGCCCCTGAGCAGTGGAGGCAGTTATCAGATCCTGGTGAACAACGTGTTTTACTTCACCCAGCGCGTGGTGGACAAACTGTGGCAGGGAATGTTCAACAAGGACTCCAAGCTGGTGGTGGACTTCATAGTGCAGCTCATAGGACAGGTACTAAACCCAACGGCCATTTACCACAATGGGAAGAGTGTAGATTGTATCCTACTTTTTTGTAATTATTATTTATTAATTGAGTTTTACATACCTACCTACCCCCCCACCCCCACCCCAACACCCCTAGTTGGCATATTATAAATACAATGTACCCCTTCGGACGCATTTATATTGACATTTTAAGATTGATACATGTGTATATTATGATTTATAAAATGTATTCTGTTCTTCAAATTAAACCGTGACATACATTTTAGACCGTACCGCTCAGCCCTACGGTAACAGAAGTTATTTTAGCTGAAGGTTCCTACTTAGAATAATGAACAGACCGCTTCATTTTTACTGAAAACAAATTAGAATTTCCTGCACATACACATCCCCCTCCCTTCTGTAGCTGCAGCATTTTGCTAGAGGCATTGGACTTTAGAATCCTGACTATATTTACAAGAAGTGGTGTTTTTCTATGTACCAGAGTGAAATTGTAGCACAACAAACTTATCACACCAAGCAGCATTTAGCCAGTGCTTCTTGTAAATAGCCTGGGCATATGTTAGCATAAGGCACTGCACTGAGAAGTGTGTGTGTGTGTGTGTGTGTGTGTGTGTGTGTGTGTGTGTGTGTGTGTGTGTGTGTGTGTGTGTGTGTGTGTGTGTGTGTGTGTGTGTGTGTGTGTGTGTGTGTGTGTGTGTGTGTGTGTGTGTGTGTGTGTGTGTGTGTGTGTGTGTTTTGTATATAAATATAATAAGTCATTTTGCAAGTCCTCTTCCAGTTAATATAACCAGTGAACTCACTCAGGATGAATTTAGATAAGCAGTATTCATTTGACTGCAGGCTCAATTCACTCATTTAAACCGGAGGTGGCACACACATTAGATATGGCTGTTAGTCCCTTTAGGCCCCTGGCTGACTGACAGCTGTGTGCTTGTCAGGGCGTGTTTTGGCCTGTGTGCATGTGGTCCATGTGGAGTCAAATGCATGTGAATGTTCCCATAATATTTAATGAGTAATGTTAAAGGTGCAGTGTGTAATATGACATCATCAAGTAAGTTCTTGAAAGTCCTAGAAAGTTCTAGAATGCAACGCTCCCTGGGTAACCCCAACCCTTTAGAATAATAACAGAAGCTACAGTGGCCTTCAAGGACAAGAACAATTCTACATTTTAAACAATGCACCTGATGACATTCCAACTATGACACTTCCAAAATGGCCGCGACTGGTTTTGGTCCAAGAAATGGAGAAATATGGACATATATGATACCCTTTCTAAGGGAAAAAATAATAATTCTACATTTTTTTTCAGCTATTATGCACTAAATTAAACGTACTTATGGATATTATAATTACTTTCTACAAAATCTGCTAGGAAATAAAACTCAAAATTCTACACACTGCAGCTTTAAGTTAAGGTTTTGAGTTATTCCTTATTTCACTGGAGAAAATGTAATTTTAAGGATGCACTTAAATATAAGAAGAGATTTTTTTTTTTTTGCCGCCGGACTTTCAGTGACGATCCCTTTACAGTTTATTATTCCTGCAATAAGCTCTGTATTTAAATTTACAGAGGTCATAAAACTATATAGTGCTTCAATAAAATATATAACATGGGTGGAAAAAGATATAATTTATGTTTTAACTCCCTGTTAACTTGGTTAAAAAAAACATGAGCTAGAGAGCAGAGACTTTGTTGAGGTCATGTGTGTGTGGACTCTTTTCTATGCTGTGGTTTCTACACACACAACTATGCAAGTGAGAAGCTTATGAGATTATGCTCTGACATGACCGTTGAATACATACAGTACTCGCTTCACATACTATGTGTTTGGCACTCCATCTGCAGTGGTAGTAACCTTCAACAGCTCAAAACAATGTTTGCTTTCACCTTACCACACTACCATTAATATGTAGAGCATCAAATCAGCCAGCAGATATAAAATATGAGATAGATTGTTGGACATTGATGGACACACATTTACAGGCAACAGTTGTATTTATTCAGTGTTTGCTTCATTTAAGTCAAGGCAAGTCTTGTTGGACATACTTTTTATTCTAACAAACAAATATGCTTCCGATTTGAATCCCCCTAGCAGTTCACTACTCCGACCCAACAACAACCCCCCAGACTAACAAAGCTATACATTCACAACCCTCTCACTACTTAACCCAGTTCTGCTCCTGATTGCTCAAACAAATCTACATTCTGCAACAAATCTCTATTTTCCACAGAAGCTTTATCCCTTTACACAGCAGAGTAACAGCCGTTACAACTTTCTAACACACACACACACACACACACACACACACACACACACACACACACACACACACACACACACACACCTCACACACACACACACACACACACACACACACACACACACACACACACACACACACACACACACACACACACACACACACACACACACACACACACACACACACACACACACACACACACACACACACACACACACACACACACACACACACACACACACACACACACACACACTCATGTATGTGTTTCTGTCTTCCCCCAGTCTAAAAGGCGTTCCCAGGGCCTCTCTCTAGACACCATCTACCACTGTCTGAACCGCACGGTGCTGTACCAGCTGTGTCGGCCTCATAAGACAGTGGCTCAGCAGGTTGCCTTGCTGGACGCTCTGAGGGTTTTGACCGTCAACAGAAACCTGGTGCTGGGGCCGGGCAACCACGACCAGGACTTTGTGGCCTGTCTGGCTCACTGCTTCATCTGCCTGCACAGCGGGAGGTAAGGAGGCCGCATATGGTGGGTGGGTGGGTGGTGTGTGTCTGTCCCTGTCCGTCTGTTTGTTTGTGTGTGCGTCTGTGTGTTTGTGGGGGTGTTTGTAGTCTCTAGTATGGTCTGAAGCACTCCGTTTAGAGCCGTCTATTCGGGGGAAACTGGGCTGGCCTGTTTTTATTTATTTAAACCAATCACAATCATCTACGGCGGGGCTAACCCCGGGAAGCAGCCAATGGAGGCGTAGCGTTGTTTGCCGACGCCAGCGCTTAATAGACGCTGGCGGGAGTGGTCAAGCCAGACTAGGGTGTTTGTAACAGGCTTCCTGCATGGTCTTAAAAAGTCTTACATTTTTTTATATTGAACTCAGGTACCGTGTGAGGAATTTATTGGCATTTTTCAATTCACACTTAGAAAGATTTAGAAATGGTAATTTAATATTCATAAGTAAGTTTTAAGTAGTGTATAATTGCTTAGCATAGAATGAGCCTTTTTTTTAATCTGCACAGCATCTTAGCATTGGGCAGATATCGTGTTTATAGACATGCTGCTTTGCTAGTTTGACAAGCAGCGAGGAATACATTAAATTTGCTGTGTTGAACAAAATGATGGAACATGTCGCCAACATGAGTTCTGTCACATCAGTGTAAGGTTACATTGAAAATACTTGTTGGCTGGATACATTTTGTTTTGATCCAGTTAGGAGGAAATGAAGTGATGCAACATTCAAAACAACCCCAGCTTTAAACCTTGGTGACTGAGTTATTTGCTAATGTGGATGTAATAAGGGAATTCATATGTTTCAAACCTCTATAAATAATTTAGCAACTTAGTCTTAAATCCTGCTGGGACATTTTTGGGGGATTCAAGTCTAGTCCACTATTGCAAAAACAACATTCTGCTTAACACACAAACACACACACACACACACACACACACACACACACACACACACACACACACACACACACACACACACACACACACACACACACACACACACACATTTTTAGTACTTTATTTGCGCCCACAATTAATAATAATATACATAAGGACACAAATGTCATAGATGCAAAGTTTTCTCCGACACAACTCTGAAACGTGGCCAATGCCAGTCAAACAGCTGATATTATGGGTACACACAACACCTTCTCCTCCAAATATGGCGACTGCCAATGATGGAGGACACTGAGCAGTATTTGGCAAGCTGTTTTGCGCTTGTTTTTGTAAGGCCGACAATCCTAAGACCACTAGTGACAAGCCTATGCACATGGCCTAGACTGCCAAAAATGAACACAAGTAAATGACAGTTGTAGCCCATGGAGTTAATTGTCTGTACTAGAGGGTAATATTTCACCAGCTTAGTTAAATAAGCCTCCTCTAAACTTGAGTCAAAGGTGCAGGCTACCTCCAGGATGTGCACTTTTCTACGGTGCTCATCTATTATCAAAATGTCAGGCCTGGTGGCACTTAGATCAGTAAACACAGACATTTCAGCTTCACACAAAGAGAACATATGAGGTCTAACAAAGCAATTGACATGGGTGGAGGATGTTGGTGAAAGTATAGGTGGTAAGCTTTGTACAATCAAGTTCACAATCCTGTCATGCCTGGCTATATAAAGGCTTTTATAAAAGTAGCAGCCATTTAATATATGTGACATTGTCTCAGTGAACTGTTCTTGTCCATGATGAATACATAATGATGTGTGGGTGTGTGGGTACCAGATTGACAGGTTCAGCTGGGACGGTAGAACCTGCAATCTGGCTTTGATGGCAAACGTTTGTATGTCCTCATCAATGGATGCATTATTGAAGATGATGTGGGACACAGAATGGTCAGCAGAAGGCAAGCAGGCTAGTTTGCCTTGTAGTCTTAGTCCCGTCCAGTGTTTTTGGGTTGTCTGTGTTTTATTGCCAGCAGGGCTGCGCGACAGTTGTGGGTGGGAGTGTGAACTCGACTCGTCTTCCACCAAGGTGGCAGTGGGCGATGTCCCCACTAGTAACCAATGATTCGGATGGGGCTACATTCTTTCCATTATGTGTCCAACGCAGAACGATACCAGTCCAACTACAGAGGTCGTTAAGATCGGCCAGTCAGACCTGACACCGAACCCGATGGGCGAGTGTCCGTTTGCGTTCGGTTTCCTTCTGAATCCCAGAAAGTTGGCTCGATTCGGAGGCGAGAGCGCTTCTTAGGTCTAATAATAGGATGCACGGGCCATTTTCCTGACAGAGGGATCATCGTTGTTCAGCATATTTAATAAATGTGCCAACCTGGTGGGATGTAGACCCACTCAAAATCGGGTACTCCCAAGCCCCCTCGTGCCTACTGTGGTGGTGGTCCCGGTTGTGTGGGTGTTTAGGCCACTCCAGCCTCTAACTATCTGAACGTTTTTTGTTTAAGTCTTGCAGTGTTTTGTGTTAAGTGAACATTGGCAAAGAAGTGGTGAACCTTTGATAAGGCAATTTGCCAATGGCATCCAGTTTCATTGTAGCGGCAAAGGAGATGTGTCAATTTTATGTAACCTTGAAGTATAATCGGATATTATTTCTTGCACTTGTTGGTCCCGTCGCCAGCTACATTAAATTTGTGTCCCAAGTATGCATATGTTTCATTTCGGGAATAGACTCGAATGGTTTTATTGTTGATTTTGAATTGGGGGTGCGGTCTAGCTTCGCCGAACCACCTATTCCCGCCGCTCCTCCTTTCAAGAACTGCGCACTTGGACCCTTGACCTCCAGGCCCGACCACCGAAGGAAGGCATCAGTCTTGTGCAACATGTCCTGCACAACCTTTTCCTGGGGGGCTTTGCACACGGGCAAAAGCTTGTACAGGATTTGGGGGATGGTTCCAGGTGGGGCTTTGGACATCCACTCTATCCACCTATTGATTGACAGAATGAAGTTAATTCGCTCCACGGGCAGCCCTCTTGATCCCGGGAGTGGAATGTGTTCAGTGAGCGGCTGCGGCTGAGAAGAGCCTTGGTAATTTTAGATGTCGATGTAACATTGAGGGAGATGTATTTCCTCCAGAGCTCTTAACATGATATTATGAGGGAGTGTGCAAACGTCACGGAAATCGGAAACACTGAATAAAACTTTGCCTTTCGTGTTTAGAAGTCATCTTATGACAGTTTTTAGACAGAATACATGTTCATTCATGCTTGCTTTCTATATATGCCTTTTGTTTAGTGGACATCATGTTTGCGTCCACCAGCCATGGTAGTATGGCCCAAGAATGCATTTCATAAACAGTTTGTAGATGTAGGTAGGAGAGAAATGTCTCTCCAAGTGGTGGGGTCATTTGGAATATTATCTTTTTGGGTATTCTGTGGATTAGCGCTCCCTTCCATGACTCGGGCGCACCTGTTAGTGAGACAAGTGTTGAAGATGGAGCAATTTTTTTTACGTGTTAGCTTTAACATTTCATAAGTGACCCCATCACTACCACTGGACTTATTGTTTAAAGCAGTTTTTTTTAGCATGGCAACATGTAGCGGAAAATGAGCAACATGACTTCTAAAGCTCTTGTTTACGTCAGATTCAAATCTGTCCCGAGTGTTACATTTGGGTTGCATGATTCATAAGAGACTCATCACAAGGCTTCTGAGCCTGTATACTGTGTGTGTGGAGGATGAGAGGAAAGATGCACAAATCACAGCCTGGCTATTCATGTCTCTGGATCATACTGCTCTTGAAAAAAATGAAGAGACCACTCCAAATGTTCAGTGTCTCTCCTTTGACTATTTAAAGGCATATGTTTGAGTAGAATGAACATTTTGGTTTTATAATATAAACTACTGACAACATTTCTACAACATTCCAATACATTTTTTGTCATTTAAGAGCATTTCCATTAAGTAATGTAGAGATGAAGATTTAAGAAAAATCCAGACTGGACTCTTAATTTTTTTCCGGGGCTGTATTAGAGGAAAGGACATTGAATGAAACTGGAAGTAGGAGGAGAGATAGTTACCCAAGTTAAATAAGTTAATTCATTTAAATCAAGCCTTTCAATTTATCAGGAGTTCTATACTTTATTTTTTATCAAATTTGGTTTAATTGTAATGTTACTATCAACTAATAATGATTTGGCTTCATCCAGTTTTTAATCCATTAATTATTAGACAAAAACACATTTACTTCTTTAGAGAGTTTTTACCACTTAATACACACCATAGGAATGTAATTAGAAAGTGTGTTTGTTATTGCCTGTGTGAGACCGGCCAGAATCACTGATAGATTCCAAAATCGCAGCGGGTGGGTAGAGATTAAGTTTTCTACCACACTGGGAACACAATATGGTTTAGCACCACACACACACACACACACACACACACACACACACACACACACACTGTCCTACTACAGAGAGCAGACTTACCTACTGCAGAGAAGCTAAAATAACCTGAGTCACTCGTGTGTGTGTGTGTGTGTGTAGCAGCGTGGAAGGCTTTGGTCTGGAAGCGGAGGCCCGGATGACGACCTGGCACGTCATGATGCCCGTGGAGAACGACGCAGACGCTTCACACAGCCAAGACGTCAGCGAGGGTGAGACACTGTGTGTGTGTGTGTGTGTGCGTGTGTGTGCGTGTGTGCGTGTGCGTGCGTGTGTGTGTGTGTGTGCGTGCGTGCGTGCGTGCGTGTGTGTGTGTGGACAACCCATTAACCTACTGACTGTTTATGTGTGTGGTGGTGAGATTTCAGCCATACAGAACACATCTGGTGGGATAGGCTTATACACATTCTTTTTAAGATCTTTCAAAAAACATGTTCTTATTTTTTTAGAAAAGTACTTGTTTGAAACAGACTTTCTCTTGAATATATCTGCTACTAAGAATTTATTGGCCACACATTAAGCAATTGCCAAACATTTGATTTGTTACTTTTGAGAAATTCACAAGTAAGTAAGGTTAAGTCAATACAGCCTATCACAGTAGTCACAGGAAAAAGAGCCTCTATTTAATAAACAGCATTGTGTTTTAATGTCATCAAGGCATACTTATATGTTATGAAAAAAACATTTATTTATGAAAAAATAATCTTGCCCTCCCACGCAGGTCGTCAGCTGCTATTAAAGGCGGTGAACCGTGTGTGGACGGAGCTGATGCACAGTAAGCGTCAGATGCTGGAGGACATCTTCAAAGTGTCTCTGCCCTGTAACGACAGAGGACACGTGGACATACACACGGCCCGGCCCGCACTGGAGGAGCCCGCACTCAAGAGCTGGCAGAACCACCTGGGTGAGGGGGACAGACACTGATACAGACAGACAGACAGACAGACAGACACACACTCACTCACTCACTCACTCACTCACTCACTCACTCACTCAAACAAACAAACACACAACCACACAAACACACAACCACACACACACACACACACACACATACATACACTCAACTATAACACTACAACCATACAGACTATTGTGCACTAGCAGAACATGTCTGTGTTGGGATTTTGTGTTCGTCCCTTTTCCCCTTGTAATGACTGTTTGTGGTTGATCCAGTTTTTCATTATTAGATCCACATTGTTGGATCTCCTCTTGTGGTTTTGCATCGGAAATGTCTGGCCCTATTATTGCTGATCTGCTCTATTTCTTGCTGATTCTCTCTCTCTCTCTCTCTCCCTCTGCTTCTTTCCCTCTCTCTCTCTCCCTCCCTCCCTCTCTCTCTCTCTCTCTCTCTCTCTCTCCCTCCCTTTCTCTCTCTTTTTCTCTCCCTCTCTCCGTCTGTCTGTCTCTCTCCCTCTCTCTCTCTCTCTCCCTCCCTCCCTCTCTCTCACTCACTTTATCAGTGTTGCTGATGTAAGCAAAGTGGTAAAGTTGCGGCCACCTGCCAAAGTTTTAACTCAGTCTGCTGAACAAAGCACTTTGGCAGAAAACCACATATTGTTAGTAGGGTTGGGTGGTATAATTAGAAAGGAAAATGGCGAATGCAAATGAGTTGGTCTTCAATAACGGTATTCAGTGTGTGTGGCATTTTAAACATAATAATGCAGCTTAAAATACTTCACAAGTAAATCACATGCAATTCATTTGTATTTGTTGTTCATTTGGAACGGCGGTTGTATTGATACACAATGTGTTCAAGCGCTGTTGTGAAAATGAGTAAAAGCAAAATACATTAAAACTACAGGAGAAAGAAATCAATTCAGACAAATGCAAAACGTTGTCTTTTACCACATACAATGATAATAAAAAAATTGATAAATGGTAAAAATAAATTGACAGACATTTTTCATACTCTTTTCTCTTCTCTGCAGATGCAACGATAAGAAATAAATGTATATATGGTAAAAATTAATTCACATGTTAACTCTCTCTCTCTCTCCTTCCCTCCCTCTCTCTCTCTCTCTCTCTCTCCCTACTTCCCTCCCTCTCTCTCTCTCTCTTTGCTCTTCAGTCCATGAGAAGAAGTGTATCAGTCGTGGTGAGGCGGTTACCCCGGCGACACAGTCCAAACTGTCCCGGGTCAGCAGCAACTTTGGCCTGTCAAAGCTAACGGGCGTCAGACGCAACAAGAAGGAAAACAGCCTGAACAAAAACAGCCTGTCTGCTCAGGTACACACAGACACACTCACTCACTCACTCACTCACTCACTCACTCACTCACTCACTCACTCACTCACTCACTCACTCACTCACTCACTCACTCACTCACTCACTCACTCACTCACTCACTCACTCACTCACACACACACACACACACACACACACACACACACACACACACACACACACACACACACACACACACACACACACACACTGCACAAGTTTGGCAGCTATAGACAACATCCTTAAAATATTTCATTTCTGCCCAACAGGAGACGTTCCAGTGGATGTTCACTCACATCGCTGTTGTCCGAGACCTGGTGGCCATGCAGTACAAGGAATACCAAGAGGTAACAACAACTGCTCAATTATTATCAGGGAAAAGCCTCCATAATATCCAGATATATTTTTTTTATTCGATACACATCTATGTGGCAGCATGTATAATTAATTACCAGCAACATACAGCTCTGGAAAACATAAATAGACCAGTCTGGATTTTTCTTAAATCTTCATCTCTACATAACTTAATGGAAATGCTCTAAATGACAACATTCTTATTGGGAATTTGGTAGAAATGTCGTCAGTAGTTGATAGAACAAAACCAAAATGTTCATTCTACTCAAACATATGCCTATAAATAGTAAAATGAGAGACACTGAAACATTTGGAGTGGTCTGTTTAATTTTTTTCCAGAGCTGTATTTTAACCACTCAATCTGTAGTGTAGTGTGTGACACAAGACTGAGGGTCCACAGCGTACTAGCAATTTGCCCGTTTACAAAGCCTAGGCTGTGTATTAACACTGGACATTTTTTAAACCACTCACTCACTCACTCACCCATCCACCTGTCTGTCTCCCTACAGCGCCAGCAGAATGCCCTGAAGTACGTGACAGAGGATTGGGCGTCCATAGAGTACGAGCTGCTGCGTGAGCGGGGGCTGTGGGGGCCTCCGATAGGCTCCAGTCTGGATAAGTTTGTCCTGGAGATGACCGAGGGCCCGTGCAGGATGAGGAAGAAGATGGTCCGAAACGACATGTTCTACATCCACTACCCGTACAACCCGGAGATGGAACCCAACACTAACCCAGCACAGGTACTAGGAGTGTCTGTCTGTCTGTCTGTCTGTCTGTCTGTCTGTCTATCTATCTATCTATCTATCTATCTATCTATCTATCTATCTATCTATCTATCTGTCTGTCTGTCTGTCTGTCTGTCTGTCTGTCTGTCTGTCTGTCTGTCTGTCTGTCTGTCTGTCTGTCTGTCTGTCTGTCTGTCTGTCTGTCTGTCTGTCTGTCTGTCTGTCTATCTATCCATCCATCCATCTATTCAACCATCAAGTAAAATATAAGTCACTGAAATAATAGCAGTGGACAGAAGGTATACCGATGCAAACACATGTATGGTATAGGCCTCACCTGCCAGTATTACATCCTGCAATAGAAATGTACTGTCATTATTTTGAATAAGGGAGAAAAAACATATGAAATAAATAATTCCCTACATTGTGTATCGATCCCCTTCACCTACAGAGTAGTGAACTTGCAATAATATCTCTCCTGATATAGAGAATCTGTATCGGTGTCATGTGAGGAAGTGACATCATCACTTTCCCCCTGGCACCGGCACACACACACTTAGCGCTCTGTGTTTGCTCTACAAATAACCCGCTCTCTCTTTGCCGACCGGAGCCTTCCTTCACTCCATTATTTATTTGGTGAGGAACATACGGAGAAGGGCAGAGAGGGACAGAGAGAGAGAGAGATAGCTCTTCAAACACATTCAGTATGTAAGAAAGTCTTGAAACACAATTATAAAAATAATAATATTTTTTTTTTTTATATAGCAGTTTCCAAGGGACTCAAAGACACTTTACAAAAAAAAACAGTACACATGCAAATTAAAAACAGATGAAGCAATGGAGCCAACACACAACAACAAACCAACCAAAGACAACCCTATTAAAAGAAAGTTTAACAATAAATCTGCATATAAAATCAGCCACAAATACATGCAAATGGGATTTTCATTTTTTTATTACCTACAAAACAAGCAGCCCATTGCATAAAATCATATCGTTCTTGCAAACTCCCAGTAACCCTGGTTTGATCACAAAAAAATGTTTTTTTTTTACACAAACCAAGACATACAAACATATTACTATTATTATAATTTCTGGCTCACGACCCCCTCCGATCGACCCAGTATAATTAACTCCACACTCCCCCCCCCAGGGTCTAATCATCACACATCGTTTAAACATGGTCGGGGGAGTAGCTGCAGGGTGTTTGGCAAAGTCAGTCACTTGTGCCTTTCAGATAAATACCATCACTGGCCATTTGAGTATATCAGTTCAGCAGTTTGGGATTTCTTGTGCACAGTTAAAATGTCAGTATATTGGGGCGCCATTAGCTCAGTTGGTAGGGCGTCCCCCCCCATGGGCCTCGGCCAGCAGCGGACCCGGGTTCGATTCCAGCCCACGGTCGTTCTCTGCATGTCACTCCCCTCTCTGCCCCATTTCAACTCTTTCTCTACACTATCAATAAAGCATAAAAATGCCCAAAAAATATATAAAAAAAAAAATAAGGTACGGTGTGTAATATCGGAGTATTGAGTGCCATCTAGTGGTGAGATGCTAGTTTGCAACGTCCCTTGCTAACTGTTCTGAACAATGCTGATACATTCTACACACAGAACCTATAAAGAAGGCCATCGTAAATTGTTCTATTTTATAAAATTTCCCAAAAGATATGTATGGAAAGATGTTATATACAGAATCACGGTGCCAGAATACATTGCCCGGTTTTTTGTAGAGCTATTCTCTTCTGCACTGACCGTACGAATAAGGTTCAAAGTGTTCTTTCTTTCATTATATCTGTTAATATCAACACCAGTGTACCGACTCTTTCTATATTCTCCAGTCCTCTTCCCTTCCTCTGGTTCCCCTCTTACCCTCAGCCCGGGCTGGGGGTCTTGGCCGCGGACAGGTACCTCCATCAAGTCCACCTAACCTAACCACCTAATAACTCAGCTCCTGCTCATGCCTGGTGTGACTGCATGAAAGTGGGGGAAAAAAAGCATTATTTTGCAGTTCTGCCATAGATTTGAGGAATGTATACATGCTGATGTCGTGGCAGTTTTCTGGCCTGTGTTGTTCAGTTTGGATTTGAAGCCTTGTCAGAAACTGCAGTGAAAAATCCTTCAACTTTTCTGTTTGCTGTGGAGTTGACGGCCGTTATGTTTGTTACTGACCTTGTGTTATGTGTGCTGGAAAGTAAGAAGATTTCTGTTGTAAATGTGATACCAATCTTTGCAAACTTAAATGTCTATGTGCCATTTAATTCATTGTATGGTCTCTTATTCACACATTCAGGGAACCGGGAAATTTCTGTGGGCTGTTAAGTTTGGTTGTATGTTGTTTGTATGGTGTTTATTTGCATGTAAACTGGTATATTATCAGCTGACCCTTAACTTGTTAATTCTGCTGTGACTTTGAAGTTTTACATCTCCCACAATAATCTTTCAACCAGGCCAACTTTAACAAGCCAACGATATTTCTCCTGTACGGGTTGTATTCACTGTTGTAACTACTATTTAAACCACGTTGAACTCACTTTTTCTCTTCATTTCTCCCCCTATCCAGAAGCCTGTACGTTACCGTCGAGCCATCAGCTATGACAGTAAGGAGTACTACGTGCGTCTGCTGTCGGGGAACCCGGGCATGTACCAACACTCTGTGGAGACCAGCACAGAGGGAGAGACCACTCCACATGAGCCTGAGCACGGAGAGGACACCATCGCTAGGGTCAAAGGTATGTTACAGCACCGTACCAAATGGATTTTAAAATTATTTGTACTAGTTTACAAAGCTCCAAATGGCTTAGGACGGGCCTACATCACAGATCACCCTGTTGCCTTCTGTGCCTTTGTAAGCCCTTGGTTTCTGGTAGGGCTGGGCTGAAAAACTAAATACGCCAAACAAGAAGGAACTCTTAATGTAATGCTTTTCCTGTGCTCTCCTCTAGGCCTGGTGAAGGCTCCCCTGAAGCGTTCTCGCTCCACAGCGGACGGGGGAGATGAAGACGGCACGGAGCAGACCCAGGACCAGCTGCTGGAGTCAGGAGGACCAGAGGAGGAGCAGAGGACTGACAACACCTCTCTACTGCGCCTCCTCGAGGAGGGAGAGAAGGTAGGCAGGGGGGCACGCACACAGACAGACGGACAGACACACACACACACGTCCTCTCTCTCTCTCTCTTTCGCTCTCACTCCCACACTCACAAGCACACTCCCCCTCTCACTCACACGCACGCACACACACACACACACACACACACACACACACACACACACACACACACACACACTCGCACTCACACAGACACACACTAAAATACGTGGTTTTATTTTTTATGATGGAGAAAATTGATTAGGTTATATGTGCAAAAACTAATCATCTGTGCACAAACTGAAAAGTTCCTCGGAGCAACTTTTAACCCAATCTTATTCCTCTCATTGTCTGCGTTGTAGATCCAGCACATGTACCGCTGTGCAAGGGTTCAGGGTCTGGACACCGGCGAGGGTTTGCTGCTGTTTGGGAAAGAACATTTCTACGTGATAGACGGATACACCATGACCGTATCCAGGGAGATCAGAGACATAGACACTCTGCCAACCAAGTAAGTAGATAGATAGATACATACATATATATATACTTACATACAGTGCATTCATATACGCACGCAGGCACACACACACACACACACACACACACACACACACACACACACACACACACACACACACAGGTCTATACTACACAGTTTGTAGTTACTGTATTATTTTTAGCATGTGCTGCACCACACAGCTATGGTCTTGGAATTTCATTTTCTTTAATAGTTAAAAATAATCACATAAAATTAAACAGACTATTGAATTGTCAATACATGGATCGGTGGTTTAAGTCCATTATCCAATAAGTGGAATGCAGCCATATCCCTTTCCCTAGTCTAGACACCTTTAGTAGAATTGCAATGTAAGCATAATTAATCATGATTGCATTTATGGAAGCCTGCAGCAAACAGTTGACACGGTTACTGTACTGTTCCTTCCCTGAGTTAAAGATGACATCATAGCTGCAGTGGGAGAGTTAGAATGATGTAATGCGGCCGGTGGAGCATGCGTTGTGAAAGTCAGCACAGAGAGAGATGTGACATATTTATCTTTTTAAAGAACTTGCGTAATATTTTCGTTGAAGACACAGTGTGGAAAATAACTAACAAATGCTTGTCTCTGATTCCCCCGGTTGATCCTTCCAGGTGTTTTAATGCTTTATAAGCGTCCGCACAATCCTGTACAATTGAAACATGTTTTTCCCAAAGGGTTGAGATGGGGCTGTAGCTGGCATTTTGGTAATGTAAGAACAAATGAATTGAGCAATTTTCATAGTCATCCAATTGAAAACATTCTCAAGACTACAGTTTATCATAAATGACTATTCACTTGCTTTTGTTTAATTGTACTTTTTGTATTTTATGACTTTCAAATGTCATCAAAAGCAATTATACCGCATTAAAATACACTTAAGGCTGTGGTTATTTTATATAAAAAATAATTTATTAAATACATTAATGTCATATCTGCCGCATTACTTTATAATGAAAGCTTATATATAAATAGTGTCAACTGCATTGTGTTTGTTATTTTTCTTTTAGGAATTTGTACAAATACAATACACAATTTTTTCTTTTTTGCCTTGACTATAATGTTTTTAACATTTGGAAAGGAGCTGTATTTGCCTTTTGTAGATAAATGTTAATGAATGCATCTCTGTCTCTCTATCTGTCTGTCTGTCTGTCTGTCTGTCTGTCTGCAGTTTGCACGAGGCCATCATCCCCAGAGGAGCGAGACAGGGACAGAGTCAGCTGAAGAGAACCTGCAGCATCTTCGCCTACGAAGACATCAAGGAGGTTCACAAGAGACGCTACCTGCTGCAAGTAAGTGGGCACATAACACACACACATACACAAGCTCGCAGACAGACAGACAGACAGACAGACAGACAAACACACACACACACACACACACACACACACACACGTAGCAGCACCGACAAACAAAATACACATCTGTGAGGTTAGACATTTATCAGATAGATTTATATTCAGTAGCTTAAAACTATTTTCTTTTTTTACGCTTAAAATGACTTTTACTGAGTAAGCAGACCACCTATTTAAATTTTATTGTTTAATTAACTCACATTTTTATGTTTGTTGATGATTAAATATCCTGTGTGTGTCACCTTTCAGCCCATGGCCGTGGAAGTCTTCTCAGCAGACGGGAGAAACTACCTGTTAGCGTTCCAGAAAGGAGTCCGCAACAAAGTTTACCAAAGGTACAGAATACAAAAGCTTTGACTTTATCCTGCTAAAATGCCACTGATGTTCGTAGGCTACATGTGTTTTATGAATTACGTACTTCAGTTTGAAAATATTATTAATAAATCTTCAGAGAGCATGAAGTATCTTGTAACCATAATATTTCTACTTTGAGTGGATCACAGTATATCAGTGTGATTGTCAGTTTTATCAGTTTAGCACTTGTTTATGTGCAATGTGTAATGGGGTTATTTTTTAAATTCTCTTCAGGTTCTTGGCCGTGGTGCCTTCACTGGCCGACAGCTCCGAGTCTGTTTCAGGTCAAAGGCCAAACACCAGCGTGGAGCAGGGGTGAGACTTTCTCTATGTCATAAATGTATTTTCTTAATAAATTCAGCATCGGGCTTTTGCAGTTCTAGGATGTTTTTCACTGCTCACATGCTGATGTTTGATGTTTGGAATTTCCTCTCTCTCTCCTGTCAGGTCTGGGCTCCTCAGTACGCTGGTCGGCGAGAAATCAGTGACTCAGAGATGGGAGGTAAGAATTCAAACTATTTAGTGTAATACCTGAAGAGTGCTTGTCGTCAAAACCATTAAATATTTCACTACAATACGCTAACTACCTGTAGAACGGACATTTTGGTTTTATACTATAAACTACTGACAACATTTCTACCAAATTCACAATGAGAATATTGCCATTAAGAGCATTTCCATTAAGTAATGTAGAGATGAAGATACAGAAATACAGACTGGTCTCTTCATTTTTTATGTTCCCTCTATAAGCCCCCATTCACTGATGTGTTAACTGTGTGTGTTCTAGCGAGGAGAGATCAGTAACTTCCAGTACCTGATGCATCTGAACACCCTGGCAGGACGGTCCTACAACGACCTCATGCAGTACCCCGTCTTCCCCTGGATCCTGGCTGACTTCGACTCTGAGGTGAGGGCACGGGGTTTTTGAGACTTGCGATTTCTATCCACTGCAATTTTGTATGGATTCATAATCTGCAAAAATTGTTTAAAAAAAAAATAAAATAAAAAATCATTTCGGTAGTTCGCTGCAGCAGGTTATGTTGACTTGCCTTCAAATCAAATGCATTACAAACTTCTCATTAAAATACACACACTTCTGTTTACATGGCAAAAGTCTTTGTCGGATTATGATATTAACCAGGTTAATATCTGAATTTCGCTGTGCGTGTAAACTTGGTCAAAGATAACCACAAGAAAAATAGATGCGTAGTCCTTCGAAAAAAAACTGTTTTTGGTAACCGTGCTGATGTTTGTTGTTGGGTACGTTTAACCAGGAACTAGACCTGACCAACCCCATGACGTTCCGTAACCTAGCCAAGCCGATGGGCGCGCAGACGGACGACAGACTGACGCAATACAAGAAGAGATACAAGGACTGGGAGGACCCCACCGGTAAGACATGAATCTACTGCTTTTTTTTTTAATATATACTTTATTTATAGATTTTGAAAATATGCATACATACATATCAAAAACATCCAATGCCATGTACACTACATTTCTACACATCATATACACTTATTTTGTACATTCTTCAAAGGACATGTAAAATCAATTAAAGCTCCCTAAAAGAGGCTCATCGTTATCAGCACAAAACAAAGCAGTCATGAAAATCTACTGCTTTTAACAAGCTGGAGGCTGGGAGATTGTCACAAAGTCTGTTATTTTCTAAATGTAAAATATTTAAGGTCTGTATAAAATAGTTAAACAATAAAGTGCAGTTTGTTATAATAATCGATTCTGAATAAGGCAGGGAGATTTTAGATGTCATCTCAAGTTAAATAGATTCAAGCCAGTCACTCTTGGTGATTTTACACAGTTATTTGTATCCAAAATATAGAAATTTTAAAATCAATATACAGTATATGGTCTGTATTGAACAATTAGTCCAGTTTTTGGTTGTTTTTCAAATAAGAAGTATGACATATTACAACTTTTCTACAGCAAGAATCAAATTGACCAAATTGTGACACATTTTTAATTTGACTTTTCCAACCTGCACAGAACTTTCAAATTTCAAAACGTAAAAAAGGATGTACTGCATTGTCAGACATTTATTTTTGTCCAGTACATGACAGTTTGACCCCCTCAGAGTACATCATTGTTTTCTAAGTCTCTACTAAAGTAAGGCAAGGCAAGTTTATTTCTATAGCACAATTCAGACACAAGGCCATTCAAAGTGCTTTACAGGGGGGGTATGAAATACATCAAGATTAAAATACATCAAGTATAGAATACACATTAGAAAAGCGAATGGAAAGATATGAATATAAATAAAACATTTAAATAAAATGAAAATTCCAGGTTAAAAGGGAAGCAGTACAGTAAATAAGTAAATGCGTTGTTTTCCGTCCTCCCCAGGTGAAACACCGGCTTACCACTATGGGACCCACTACTCCTCAGCCATGATCGTAGCCTCATACCTGGTCCGCATGGAGCCATTCACACAGATCTTCCTCAGACTGCAGGTTTGATAAATGCTCTTTTTACCCACAAGTTAAGCCATTTCTCCTTTGTCATACAACATACCTGAGTTGCCATTTACTTGATTGTATGTGTTTTGAAAAGTCCTATATAAATAATGTGTAAAACAGTATCATCCTATGTGTACCTATTACATTTTTTTATTTTATTTTATGATTTACGTCACACTTTAATCCCAGACGACAAACCGTTGATGCTATGAAGTTCCCTAATGTCAAAACCTGTGTGTCTGTCTGTCTGTCTGTCTCTCTCTCTCTCTCTCTCTCTCTCCCTCTCCTCCCTCTCCCTCCCTCTCCCCCCTGTGTGTCCATCCCCAGGGCGGTCACTTTGACCTGGCTGACAGGATGTTCCACAGTATGCGTGAGGCCTGGATGTCGGCTTCCAAACACAACATGGCCGACGTCAAGGAGCTCATACCAGAGTTCTTCTATCTGCCGGAGTTCATAACCAACTCAAACAACTTTGACCTGGGTATGTGTGTTATCTCTGTCTACACACATATACAGCTTGATATACAGTAGCTTATATACAGCCCTGGAAAAAATTAAGAGACCAGTCTGGATTTTTTTCAATCTTCATCTCTACATTACTTATTGAGGTAACACTTTATAATAACTATCCGTTGTAACTTGTTAATAGATCATTAGTAAACTCTTAATTAATGATTATTAATGATTTGTTAAGTGTTTGTTAGCAGTTTGTTAAGGATTTATAACAATGGTAGATAGTTAATAGCTTAATAATTGAATCAGTTCATCTGGGAGGTAATCCGAGATTAACTGATCACGTCACGTTCAAGTCCATGGCATGCACAGAGTGTATTGAGTTTATTTAAAAATATTTGAAAATGGGGCTGCCCTCAGTTGCCCATGCACTGTGTATAGTCTATAGCCTATTTCAGCCTCGTCCCAGATGAACTGATTCAATTATTAAGCTATTAACTATCTACCATTGTTATAAATCCTTAACAAACTGCTAACAAACACTTAACAAATCATTAATAATCATTAATTAAGAGTTTACTAATGATCTATTAACGAGTTACAACGGATAGTTATTATAAAGTGTTACCCTTATTGAAAATGCTCTTAATGACTTAATGAATTTTGGTAGAAATGTTGTCAGTAGTTTATATTATAAAACCAAAATGTTAATTCTACTCAAACATATGCCTATAAATAGTAAAACAAGAGACATTGAACATTTTGAACGGTCTCTTAATTTTTTCCAGAGCTGTATAACTTAAGTCAAACTGGCTTGTACAAGATGAGATAATTGAGAAAAATTTACAAAATAATTGTCATGTATGGATGTCTTTTATGATAAAATACAGAGATCTTAGGGCTCTAACGGATAAAAAATAAAACTGAAAAATCAATCCCACAAATTGTACAGATTCATTGTTGCCCTTTTACTGAACAAACCATATGTCCTTTTAATCTAATTGCACTGTAATTTTTTAAAAGATGCTTTATTATCTCCCTTTTTTTCTTTTATTCATTATTGTTTCATACATCCCTGTTCTATTATTATTTTTTTAAACGAAAATAATCAATTGTTTCAAGATCAATATTGTTAATGCTTTCTGTTGTCAATAGCAAGAAAAAAACTGTCAATGTCAAGTGTGACATATTTGTTTTTTAGACAGAAAAAAAATCTCACCTTTTTTATTTTTGTTTTTCGATAATTGAGTGCATGAATATTAAAGTTTTTCTTCTGTTGTGTGACGTTCCAGGCGCCAAACAGAACGGAACCAAACTGGGTGATGTCCTCCTGCCGCCTTGGGCCAAAGGAGACCCCCGAGAGTTCATCAGAGTCCACAGAGAGGTATGCAATGATTACACAGTTTACAGAGCCTAGGCTGTGTATTAACACTGGATTTTTTTTTTTTCAGCGCATACACACAAACACACAGTACAGTCAGTTAGCAGATCATGAGGAGATATTCACTGGATTTTGACAAACATTCACCGAAATCCCCCGTCTCTAGGCGCTGGAGTGTGACTACGTGTCGGCCCATCTCCATGAGTGGATCGACCTGATCTTCGGCTACAAGCAGCAGGGTCCTCCCGCTGTGGAGGCCGTCAACGTCTTCCACCACCTGTTCTACGAGGGCCAGGTGGACATATACAACATCAACGACCCTCTGAAGGAGACGGCCACCATAGGGTTCATCAACAACTTCGGACAGATACCCAAACAGGTCAGATACTGGTTTATAATGACACACTACTGGGCGCTCCGGTGGCGTAGTGGATAGAGCATGTACCATGTCGGCTCCGGCTTTCGTTGCAGTGGTCGCGGGTTCAAATCCGACCCGTGGACCTTTACTGCAGGTCATCCCCCCCCACCCCACCCCACCCCACCCCTCTCTCTCTCTCTCTCTCTCTCTCTCTCTCTCTCTCTCTCTCTCTCTCTCTCTCTCTCTCTCTCTCTGTCTCCCCATTTCAACTCTGTCTATCTAATAAAGCTTGAAAATGCCCAAAAATAATCTTTATAATGACACACTACTGCTTCCAACAAGTGTGAGACTGTAGTGTTGTTAGCGCTGTTACTGACTTGCTTAGTACTAACTAATACTAATATTGTTACAACTTGGACCATAATATAACTACTACTACTAGGAGTAATGCACTTTTACAATTTGTCGTAATACAAATGTTACAGCCACTGTGTTGCTGCAGCCCTACTTGTGTAGCCATGGGTTCGCTACATAAGCAGCAGGTAAAATGCTGGTGTATCATCATCAAAATACTAAGGCCACCTTCCAACAAATCTTCCATTTTTTTTGAGTATATCTCATCCCATAGTAAGGCCTGAGAAAGGATAATAAATAGAAGAGTTATTGATTAACATATTCTTTATCCAATAGTCTTAACCCAGTGTGAAGCTACTCTCTCTTTTTCCCTTAGTGGCTGAATTTATCAACAGAATTTACCAGCAAGCAGCAGTATTGGTAGATGTTAAAAATATTTTCCTTTATTTATTGACTGTGTGCGTGTGTGTGTGTGTGTGTGTGTGTGTGTGTGTGCGTGTGTGCGTGTGTGTGTTCTCCAGCTGTTCAAGAAGCCCCATCCTCCTAAACGCGTTCGCAGTAAAGCCAACGGTGACGTAGCCAGCGTTCCCCCAAGCTCCAACAGCGACAAGATCTTCTTCCATCACCTGGACAACCTCAGACCGTCTCTAGCACCTGTTAAAGGTAACACACACGCACACACACACACACACACACACACACACACACACACACACACACACACACACACACACACACACACACACACACACACACACACACACACACACACACACACACGCTTGCGGTTTTTTCATTATTTACTTGCTCATAGACTCGTCAAATAGTCCAATTTAATAAAACGTCCAATTAGACATTGGGGAAATTAGTAGTAGTCGCTACGTACATCCCTAATTCCTCACGCAGCCCTCACATTATGTCTCCGTGTGTCCGCCCTCCAGAGCTGAAGGAGCCGGTGGGACAGATCGTGTGCACAGACAAAGGGATCCTGGCCGTGGAGCAGAACAAAGTGCTGGTTCCTCCCACCTGGAGCAAGACCTTCGCTTGGGGCTACGCAGACCTCAGCTGCCGCCTCGCCAACTACGAGTCAGACAAGGTAAGTGGGACAAGTTGTTCTAAGCATAGTCGTGAACACATTTGTGTTAGCACAATTATGAATGTGTGTGTGTGGGTGTGTCTTATTTGTTTCTTTTTTAATGCCTATAGTTGACTATTTTTATAGTTTTAATTGAATTAGTCTAGTTTTAATGTATTTATTTATGGATATGTACCACCTCAATGTGATGTTTTTGCCCTGAACAAGGACTGCACTTCATTTCGTTGTACTTGTTACAATGACAATAATGTTTCTATCCTATTCTATAATATAAGTTAGTAGAAGATTCACACTTTCAGAGATATGTACAATTCATTCTGGCCCACGTGGGGGAGGTGTGATGTCATTTTGTGTGACTAACCAAACGTTTAAATCTCTGGTCCCAGGCCCTGGTGGTGTACGAGGGCCTGTCGGAGTGGGGTCAGATCCTCTGTGCCATCTGTCCAAACCCCAAACTGGTCATCACCGGGGGAACCAGCACCGCCATCTGTGTGTGGGAGACGGGCACCTGCAAGGAGAGGAGCAAGTCACTCACACTCAAACAGGTCAGAATACACGCACGCACGCACGCACACACGCGCACACACACACACACACACACACACACACACACACACACACACACACACACACACACACACACACACTGTTCCTAAGAGAAGGTCCATAACTGCCACTTCAAAACAAAAATTGCTTCTGATTAAAAAGTCAAAAGTACAAGATATTATACATGAAAAAAAATATTGATATAGGCAGAACATTTTATATTACATTACATAACATTACATTTAACAGATACGTTTACTACTGTATCATATTTGGAATGCATGTCTTCAAAACAATTTTACTGTTTTAAAAGGTACAAAGAAGGTAAAAATGCATGATATTTCAGAAACTCATATCTCAAATATGTTACACTAGTTAATGACGTTTCTTAGATTCCTGAAAAGTCTAAAAGATAGTAATAAAAAGAGCTGGATACACTCCAAACTAATATGTATTTGAAACTGAGTCCCTCCATCTAATATCATTGTCCGTATTGCTTCACTGTAGAGCTTTACTGGGGCACACAGATGCACACAGCTAATGTGTTTTAACTTAAGTAGTAAACAAAATGAGGTAATCATTGTCCGTATTGTTCTTTGCTAGGCGTTGCTGGGGCACACAGACGCAGTGACCACCCTGACGGCGTCCTCAGCGTATCACATCGTGGTGAGCGGCTCACGGGACAGGACCTGCATCGTGTGGGACCTCAACAAGCTTTCCTTCATCACTCAGCTCAGAGGACACCGAGCGCCCGTCTCCGCTCTGTGTATCAATGAACTGACGGTAAGGCCATGGATACATGTCTCTTGTAAAACTAGTGGAAATGAAGTCACGTGTACTTTAAAGCTATGGTGCGTAACTTCTGTCACCCCCATGAGATATTCCGAGTAATTACAACAACACTGTCGGTGCATCATCAAGTTTGTAAACGCTGCCGCACTGAGAAGTACAGAGAGATTTTTTTGGGAGCTGATGGGCTTAATATTAACCGACATTCAAATATATGAATAAATGTACGCACTACAGCTTTAAGTTGAGGAAGATAAACATGAGCCAAGGAACAGCACAGTGTCAAAATTGGCATTTTTATCATGATTCATAATATGTGTGTGTCTGTCTGTCTATCTATCTATCTGTCTGTCTGTTTGTCTGTGTTTGTCCGTCCATGTGTGTCTGTCTGTCTGTGTCCGTGTGTGTCTGTCTGTATAGGGGGACATCGTGTCTTGTGCAGGAACATACATCCATGTGTGGAGCATCAACGGCAGCCCGATCGCCAGCGCTAACACGTTCACGGGCCGCAGTCAACAGATCCTGTGCTGCTGTGTGTCTGAGATGAACGAGTGGGACACGCAGAACGTCATAGTAACGGGACACTCGGACGGAGTCGTCAGGGTAACACACGTGCCCCGCTGTCATACTGATAATACATTCGTTTGTATACACGTTTCAAACAATAATATTTGTAGGATCTGATGGAGTCAGCATTACTCAATTGGCTTTGCTTTTGTCCAACTTTGTTAAAGTTAAAGAGAAAACCCAGTCTATATCTGTCATACAGGAGCTCAACCTAACCTGAAATACAACTCTGTTAGAAAATTAGGAGATCATTGCAAATTTTTCTTGAATTGATATCTCTTAATAAATGACGATAAAAATTTTGGTGGGAATTTGGTGGAAATGTTGTCAGTAGTTTCTAGAATAAAACAAAGATGTTCACATACTTTTAAAGAGAACAACTAGTCTCTTAACTTGTTCCAGAGCTGTATCTTTGTCACTGTCTCAGTTAAAATATTCTTTATTATTGTGCTAACTTTCCTATACTTTATCAAACCTTTCTTAACTCATCTCTTTGTAGTTCTGGAGAATGGAGTTCCTCCAAGTCCCAGAAACCCCTGCTCCAGAGCCGGTAGAGCCGGACGTGCCCGACTGCCTCACCGAAGAGAAGATCGGTGAGTCACGTGACTGATTTTTGTGCCAGTAATAGTGTAATATGGTTATTTGTAAGGCACCTTTCTAGAGCAGACGTCACAATGTGCTTCCCAACAAAAGCAAGACACATACATAAACAAATAGAGCACATACAATGAATGCAAAAAAAACAGCTTGAATACAGACGACATGGAAAAACTGAGAAAAAGTTAGATCAATCAAAATCAAAGTCAAAAAGATTTTTCTTATTTAACCCATTGATGACGGCTGCTGCGTGATGCCACATTGGCTCTCCTGCCTGATGCTGCGTCGCGCAGCATTATTACTTTATCTAATTTTCATGGCATTCCCAGCATAGAATGCACTGTCATTGGTTCAAATACACATGAGGTGGGTTTTGTTGATTTTTTTAAGATCACGTGACCACCCAAAAGTTGTGTGGTTTGCCAAAAATCATGTCAATCAAAAAAATAAAAAATAAAAAAATAAAACAAAATAATTTAAAAAATACGCCAGCTATGTCGGCGACAGAACAGTTAGTGGCGTTCGGTGCGCAGAATCAAGGTCTACTATAGACTACTGACGAAAATCACACAACACATTGCATCTATTTATTAACAATATTTAATAATTTTCTAATTCATCTCATTTTGACGATTTTTAGAAATATTTGTTGGTTTGTAAGCGCTAAGGGAGCATGTTTAAATAAAACCTGTGAACCTTAACTTTTAAATGTATTTTATTTCATGTTTCTATGTGCTACACAGGCTTAGATATTAAGGTTTTGGTAGACTTGACAATTCCTACTATTTTTTCAGAAAACCCTCAGGCGTTAAGGACATGCATCCTAGATTGCCATAGTCATCAATGGGTTAAGTCTTTGGAAGAAAGCAGGTCTAGAAAGGTGCTTCTTCAGCCGTAGAACAAAAGAAAATAGTGCAGTAAAATGACATGCGTACACATTTGTTTTACTGCTTCACTTCTGGACAATAAATTCACTATGAGAAAAAATTGTTATCACGTGATGAAAACAACAACAAAAAAAAATACTTTAATTGTGTAACCTTTTTTTTTGGTCTTTTTTGGATTTGTATTAATATCTATAAAGTGACAAAGTGCAACACCCCAAAAAGTACAGTGAAGTTGCATGTGTCCACTTGTGTTTTTCTTGCTTTACAGAGTGTTTGCACAATTCATTTGCTCTGAAAGTGTCTCATCACGTGAAACAAAATGATGATAATATTTCCTTGGTCTCCCAGAGGGTGGAGAGAGTCACACAGCTGGGGACGAGGACAGCAGTGAGTCAGAGGGAGATGAACCTAGTCTGAACCAGGAGCCCAAAGCCCCACGCAACCCGTCCACAGGAGGAGGCAGCCAGCCGGGCAGCCAACCGGGCAGCACCACACACAGACCCAGAGGTGAGAATACACTACTACAAAACATTTGTTTTAGATCAAACACACAACAACACGCAGCCACATTAACAATTTCAATACAGAGATTTGTACAAAATTTTTTATTCAATGAGCTTTTTGAAATTGCCCTCCAGGTTGGAAATCTTGGAAAACTGTGTTTTTGCCTTTATTTGTGTTTACGGGTGAAACAGGGTTCTACATTGACTGCGGGGCATTCAGAGTGATGATTTGAAATCACCTGCTTTCAGGAGACCGCCAAACCTCAGTTTTATTTAGAGGTTTATTGAGCAGGGACAAGTACATTGATTCATATATAATATATGATAGATGCCATGCATACAGGTTTCTACACAGTTACATTATGAATAAGAATACAGAAGACATCAAATACAGGAGACAAAAACAAAGACAACGATCAATGTGTCGCGTGCGTGCGTGCATGTCCGTGTGCGTGCGTGCATGTGTGTCTGTGTGCGTGTGCGTGTGTGTGTGTGTGTGTGTGCGTGTGGCGTCAATGTTCACAGTGTTTATTCAAGTCTGCACTGATGTCCAACTTCCCTGACTTCTAAACCCTTTGTCCAACCCCCTGTAGGTCCGTCAGCGCGCGCCGGAGCCTCGTGGTCGATGGACAGCAGCTCAGACGACTCTCGCCGCTGGTCGGACTCGCTCAGCGTGGACGAGAAAGACGGCTTCGTGTTCGTTAACTATTCAGAGGGACAAACCCCAAAGATCCCCTCACACCACAGCCACCACCATCATCCACATCCACACCCCCACCATCCCCCCCATCACCCAGCTCATCTGTCCCATGGAGCTCACCCTGCTCTCCAGCCCCCTGCCATGGACGCACGGGCATTCAACCAGCTACGGGCAGGTGGGTGTCCAGGTCAATATTTTACAGTTTTTAGCAATTATAGAAGGTTAGAAAATCAATATTAATATTTTTTTTTTTTCGCTCTTAAAAGCTATAGAGCGTAACTTTTTCATATGAATAGATGTGGGTTACAGTCAGGTGGGTGACCAGGCAATATTTTACAGTTTGAGCATTATAAAATGTTTGAAAATGAATATTAAAGTTTATTTATTTTTGTTTTGCTCTTAAAGCTACTGTGCGTAATTATTTCCATATGAATGGATGCGGGTTACATTCATCGCCATCGAGTTTACACAGAGTTGATTAAGCCCATCAGCTCCACAAATACTCTACACTCTACACACTGTAGCTTTAAGCTGGTTGATAAGACACCATAAAGTATCAAGGACTGATCAGGGGGTTTATGCTCTGATCAAAGAAAATAAGCGCTCCACTGATCGGATGACAGTGTGTTTGTCGCATTGTTAAATGTGTGTGTTTGTGTGTGTGTGTGTGTGTGTGTGTGTGTTCTCAGGCCACAGATGGGAGCGCCAGCTGGTCTTCCGGAGTAAACTGACGATGCACACGGCGTTTGATCGCAAGGACAACGCTCACCCAGCAGAGATCTCATCACTCGCCATCTCCAAGTAAGAAACATGAGAGAGTTTAGAGTCTGGCAGCAAAGTTATTATAAAAGATTAGTTTGTTTTGGTTGCCACATTTCCCAAGCTGTCAGCATGCAGTATGTACTTTTCATGCAGACATAAGGACATTCAAAAGGGCTTTACTGTAGGATAAAAATACATCAAGGCTAGACATAAGAAAAATATTGAAATTGCATTTTAAAGGGATAATTAAAGACAAAGAGCAAAAACAGAGGGGAACATGGTTAAGCATTAAAATAAATTAAATTTAAAAGACATTAACCATCATTTTCTCCTTCCATATTCTTTCCCAGGGACCACAGTAAGATCCTTAACGTGTAAATGGGAACATGTCTCCCCTCTAAAAGAGTCTCCGGTCATAATGTGATTTAACTGTATAAATAAAGGTTAAAAAAAAAAAAATTCTAACCTCTTACTTCCCAGGGACCATCAGCATAGACGTTATTTATGGCTGTCTTTCCTCTCACCGCCATTTTCTCACTCTCTCTTATTTTGTAACATATTAATAATAAACTAAACTAAAACATTTTCTACCATCTTCTTTCCCAGGGACCACAGTAAGATCCTTAATGTGTAAATAGGAACAGGTCTCCCTTGTTAAAGAGTCTCCGATCTCAATGGGATTTACATGTATAAATAAAGGTTAAAAAAATAAATAATAATAAATACATTTCTACCATCTTCTTTCCCAGGGACCACTTTTATCTTTTTCATTCCACTTCACAATTACGCACCACTTTGTGTTGGTTTATCACATAAAATCCCAATAAAATAAATGTACGTGTGTGGTTGTTACGTGACAAAATGTGGAAAGGTTCAAGGGGTATGAATACTTTTGCAAGCCACTGTTCATATATAAATAAAGGTTTTAAAAAAGAAAATTCTACCATCCTCTTCTTCCCCAGGGACCACAGTAAGATCCTGGTGGGTGACGGTCGAGGCAGAGTGTTCAGCTGGTCAGTGAGTGACCAGCCCGGCCGCTCGGCTGCAGACCACTGGGTGAAGGACGAGGTGGGGGACTCCTGCTCTGGATGCACCGTCCGGTTCTCCCTCACTGAGAGACGACACCACTGCAGGAACTGTGGACAGCTCTTCTGCCAAAAGTAAGGGGAAAACTTTTACAGTGCACAGTTTTTTTTGTTATGAACGCTACTAAATCAAAAGCTTCACCATTGTCATATTACCATGATTAATCTCACTAAGTAGTCACACAAATACATTAACTCATTGCCATGCATCCTGTCGAAAGTAAGACCATACTTTTACAGCAGTAGTGCACAATTTCCAGAACTAAGGTTTATTTTTAAGTACACTGCTATTACCTGCTGACTATAAGGGGCGTGCTGCTGTATGTTCTGATGTTCATAGGTCATTTAAGTTGTAGAACAAAATGTATGTTCAGCTCCTAGTGACTCTACTTTATCACAGTGTTAAAGGTGGAGTCACAATTCTAGAAAAAAACTTGATTGTCACAATCAGTGAATATCTGCTCACAATCTGCTCCCTCTACGTACTGTGTGTGCAGTTAAAGAACAGCTGGTGTTAATACACAGCCTCTGACTAAATAAACTGGTATGTAAGCAAAGGGTACTTAAACATAGGGGGCCCGCCGTAGCTAGCAACATGCCTGTTTACAGAGCCTAGGCTGTGTATCAACACTGTTTTTTAGCACACATACAGAATGGTCGTAAAAACACTACTGTTCAACAAAAATTGGAAGTTCCGTGTAGCCACTTTGGCGTTAGTACGTAATTACGCTTTGTTCCACTGTCTGCCCCTCTGTCTGTCTTTAATATGTTGTTATAATGTGCTGTGTGTATCTAACAATGCCATGTTGATGTTGGGTCCTTGAATTTGATATTTAAGAATGTGGAAACCCTGTAAAAATTGCCCCTCACCTTGTCTTGCAGGTGCAGTCGCTTCCAGTCGGAGATCAAGAGGCTGAAGATCTCGTCTCCGGTGCGCGTCTGTCAGAACTGTTACTACAACCTGCAGCACGAGCGCAGCAGCGAGGACGGGGGCGGCGGCGGCGGCGGCAGGAACTAAGCTCCACCCCTCCATAGTGACTCCTCCCGTCTGAGGAGCGTTTCATTCCCACATATCCATCTCCGTCACCACCTGCCTGGTTGTTCCCAAATCCAAAAAAGCTCAAAAAAAAAAAAAAAAAAAAAAATTACCTTTTTAAATTCTCGTACGTCCAGTAACCACATGTACTGTAACACACTGACAGACTGTTAACAGAGGGAACTTCACCATGACGGTGGCGATGGAAAAAGGCAGAGAATGAGAATTGAAAAAAGCTGAAAATCACCACTTTTACCACCTGCACTCAACACCTGGATGTAAGAAGAAAAAGAAGAAAAAAAAAAAAGCTACCACCATCTTTGACGCGGCCCAACCGCAAGATACAGAACAAAACTTGTTAATATTGTAAATAAACTTCCTATGGCCTTTTGAACTCTTAAGAGGATCAAACATGGAACAAAAAATAAGGTAAATATGGGAAAAAATTCAGAAAAAAAATGTGTAATAATAACTTGCCTGTAATATAGCGTTGTGACTAAACACTCCTGGCTTTAAAAAAAACTAAAAATAGAAGAAAAAAACTAAAAACTGATTGTGTGTAAGTATAACGTTACAAAGTCACAGGAATAACACAGGAGGGGAGGAAGGGATAATGAATGTCAATAATTAAATGTCCGCCGCGGGTTCACTTTACTAGTGCATCTCTAGTTATGCAAAAATGACTTATGTTTTTTTTATTTTTTTTTATTATTCATTTTGCGATACTTTTTTCATGTTGTTGTTGTCGTTTACAAAAATGTGATTTTTCTTTAGTGAGTGTTGCCCGCATTGTCAAGCCATCACCATCAAAGAGAGAGATTTATTACGAGATTGTCTTTCTTATTATTTTTGCCAAATTCTTTTCGGATGTATCAATCTTCGATGAATTTCCTTTTCTTTTTTTTAACCATTCATCTATTTTGTCCTTTTTATATGAATTGCCATTTGGAGAATGTTTTTCTTCGTCATCATTGTTGCTGCTGTCTGAAGACTGGACAAAATATCATTATGGAGATTTGATTTGATTTGATTATTATTTTTTTTTAAACCATATCACTCCATTTACTACGAGATTTATTTGCGCGTATGAAAAAGGTAAAAGACAACACACATTTTTTTTCCTTTTAACGTAGCATTATTTAGTTACTGTACGGCTTTTTGAATGCACACAAAAAAGGGACTCTCCGTTTGCATTGTTTTTTTTTTTTGCTGGTTTCTTTTCAGATATGTGTTCCAGTCAGTCTAACTCTGTGGCATTATAACAGTAGATGAGTTAACGTTGCACTCCGCACACTTTATCCACTGTCCCTATCAAAAGATTTTAAACTGCAAGAGCAACAGCCAAGATCCATGCAAAGAGTGCGTTTGGAATATAAAATAAATGTATAGCCATTGGAATAGATGAAAATGCTTGAACTGCGAAATCACAAAATACTTTTAAACTTGACAAAATCCCAGCTCAGATTTTAAGAATCTATCTAGGTAAGAAAACGCAAATATGATCATTTAAGTCTAACTTTATAATGAACTTGAATCTTCTTGTATACAGAGCGGGTGACTGAGAGACCTGTGTTATGAAGCGAATACACTATATAAGTGATCACTGTATGAATATATAGAGCGATTTAACACGTATATTAACATAAATATATCAGACTGGTATAGCTTTCCGTACCTTAATATGTTGGAACTGAACTGCAGTAACGTTAGCAGTCGAAACATGTAAAGTTAGGAAAATGAATACTAGTCTATACTCTGTATACAAGAACATTTAAGTTAAAAAAAACCACATTGAGATATTTTTTGGCCTTTTTTTTTACTTTTCGTTTTGCTTACAAATGCAGGGGAAACGAGTGAGTATGGCATTAAATCCATAATTTTGTAGTATTATTTTTTTCATCAATGTTGTAACGCTTTCTCGCTCTTGATCGTCAAATTAATTCAATTAAATACAGACATGATTTCAGTTATTATGTTTTTTTTTTATTTGTATAGAAATGAGCTTTTTTTTGTAATGCCTGTCTCCACCACAAGGAGGCATCAAATCATAGTAAATGTGCAGTTAGAGCTTAAAACTGTATAAAACAACATTTATTTGGCACAAATTGAACCCCGTAATAACTCTAAGTTGCCAAGTTGACACATAATATCAAAGGGAGTATTTTGTGTTTCTCTGTTGCACTGTTGTCATGAGAACAAGTTAATAATTAGTTGCTTTAACTCTGCTGGATGGCTGCTGTTTCTGCTGGGTTTAAGAGTTAGACATTAAGAACGTGCTTGTGCATTTGTATATGTTAAAGTCCATTCATTTTGTTTCCTTTCAAAAACATGTGATGAAGCCATTTTGTTTCATGCTTCTGTGGGCAACGACCGTGCATTCAAAATGCTGCTTTCTTTCTGTCTCCACTACACTTTAAAATCCCCACACACCCTGAATGCTCCATAATGTTCTATTCATTATTATATGCACTCTTTGTTATCGTCTCCCTTATATCATACTGCATTTTACGTACTGTAATTTAGCGTGCAATCATGCCATCTTAGCTGAAAAAAATTATGAAATTGTGCTGATTTGATTTTCGGCTTGTCTATCAATCACTCACTTCACGAGTTCCTTTTGCACCTTCTTCACGTGTACAAAAAAAAACTGAGAATCACAGGTTTTTAAATTGAATGCAGTTTTTAAGTTTTGTCATTTCAACAAAAAGGTGAATTTGTTTCACAGCGGATAAAAATTAAACTGTACAAAGTATTTATGCAATTATAATAACTGGTTTTAGAATTTTTTTTTCTTTTTTTTTATGATTATTATTATTGTTTTGCGATTTCAGCAAGTTTCGTTACTTGGTGCATGTCTATTAACACAGCTGACTTTCTGTGTCAGTGCATTGTACATGCTCTCGGCATTATTATATTGTTTTTTTTTGTTTTTTTTTTCGTTTTTTTCATTCATATTTTTTCTTGGAAGGCATTTGTCTGATGAGTTGATTTGTGTACAGAAGCCCCGGGGAAATCTGGGTGGATTTTTTGTACTCTTTGGAAATATATAGTATCGGAAAAAATATGTTAAAAGACAAATGAAAACAAGAGTTAAGCGGAATAAGGGGCGGAAAAATAAGGTGAAAAAATCCTGGATTGTGTTGGTGGTCTTGTATTAGACTGCACATTACTACAGTATCTGGTGTGCAATCTGTGATAGCTGAATGTTCCTTGTATATTTGTGTTCACTCACTACATCCTACAATAGAGAAAACAACCCATAGAGTAACTCTTACCCCCCTACCCCCCTCACCTCCCCCCAAACCGCTCCTTCTCTTACAGAAACAAAATGTTACAATAATGCAATAGAGTTGGTACTTATTCTTTTTAATTTTCATTTCAATAAATAATTGCTGTTACCACCAAAAAAACTGGAAGGATTGGTTCTTTTATTTTGAATTCTGTGGGTCCAAAAAAAAAAAATCTTCACGATGTGGCGGGTTGAAATTTGTCATTTATGGCCATTCTTTGTTTTAAAGGAAATAAAAGGACATTTTTGACTTAGATATAGATACATTTAGACCAGACATGACTGAATTAAGTCATATATTTATCTTAACACACACCCTTATAGCTCAGTGTGTGTTTAGATACATATCTGACGTAATTCAGTTACCTTTTCATAAAGTAAAGAACTTACAAATTAATACAAATGTACCAAGTTATTTCAACATTAAGATTGACATAAACAATAGTGTGTGAGTGAGTTAAAAAATTTTGTAAATGTTTATATCAAATGTATTGATAAGTAAACTGAATGTTTATTTTAGTTTTTCTAAATTATTATTGCAGTCTGATGCAAAACAAAATGTGCAACAATTGGAGGAAATGTAGAGAGAAAATGTGTAAGGATTCAAGGAATGTCTGTTTTTCAGTTAAGTCCTTAAATGCAGCAGGACTTAGTGATGCATTTGTAGCAATATACAGTATATTTACAATTTTAGACCTTTAAAATGTCCCAGACTAAATCTTGCTGAATGGATTTAAATGATATTATCTGTACAGTAAATTTATTCTATTCAGTTAATGTCAGGTGAAACCCCCCAACCGCGATACCGCAGCATGAAGCACAGTTGGGTCAACCAAGAATAGATTGACAGGAAGGAAGGGGAGAGAGAGAGATAGAGAGAGGGAGGGAGAGGGGGAGATAGAGGGAGGGGAGAGAGAGAGGGTGGGAGAGACGGAGAGAGCCAGAGGGAGAGAGAGAGAGGATCAGTCTCAACATTAGGAGAGTTGTATGAAGTTAGACACCAAATCACAGACTGAAACCGGAGGTTATGCGTCCAGTAAGCCTACTTCAAAATAAAGCTCTTCTTCAAATAAGCGATCTCTGGGAATTAATTGAAATGGATATAGAATGGATGGATAGGGCTTCGTAATAACCTTCGGCTTCCTCTCACTTCTTTTCAGACACAGACACTACATTTATTCTATAAATATTGTTTATGAACCTTTATAATTAGTGACTTGTTTCGTGTTATGTGTATTTTGTATGATCTGTCTGTCATACTTGCTTTTTTATTTTTTTGTTCAAAAATAAAAACGAAATTTATAGCCTAAATGAATGAAAAAGGGTAATATAGGGTAAACTACTTACAATTAATTCAAAATGGTGGCGATGCAAAGTAGAATTATGGTATTAGAGTCAACGTTTTGTCCTAGCTATATATTATTTCTATGAGGCAGTGTCACAAATTTCCCTTTTACTTTGAATGACGATACCGGAAATTATGAGTGTCTTTCATTTCCTCACCTTGACAGTGGAAGGAGCGAGGGACGGGGACTGCGGTGATAAACAAACACACACACGCAGTGAACGGAGCGGTTAGTGTCTCGTCTAGCTCGAGCTCCATAGCAGCAACAACCGTCTGACTTCCACACGGGGGGAAAAACTGACCTTTAGTGACCGAATATAACGTCCAAAACCCGGGGATATATTTACCATACATCTGACGAACAAGCTCCAGGATTTTAACCGCGGTCTATCGCTCCCTCCTACCCGCCCTCCCTTCGCCCTGAGTCGGCTTATGTGAAACATTTAACCGGAGACATGACGGAGCTAAGGAAGAGAGGAGGTGGCGGCGGTGGAGACACTGACAGCGCCGCGGAAAATATCAGCGATAAGGTAAAAACGTGCTTCAAAAACGTCAAACTGTTTTCCCCCAAAGACGTCGTCGGTTAAAAACAAGTTAGTCCGGTTGTTGTGAGACTAGTAGCTGCTACACTGGCCGAGCTAGCTGGCTGCTAGGGGGCTTGCCAGGTTGGTTGGGAAGCTAAATAAAGCTGTCTGACTGTGGTAGGCTACTAATCCTGTAAATCAAATGAAAAGTCAAACGTATTTGACATAAGAAATAACCAATTCTATTCAATGTGAAGTTCATGACCTCAATAAATAGCTGGGATGTTATCGTGTTGTGACCATAACAGTGTTCATATACTTCTAGAGCTCCTTATAAAGTAGCCTATTTAAAAAGGATTTGAATGAGATAATCTACAAATAAGTCCTTAATTGGCGTTAACATGGTTTTTTAATTAATCTTTCAAACGTCTCTTAAGGCTTACAATAAGTTGATTTGAAAAACATGGCCTCAATTGCTATTAAAATATATTAAGTTATTATCTCAAATATCTTAAAAATTGCATTAAATCAATGTAATCACATTGGATAATGTAATTAAGGCCTAATTGGATTTGGTGAGATTTCTGAAGTATAGCTTAACTTAAGAATGCGAAGAAGTAAAAAAAAAAAATGGACATTGCACTTTCTCTTTTGTTTTGAAATCGGTGACTACTAGTGATTAAAACAATCAGGCAACAATAATATTGACAGAGCTTAAGGTTCATTCTCGTGTGTGTGTGTGTGTGTGTGTGTGTGTGTGTGTGTGTGTGTGTGTGTGTGTGTGTGTGTGTGTGTGTGTGTGTGTGTGTGTGTGTGTGTACCTACTGCGGGTTAAACATCAACTCTCCTCTCATGACTTCATCATACAGTCTCCATCCAGTCAAGTCAATATGATCGATAAAGCCTATAAACAAAAGTTACTAAACCTCTATGAAATCCATAGACTCAACAAAATACCTACTTTGTGCAAGTGTGGATAATATATCTTTAATTTACTTTATAGTCTGTCTGTCAGTGTGTGTGTGTGTGTGTCTGAGTGAAAAGGTGGTCGAGGTCACCCCACGCCCCTACCCCCCAAAGGTGGTGCCAGCGATTCTCTGGAACGCTTGTTGTCAAAATCAGTTTTTTTTTCAAAATCAATGAATATCTCCTCATGATCTGCTACCTGTCCGTACTGTGTGTGTGTGTGTGTGCACTGAAAAAAAATTCCACTGTCAATACACAACCTAGGCTCTGTAAACGGGTCAAACGTAAACAAAGGGGGGCCACTGTAGCTACTATAGCAACATGCCAGAAAGTATAGCTCATTCACAGTCACACTCCGTCTGCATAATGTATATCTGGGGCTTAAGCCAAGGAGTTCTAAATATCTCAGAAATAATAATAATAATAATTGATAGGATTTATATAGTACTTTTTTGTAAGTGTCTCAAAGACGCTTTACATCTCAAAGAATATATATAAAGAAAAGAAAAACTGGAAAACAAGATACACAACTAATTCAAAATGTGGTTTGGGATAGAGTCAGGTGTGGTATGGGTGGGGTCAGTCCATTAAGCTTTCTTGAAGAGGTGAGTTTTGAGTTGGCTTTTGAATGAGTTTATTGAGTCTGAGGTTGCGTTCCGAATCGCATACTTTCTACTATGTAGAAGAAAGATTTAGGATGTCCCGATTCTTGTGGCCAGATTTAGGATGGTTAGAAGTACCCGGATGTCCTACTTCATGCGGCCAAGATTGTTAGTGTTGAAAACTGCATCCTATTTGGGCGATTCTGACCCACAATCCAGTGCGCACGTGAAGTGACGTCACATCGACGAAGCCTCCATATGAAAACAAACGGGGATGCGACGGATATAAAAGCAAGAGGCAAGATCAAGGCGCAATGTTATGATGAAATAAGAGAGTGAAGTATGTACCAATAGTATGCTTACTGCATCCTAACTAGATTCTTTTTATCGTCGGATGTAGTATGTAGAATAGGAAAAAGAAAGAGCATGCGATTCGGAACGCAACCTGAGTTTCGTATGTTTGGGGGGAGGGAGTTTCAGAGGGTTAGGGCAGCAATGGCAGAAAACTCTGTTGACCTCTATTAAATCATGTATATCTGCTTTACCTAAGGTCACTTTGACACGAGGTTTGCCACCAAGTAAAACCTACATTTCCATATGACCCTCACACCTGAAAGTTCAGTGTATTGGCCTGATGTATGTGTGTAGATCTGAATTAGGTAGGTATAAGGAAAAATGTGTGTTTGGCTGCAATTGTTATGTTATTTCCATTCACAATTTTCTTCTTTAAACTGTTGGTACGTCACATGTTGTGATAGAGGGGACGTCCTACTGAGGCCTACAATTAATTACACATATTATTAATTAACTATGTTTCATTATGATGGTCTTTAATATCCTTGGAAGTTGGTACATACACAGATTGACTCATGGATCTGAAATACATCAACCACATGACATGATATGCACTGTGTGTGTGTGTGTGTGTGTGTGTGTGTGTGTGTGTGTGTGTGTGTGTGTGTGTGTGTGTGTGTGTGTGTGTGTGTGTGTACTACACTGTGTGTGTTTGAGTGCGTGTTTCTCAGTTTGTGTGTGTGTGTGTGTGTGTGTGTGTTTGAGTGCGTGTTTCTCAGTGTGTGTTTACATTTTGGTCATTCTGGCTTGTTGCCAGCGTTGACTTCACTGTATGTCCCAACTTGTTTGTCCTCACCTCCCTCAGAAGTCCAAGTTTGGAGCTGTGCGTGTGTGTGTGTGTGTGTGTGTGTGTGTGTGTGTGTGTGTGTGTGTGTGTGTGTGTGTGTGTGTGTGTGTGTGTGTGTGTGTGTGTGTGTGTGTGTGTGTGTGTGTGTGTGTGTGTGTGTGTGTGTGTGTGTGTGTGTGTGTGTGTGTGTGTGTGTGTGTGTGTGTGTGTGTGGCTGTAGCCCTCCGCCCTCAGTAGGAAGTCCCCCCTACCACACCACATGACTCCACACATTCAAACAGTGATGGAGTGTTGTTGTATTATCAGAGGGAAAGTATTTAGAGTGGGAACTATGGCTGAACGATTCTTGCTAAACATATGAATGACAATTTTTATCAGGATGCTCTCATACCATTTTTTTTTTCTTTTTTCTTTTTTTTAACAACTAAATCATTTAGTTTTGGTCTCTCTCTCCTAATATATAGAAAAGTCTCTTTTCCTCTTATTTTGCGACATTTTAAGTCATAAAATTGGCTATTGGAGGACATTAGTTTTTTTTATTTTCTGTCCAAATATATCTTTAAACACTCTTGGATGATGCTCACTCCGCTTTATTAACTTCTATTTTACACACACACACACACACACACACACACACACACACACACACACACACACACACACACACACACACACACACACACACACACACACACACACACACACACACACACACACACACACACACACAGGTATTAACTTCCACTCGATCTGGCATGTTAACAGGCTGTTTAAAGGGTTTCCTTTGCGAGGTCATTTTTAATACTCTGCAGTGTTTTACTAGGTTGGCACTTTGCCGTGTAGCTGAAGGATAAATGCTGTTTATAGTGAGTGAGTAAGAAGCAGGAGTTTGGAAACACTTGACTACTAGCACCATTGCCCAGCTGTATTGGAAATATACCTAGTTGCTGCTATATTTGCCTTGTAAATTGTGTATTCTGTGTTGTTGTTGCTTTTTTTTTCTATTTTACTTGTGGCCTATATTGCATATTTTCATGTTTCCTTCTTGGCATTCATTTCATTGTATGACTGAGAACATTTTTCTTATTGTGCATATGACAATACACACTTTCAATCTATTGTGGTACATAGAACATGGTCCTTGCTGATGGTCTTCAAGGTGGCTTATCTTCAAGGGATACATTTAAAGAAAACATGTCATTAGGCCAACAGAAGGTTAGGTTAGGTTAGGTTGGGTTGTGATTTTTCTCTACTTATGACATCTATTGCAGCATGTCCGTCCTGGGAGAGGGATCCCTTACTCTGTCGACTCTCCCTGAGATTTCTTCAATTTTTTCTTAATCCCGGTAAAGGGTTTTTTACTGGGAGTTTTTTCTCAGCCGAGCTAAGGGTGTAAGGGCAGGGTGTCATATTGTATCATATTGTATGAAATGTAAAGCCCACTGAGACAAATGTATTTGTGATTTTGGGCTATACAAAAAAAACTGATTTGATTTTGATTTAGAGGGATCTTAATGTTGTGTATTAGTAATTTTCATCCACAGGGGTCTGGGTCTGCCTCTCTTCAAAGCATTCGGTCTGTGTATAATGTGGACACTAGCTTCTTTTCACAACCATCCCGTTCCCGTTTTTTTATTTGAGACCTGTTGTGACGAAAAGAGAGCTGAGTCGTAAGGCAAAGCTTTCGATCTACCGGGCGATCTTTGTTCCTACCCTCACCTATGGTCATGAAGGCTGGGTAATGACCGAAAGAACGAGATCGCGGGTACAAGCGGCCGAAATGGGCTTTCTCAGGAGAGTGGCTGGCGTCTCCCTTAGAGATAGGGTGAGAAGCTCAGTCATTCGTGAGGAACTCGGGGCAGAGCCGCTACTCCTTTGCGTTGAAAGGAGCCAGTTGAGGTGGTTCGGGCATCTGGTAAGGATGCCCCCAGGGCGCCTCCCTAGGGAGGTGTTCCAGGAGCGTCCAGCTGGAAGGAGGCCTCGGGGAAGACCCAGGACTAGGTGGAGAGATTATATCTCCACACTGGCCTGGGAACGCCTCGGGATCCCCCAGTCAGAGCTGGTTGATGTGGCCCGGGAAAGAGAAGTTTGGGGTTCCCTGCTCAAGCTGCTGCCCCCGCGACCCGATTTCGGATAAGCGGTTGATGATGATGATGATGATGACCTGGTGTATTAAAGCCATATTGCGTAACTTCCCCAAATGAGTTGACGCAAAGTTAATCAAGCCGATCAGCTCCACATCACTCTCTCTGTATTTCTCAGTGTGGCAGCGTTTGCAAACTGGTGTCGCCCCCCCCCGACACAATGACAAATCGCCAAACATCAGCCTTGTTATTTAGCTACTTGTGAGTCCATGTCCAATGTATATTTTTGGACATTTTATATACTACTATAAAAAGGGAGTATTAGCCAAATTCATGGGCGAAAAGCAGACATGTTATGGAAGCAAAAAAGCTAAACAAAAACAACTCAAACTTGCCCAAGGCTTGAAACAAACAATGTTCTTGCCTGCAGCGTCTCATGTCGTTTGTTGTGTCTAAACAGATCACGTTGACATGGTGCACACTGTATAAACTGCTGGTGGTGTGAAACATATATTTACACTCTCCCCTGTGTGCTACGTCTAAGGCCAATATTTACTTTTAATTAATTAGTCCGCCACACACACACACACACACACACACACACACACACACACACACACACACACACACACACACACACACACACACACACACACACACACACACACACACACACACACACACACACACACAAAAAAAAAAATTCAATGGGACTTTATAGGCATGGAAAACTATGCTACATGGCCGTAGCATTACACACTGTTGCGGGGACAGTTAGCGTTAGCGACGGCTCAAGACGCCTCATGACAGTCGACCTTGTGGGGCCGTGTGCAAAGCGGCCGCCGTCCTTGAAGCTGCCAGCAGCAGCAGCAGGCAGTTCACCGCTCGGCTGCTCTCTTCTTTATTCTGCACAGACACAGTTAGACATGTCTTTGGACAGCAGAGGAGGCTTAAAGACCTACTTCACCGGTGGAAATATGAAGGTGTATTGAACTCTGAGATCCTATCTAGTATAAATGTGCAAAGATTTTTGAAATCGGTTCATCCTAGCCTGAGAAAAGGCAGAAAGAGTGTTTTATGGCATCACTGTCTAACCCTACATTTTACCATGTGTGACATCACACTAGTAAAAATGTAGAGTTAGGATTAATAGGACAGCTGGGCCAAGGGAAGACTGAGGGAAGACTGACTTTTTTTTTAGATTATTTCTTGGCCATTTTTGCTTTATTAGACAGATTTGGAGAGACAGAGTTGAAATGGGGCAAAGAGGGGAATGACATGCAGGGAACTTCAACTGACACGGCGGGATTTGAACCCGGGTCTGCTGCTGGCCGGACCTGGGCCTGTGGGGGGGAGCTAAACACTACAACTCCTTTCAATGGCTCTGGGCTAACCTAGCATTAAGTCAGTAACAACGTTAGCATGAATCAGTAACAACCGAATAGACGTAATGGTACAACAGTTCAAAGTAAGCTAACTCTAGAAGCTGCGAGCTCACGCCAAGACTGCCCCAAAAATAATAAATTTTGGTCAGGCCCTAAACAGTAGTATCATTCAGGTCGAGGCAAAGTTGAGCCCAGAATGGATACTGACAAGACTGGCGAAGGTGAAAGTCATGAATGACAGTACATACAGCTGAGTGAGACAGACAGGCACCATTGTGCTTCCGTTTTAACATCCATCTCACAATATTGATTGGTATTGATTAGCATTGTGGGGGTTGCTGCACCGTGGCACCTTGTTGATGTCTCATGATCAAGCATTAGATTGTGGTTGGTTGTTGGAGCAGTAACTGCAATACGTTTATTTTCGGGCTGAATTTGCAAATATTTTTAGGGGTTCACTTCTTTCACACACAGGCAGGTCTCTGTTGTAGCTGGTGAAATGGGTCGACTGTATCTACCTCTGAGGCCTGATTTAAGATCATGTGATTCTAAAGTTACATTTTACAATCTTACTTAAGTGAAAGTGTTGTTACATGTGTTAACATGCCGGTATTTTTATCAAGTTAACAGTTTTTGTAAGTTTGATGGTTCCAAAACTATGTTATTTTTTCCCATATCTAAAATAGCAGCTGATAACTCATGAGTGTAAGCTTTTATTTGATCATATCTGAAGTAGAATTCTGTGGAGAACGCTTGTTGTTAAAATCCCATTTTTGTCAAAATAAATCAGTGAAAATCGCAGGAAAAAATGTAATACAAAGCCAGCTTAGGCTCTGTAAACTGGTGTATATATACAAAGGGGATATAAACATAGCCTCACTGCTGTTAGCCCATTCATTTGCATACTTGTTTTGGGTGTTTCACAGTGAAGTACTTACACAGGCTTTAGTGCAGGCCTACTTTCCTAAATAAACAAAAGATTAACCGCAATTGACAGTTTACCAAGCATGACTTCATCATTCGCCCAGATTAGACCATTAAACTGTGACTCTGCGTGTAACGTGTGTGTGTGTGTGTGTGTGTGTGTGTGTGTGTGTGTGTGTGTGTGTGTGTGTGTGTGTGTGTGTGTGTGTGTGTGTGTGTGTGTGTGTGTGTGTGTGTGTGTGTGTGTGTGTGTGTGTGTGTGTGTGTGTGTGTGTGTGTGTGTGTGTGTGTGTGTGTGTGTGTGTGAGGTAATGTGCTGCTGCTGCCCAAACTTAGCTGTGGCCTATTCCAAATCACATACTTGTTATTTTTACCACACTACATACTAACGTACAGAAGAGTTTTAGGGCCATGGGAGAGAAAAGGCAGATAATGAGATAATGACGTTTTTTTTTCATTATGTCGAGAAACGTCAAGAATAAAGACGAATACTCCAAAATGCAATTTGAGTTAGTGGGGCATCTAGGTATTTCTCGCATACTGCAATTGACATGCATGTATTGGTACATCCTAAATCTTTTTTTCTGGCATACTAAATAGTAGGGAAGTATGGTGATTGGAATGCAGGGCCAGAGTGAGAAAATCCCATTGGCAACCAACCAGTCACTTTGCCAGAGTGTTAAAGACGCGGTAGAAAAGTGAGAGTGACTTCTGCTTTTAGGTGATAACAGCTAGACAGAGGCTGGGCTTTTTTTGGGTGTTTTTCAGCTGCACTTAAAGTAGTGTGTGTGGGTGTGTGTAGGTGTGTGTGTGTAGAGTTAGAAGCACTGCTGACCCCTGTATACACCTTTGTGATTAAATATAAATCACCCCTGCAACCTGTACTGCAGTATAACCTGGTAGCTGGGAGTACACTTCTGGTGACTTATATGCTGCTGCTTACATTTCTAATTATTTTTTATTTTATTTGAATTTTGGATTTTGGTTTTACTTAATTCTTTGCATTGTCCACAGTCAAGGAAATATTGGAAAATATTTAAATTGCTGCTTTTGTATGTAGAACAACCCAAAATCCAAAGCTATTCCATTTAAAAATAATGTAAAATAAAATAAAGAAAATACACTCATTCATATGAGAAGACCTTTTTACACGAACACGTCACCAAATGTAGTTTTTATTATTTATTTTTATTTTTTTATCAGCACACATGAGCTGCCTTGGTTACTTGTTTTTCAGATTGGACATTTGGATGGTCAAATGCTATTTGTAATTCAGAGGCCTTTTTTCATTGCTATTTCTCCCCTTAAGTAGTCATGTTATGTACAGTAAGTTCCACTGTCTGTCTGCTTCTACGTTTCCTCATTAAATCCTGAGTAGAAATCTTCAATTACACCTTCTAGTCCTCTGTCCTGAACGCCCTACATCAAGTCAAGTGACCCCTCCTCTGCGCACGCACGCACACACACACGCACACGCACACGCACACGCACACACACACACACACACACACAAACAGTCTCTCTCTCTCTCACACACACAAGCACACACACAGCCTCTCTCTCTCTCACACACACACACACACACACACACACACACACACACACACACACACACACACACACACACCCCTCTCCCAACCTTGGCATTAATTACCAGCATTTGACAAGGATCACAGACCCTTATTTCCTAAACGAAAAGCTTCGTGATTTAACCCTGGCGCCCCCACTGACTGTGTTTAGCCACGTTTTAGTAAAAATCACCATGAATGGAAGAAAAATGTCCAGCCATTCTCTATTAAGGAAACCTAATCTCCCACAATGGCTGCGTGCTCTCAGGATAAAAAATCTCACTGGCCTTTTAAAAATCTAACCTTTTTTGGGCAGAATAAATAGAAGAAGAAGGGTCTCCATTTTCTGCTTTGTTACGCAAGCGACCATTGCTACTGGTGTCAACCCAAGAAGAGCAGAAGTGTGAGGCTTAACTTGTAGCATGACACCTTACTTAAGTATTAATGAATTGTCTGAGGCGGTGCAATGTCCACACACGGGGCAAAATCTGAAAATACATTATGCTTGCTCAGGGTTTTTTTTTCTCCTTTTCGTCCAAACCGGGCAAGCTTTTTCACCAAACTTAAGGTGCTGATGTAGGACGTGTGTGTGTGTGTGTGTGTGTGTGTGTGTGTGTGTGTGTGTGTGTGTGTGTGTGTGTGTGTGTGTGTGTGTGTGTGTGTGTGTGTGTGTGTGTGTGTGTGTGTGTGTGTGTGTGTGTGTGTGTGTGTGTGTGTGTGTGTGTGTGTGTGTGTGTGTGTGTGTGTGTGTGTGTGTGTGCGTGCGCGTGTGTGTAAAATAAATAAAATATGTTCTACAGCAAGAAAAAGACCAAAATATATGTCATCTCCAGATCATGCCGACTGAGATTGTGAATGTTTTGTTCAGCAAATGATAACATGTATTGTTGTTATACGAAAGGGATCATTAATTAAAATTGTATCAAAATGTGCTGTTCAATTCAACAAGCTTTATTAGCGTCAATATAAGAAAACAATATTGACAAAATCATCATACTGTATACAGAACCACGCCCGTATCATATACTCTGGTTGAACACTGCAACTTGTGGATGTATTCGATATTGAAAAATTCATGGTTGGTTCATGGTTGATTACACCATTCTCTGTCACATGTTCTATGTTCCATTCAAACTGTTGTCAGCACAGAATAGAGGCCGTGTACTACATGCGTCTGTAAAGTCTGTGTGTCTGTTGTTGACTGGGTTTAAATCCAGATTAAAGATTGATTAACTAATAAAGCGAGGGCAGCGGACAGTTAACCTGACGACACCAGGTGTAGACTTTCAGCTCAGCCACTCTCAGACACTTAATCCTTCTTGATTAAATTAAGAATCTGACCTTTTTTCTTTTTATATATGGGCATTTTGAAGACTGGTTGTGTTGAAATATGTTGAGACTACGATATTGTTATAGATACAGTATGTTCCAGTAAAGGTTATTGCTAGTGGACTGTTTGGCGGTTTTGGCTCATGTGTTCCCATTATTTTTTTACTTGTTTGTCAAAATGTGGTCAATTTGTTTAATCCGACCAAGCTTTATAACATTGACTGTAAATTTAAGTTTTAAAGAACAGGGCAGAAACGTGTTTTATTTCTTCATACCCCTTTTGAACATTAATTAATTTTATAATTTGAGTTGTTTATTTGTTGCATACTGTTGTATATCATTTTGCATTAACTAAACATGTCCCCCTTTTTTTTTTTTTTTTTTTTTTTTTTTTTTTTTCCCCCCCTTTTTTATCTAGCCCCCCCCGGGGGGGGCCCCCCCCCCCCCTCAAAAATTCTGTGGGACCTGAACATGTCCAAAAAATTTCTATCTATCTATCTATCTATCTATCTATCTATCTATCTATCTATCTATCTATCTATCTATCTATCTATCTATCTATCTATCTATCTTAAAGTCAACACAATTGTATAGAAAGTTCTTAAGAAGCAATGCAAATAGTAGTTGCGGCACTTCAAGAGTTAGAACTAAACTGTGCAAAGTGCAGAGGCCAGCTATGTGAGACACACCCAACAATACACACCCAGTCACAGTGTTAAGACTTGATTTTAGTCGTGATTGTTAAAGAAAATCCCAATATTGCACCAACTAGTTAACTTACCAGCAGGCCAAGGTCCCTAAATGTCTGTACGTTCATTCAATTTTAAAGGTTTGAGAATGAATTGGAACCTGCCCCGTCACACCCACTTACACTGTCTAGAATCTATCAGATAGTATGTGGTTAATAAAGCAAAGCAAAGCACACACACACACACACACCTGTAACACTCGCTGGCCGACCTACTTGACTTCCAGCCAGCACAGCACTTGTGTAGTCTCCTCCCCTCCTAGGTGAGACTAAAAATTCTGGCCTGAATTCAATCCTCTGTCTGTCTGTCTGTCTGTCTGTCTGTCTGTCTGTCTGTCTGTCTGTCTGTCTGTCTGTCTGTCTGTCTGTCTGTCTGCCCACTGTTTAGACTAAGCGCTCATTTGACTACCTCACCATTTACCTGTCGTTTGCATCTTGGAACACTTACATTTACATTTTGATTTGATGAACATTTGAACTGCTGTCTGCCTGTTTGTTTCTATTGATATATTTGTTCGTCAAGCCCACTATCATTTCTCACTATTGGTTTAATTCTGTTTAATTAGATTTTATCGCAAACACACACACACACACACACACACACACACACACACACACACACACACACACACACACACACACACACACACACACACACACACACACACACACACACACACACACACACAAATACAACCCCATCCCCCTAATAAAAAATCTATGTTTATTACGTTTATAGTGAGTATTCGTACATATATTAGCAAATAATTAATTATCCCATTTCTGTATTTTTTTTATTGGAATAAAAAAAATCCATAATTCTCAATAGCTTTGGCAATGTTGACGTCTGTTTTTCCATGCCAATAAAGTCCCATTGAATTAAATTAAGTGTGTGTGTGTGTGTGTGTGTGTGTGTGTGTGTGTGTGTGTGTGTGTGTGTGTGTGTGTGTGTGTGTGTGTGTGTGTGTGTGTGTGTGTCAGGAGACCGATGGTGATGACAGACTGGGTCTCCAAGGCGACGCAGACGGAGAGTGTGACGGCGACTCTAAAGCAGACACTCCAGATGTTCCTCCGTCTACAGCCGACACTGACAACACTCCACAATGTCTCAACAAAGCCCTGGAGGGCCTGCCGCCACGGTACACACACACACACACACAGCTAACTCACGCACGCACGCACGCACAAGCACACAAACACTGACAGATATACACACACACGGATAACTCATGCACGCACGCACCAGCACACAAACACTGACAGACACACACACATACATTAACTCACTCACTCAGACACTCAAGGACACACTCACTCACTCACTCACTCAGACACTTACACAGACACTCAGACACTCACGCACTCAGACACTGACAGACACAAACACACACTCACTCTCACATATACACAAACTGACACACACTCTCACTCACTGATTTTGGCTACATTGAACCAAAGTACCCTGGAGTCTGGCCTTAATATTGCTATAACAAGCAGTTTTTTTTTCCCTCCTCCGTCTATCATGGAATGACCCTGGCTGAGTGATGGATCATCTTTCCCTGATGCATGTAGGTTAATTGGACCAGAAATAGATGGGGACATGCACATAAGTTTAGAACATGCTGTACTTAACGCAGAGGAGAATGAGAATGATGCAGTTGCTAGTACAATGTGCTGCTATACCGAGATAGTGGCTTCTGTGTTTTTCTTTCTATTCATTCGCTTTTCTAATGTGTATTATTTATTTTTAAAGGTTTTAATCTTGCCCCTGTAAAGCACTTTGAATGGCCTTGTGTGTGTCTGAATTGTGCTATATAAATACACTTGCCTTGCCTTGCCTTCTGTGTACAAATAGCAAGTTAAATTCCTTGGCATTTTAAAACACTGGGTGTGTGTGTGTGAGAGAGTGGCATTTGAATGGTGGAAAACCAAATCTTGTCTCTATCAGTTGACACACTACATTTCAATTGTGTGTGTGTGTGTGTGTGTGTGTGTGTGTGTGTGTGTGTGTGTGTGTGTGTGTGTGTGTGTGTGTGTGTGTGTGTGTGTGTGTGTGTGTGTGTGTGTGTGTGTGTGTGTGTGTGTGTGTGTGTGTGTGTGTGTGTGTGTGGCATTTGAAAACAAATCTTTTTTTATCAGTTGACACACCTACAATAAGTCGCTGAACAGCTTATACTGTGTATCAATGGTTCCCCTTTGCACCTGTATGTCAAGTTCTGGATGAGGGTGTGTAGCGCTGATAGCCTGTTGTGACACATAATGTGGTCAACAGTTTGGTTTGTATTAAATGACTGGCATTCAAAAGCATTTACTGTACTGATTGGATGTGTCTGTTATATGAAGCAACATGCAAAAAGATGGCGACTGTGGCTCAGGTGGTAGAGCGAGTCGGCCAATGATCAAAGGGTTGGCGGTTCGATCCCCGCCCTGCCACTTGTGTCATGCTTGTTGTTGTCTTTGGGCCTGACACTTTACCCACCTTGCCTCGTGTGAATGTCGATAGTCACCCTGCTATCGGTGTATGAATGTGTGTGTGAAAGGTAACGTGTAAATGGGAACAGGTCTCCCTTGAAAAAGAGTCTCCGGACTCAATGGGATTTACCTGTAGAAATAAAGGTTAAAAAAAAGGAAAAATGTTGTCAGTGTTATGCTTTCAGGCTGTTCTGGTTATGTCTGTTAATACATATAGCAGGCTTGATTGCACACACACATATTCTGGGATAATGGAGGACATGTTGTTTTCATACAAAACATGTTTTCTTCTTGATGATTTAATAATAATGATTTTGGAGAAAAATCCTCAGCAGTGTTACTTGTAAGCCGGGGAAGTCTGTTGCCGTAAACTTTAAGAAAACACAGTGCAAAGTAAGTGCTAGGAAATGTTTTGAAACTTGACACAAACAATCATTAAAAAAAAACAATTCTGCCCGCTGTGCAGTGCAGTACTGTCACACTTTGCAATCCAAGCCGGTGTTATGTCCAGTTTTGCTGCTTCGTCAGAAAATGTGCTACTGTAGCTCAAATCAATAGCAGAGTCTGTCGATTTGTTCTATTCCATCTAACAGTGCTAGCTTTCATTGCCAGTTGTGTAAATATAACTCACACTCTCACAGTATTATGACTTCATTTATGTTTCTTGACTAAAACATTTTTGGCACCTTTTTAAAGAATAAAAATAAATGATTACCTTCAATATTTGAGTTGTATTATATTTCAATATACAGCTCTGGAAAAAATGAAGAGACCACTCAAATTGTTCAGTGTCTCTCATTTTACTATTTATAGGCATATGTTTGAGTAGAATGAACATTTTGGTTTTATTCTACAAACTACTGACAACATTTTTACCAAATTCCAATACATTTTGTCATTAAGAGCAATTTTCAATACGATATGTAGAGATGAAGATTGAAGAAAAATCTAGACTGGTCTCTTATTTTTTTTCCGGAGCTGTAGTCCAATAGCCTTTTGTCTCTGTTCCCAAAATCTCCAAGGAAATTAAGCGATTTGCCTTCAAATTTAAAGCCCCATGTGACAGGGACAACTTACCCGGCTCGCTCAGTTCTATAACTTAATTAGTTTTTCTTCAGAAAACCTTTAAGTCTTTAATTATCTTCAAACGACTAGCTCTGGTTACTAATTCGATTTTGAGGCTTGGGAGTGCTTTGCGAATGTATTTTGTGTTTTATAGAATATATTTTCTGTATATTTATAAGGACCCCCCCTTTATACAATGATATGATTCGTCTTAAGGTCTTTATCCTACCAATAAACACAACTCTTTAAAATCCCCTGTCAAATATAATCCCTGTACAAAATAACTAAACAAAGTTTAAGCTTAAAAAATATATTTTTTAAGTTAGTAATCACCATTAACAAAAGCCTCTTCACGACTACACACATCAGGGTTGCATACATACATTTATTGGCAATACGCCAGACCTCAAGATTTTGGGGCACACGTCTGAATGGGTAGCGCAATACCATAGAACACCATTTCAAGTCAGCACCACCTTGAACATCATTGAGTGAGCGAGAGGTGTTGTTTAATACACAGATGACAAGCCGAGGGTGTGACCAATAAGCAGTGGCCGGGTCACGGGGCTTAAAGGCTCACGCGGAGGGGGAAGCACTAATCCCTACAGGCTCAAGACAGAAGCACAAGGAGAGAGAGAGAGAGAGAGAGAGAGAGAGAGAGAGAGAGAGAGAGAGAGAGAGAGAGAAGAACAGGGGATGAGAGAGAGGGAGGGAGGGAGAGGGAGAGAAATGGGGCAAGGCAAGGAGATACATTAGGAAGGAATGGCAGTGAGACACTTATGAGAAACAGACGTAAAAAACATCTCTTCCCACTGCACCTTGGCTAAGAAGATTATGATACAATAACTGAAAAAAAATATATAATAATAATTATGTTGCACATGATTCACTTTGTAGTTTGACTTATTTGAAGCTAATGTACTTATGTGATTGTTGTTCTTCTGAGTTTGTACCTGTTAATACACAGTCTAGGCTCTGTAAATGGGCATGCTGCTAGCTATGATGGCCCCCTGGGTTTACACGCCCTTTGTTTACATACTAATTTACAGATTTTGACAACAAGCATTCTGCAGAATACACGACTCTACCTTTTAATCAGAATAGAGAGATAGAGACAGAGAGAGGGAGACAGACAGACAGACAAAGAGGGGGAGAAAGAGAGAGGGAGACATACAGACAGAGACAGACAGACAGAGGGTGTGAGACAGTCAGTTGAAGCAGCAGCAGTATTTTTCATGATGCAGCTGTTTGTCCTCCATTCATAGAACAGTCAGCGGCACTGTGTTCTGATTGGCTGCTGAGAGGCTGGGAGCTGTTTCCTCTCTTTTGTCTTTGCTCCTGGGCAGCAGGCAGACACACACACACAGCAACACATACACACACACACACACACAGCAACACACACACACACACACACACACACACACACACACACACACACACACACACACACACACACAAATGACGTGTGGGGAAAACACTGGCAGGGCCTCATTCCATACATTTTTAGTCACTAGTGTGCAGTGCCCATTGGGATGAGTTTGCCATGGCTTTTGTTATGTTTTTCTCAGTGAGATGTTGTGCCTGTAAGTTTTTATTTATTATGCACAACCTCAAGACTCTGTTTGATTTGAATAGACTTTGAAATAGTCTTTATTATATTCTGTATATTAACTATGTGTGAGCTATAATATAATAACCCATTCGGAGTATTAGATCAAAAAGCAATGAAACAAATAATAGCTTAAATAATTTTTTTTTTGATGCGTGTCTATTAGCACAGTTACGGTAGTAGTGGCCACCTTGACCTTCTATAGAACCAGCCACTGAGCCAAGAAAACTTCACACTTGTCACGGCACTCCCTTGGGTGCTCGGCAACACACCCACCAAGTGTGAAGTAGATCAGATGAATGGTCGGAGAGAAACTTAAAGGACAGATGACACACGCACAGACAGACAGACACACACACACACACACACACACACATACACACACATACGTATTTCTTTATATTGGTCCGTTTTCATCATGGAGATCACTTTTTTTAAGTTATTAAAACATATTTTTCTTACCTGCTCTTGTCTTGGTCTTTTTTTCAAGACCACAACTGCAGGAATATCTGTTAATACATGCACACATTTATACAGTACAGGGCAATAAAAGTGTTGAATAAAGTAATCTTAATGTGTTTATTGTGGGTGTTTTTATGGTACGGTGGATCAATTTGAGGAGTGCCTACGATTTCCACTTTTGATCCTAAGTGTGTCTATAAATATTAAGAATGGCCCAATACATGATGTCAAACACAGTAAGCTAAACGGTAAAATACCGGGATGTCCTAACTACATATGGTTGTATTTTGAAAGGTGCATAAAACCAGCATGCTTTATGTTATGTTAGCATGCTGTTCTGAGTCTGACCCACAATCCTAAGTCTGCAGTGGAAGTTACATCGCATCGACTTAGCTGCTAAGAGATAACAACTAGTGTGTGTGATGCAACCGATATATAAGCAGCAGGGTTCAAAGTGCAACGTTATGACACACTATATAAGTATAGATAATATGTCCCTATTGTATGCATACAAACTATGTACTTTTTTCATGGACAGCTGCAGTATGTAGTTAAGTAAACGAGATTATGCGATTTAGAATGCAGGGTTGGGCTTTTTCTTGGTCTTCTTGTTACATTTTGGTCTTGGTCATGACTTGTTGTTTTAAAGGAATACTTCACCCATACGGAACCGGCGTTCTATCATTATACAATCGCTATTATGAGCAAGGTTTTTCTTCCCTCAGTCTTTCCACAGTCTTCCCTTAGCCCAGCTGTCCTGTTATTCCTTACCCTAGATTTTCCCATGTGTGATGTCACACTAGTAAAATGTAGGGTTAGGCAGTTTGACCATAAAACACTCTTTCTGCCTTTTTCTCAGTCTAGGTTGAACCGAGCTACTTACAGGACACAATATATGTTGAATACCTTGATTTCCAAAAACACAATTTAAAATAAATGCAGGCCCTTTTCTGACCACCCAGTTAACATGACTAGCTTTATGCCATCGCCCCACAAAATGTGTTCCCTGATATCATCTTCAGCACAGACAAGTATACTGTATGTGACTTACACAGTTATACAACCAGTATCTACCATGACCATATTTTGGCCTTCATGACAGCCATCCATTCAGAATTACTGTATGCCCTAAAACACTGCCTTAAGGCGCCCTATACTCTAACACTATACAGTATATAGTCAGCTGATATGAAAAGCATGTTTGTCCGCCCTGTACAATCAAAAGGCACAGCTAATCATTGCTCTAATGTTGAATTTCATGCCATTCATGTTTCATAACGAGAAAAATTTGTCAAAATCACTTTAAAAATGCTGTGAATATCCCCTCATGATCTGCTACCTGACCTGTACTGTTTGTGCACTGAAAAAAGGGATTTTGACGACATGCTCCACAATCACTTTAATCACAAAATGCTACTGTAGCTCAAATTATATGTAAATATAACTCTCACAGTATTAGGACTTTATTTATGTATCTTGATTACACAAATATTATGTAGTCTATGTAGCCCGATATGGGGAGCAATTTTTGGCATTTTTTTTTTTTTACCTTTTGAGATTTCAACGTAGTCCAATTGCTTTTTTCTCTGTTCAAATCTCCAAGGAAATTAGTCGACTTTCCATCAAATTTAAAGCCCCATGTGATATGAACAAGTGCCCCGGCTCACTTAGATCTATAACTTAATTCGTTTTTCTTCACTTTTTTAATCAATGAAATGTTGAATGTATTTTTTTTTTGTATTAATCCAAAGTTTTTCTGATTCTCCACAGATGGAAGAACTACTGGATACGAGGAGTCCTGTCTGTGTGCATGATCTCAAGCTTTTGCTTCGTCATCTCTTTCGGTCCCATCGCTCTTATATTAGTGGTAAGTGACAATCATTGACGTTTTAGCTATTTAAAGGTGCGGTAAGCGACCTGGATAATGTTTGTTGACACTTGAAAAATCACTTTTTTGTCAAAATCTGAGAATATCTCTTCCACAATCTTAAATTGCTACCTGTCTGTACGTTGTGTGTGTGCACTGAAACAAACAGCCAAGGCTCTATAAACTGGTATGTTAACACATTTTGACATGAAGTGATTTGTCAACAAACATTCAACAGAATCCCTTACCCCACCTTTAAATGAGTCATCTTTGCATCTATCATACTGTTAGTTGTTCTTTGTCATTACCGTATTATTTGTAAGAGATTTTCATGACTTCGCCAGTTTAAGAAGGCTACAGACTTTCCATTTTTTAGTGATATTTCCATACGCTCTCTTCTACGTTGTTCGATCATTGATGTTTTTGCCATTTAAATGAGTCATCCTTGGCTATATCTTACTGTTTGTTGTTCTTGGTGATTACATGCATTATCTGTAAGACATTTTATGAGTTCGCCAATTGAAAAGTGCTACGAGGAACTTTAAAATATTTCTGAAACAGCATCATGTTTCCTCTGATGATCATAAATTACATGTCACAGCAAACGAGACCATCAGTGCAAAGAATGCTATTTTCTATAGTGTTTCTTAATGCTTTTGTCATGGGTATACGCTCGCCCAGGAACAACAGCTGGCGTAGTAAAAACACTACCGCTTTAATCCAAAGGGGGCGCAATAATTAACACAAGCTGAAAGTTCCTCGGAGCCAATTTAAGTACTTAGACTTGCCATCAGAGAATGTATTGTAATATTTCCATACGTTCTCTTCCCATCATGTGATTTTAGGTCATGTCGATCCAAATCAAATGTTTCCAAGAAATCATCGATATCGGCTACAGAGTGTACCGCTCCTATGAACTGCCCTGGTTCAGGACCCTAAGCTGGTAAGGAGAATGGATTATATACAGCAAACAGTAGATGATCTGTAGGATATAATGCATTCATGAACGCTGAATTTTTCACCCATTAAAGAACAGTACAACTGATTCTGAATGTTACCACTTAAAGATATATACTACTCAATTTAACTCGCACTTGATTTTGCTTAACAAGTGTGTTTCTAAGGAGAATGGATTTCACAGCAAACAGTAGATGATCTGTAGTATATATATAATGCATTAGGAACAGGGTGTTATAGACTACTTAAAGATATATACTACTGAATGTTAACTTTAACGTGCGCTAAAGTCTCGCCCCAGAAGTGTTTCTTTCTAGCTAATATTTTTCTTAGGAAGAAGTCCAATAGATATTTTGGAGGGTGGAATATTTGTATTTGAGACAGGAAATATCTAGATATTCTATACTAAAGATTATTACCTCTGGAAGTCAGGATGTTTAAGAGAATTTTAACTTTGAAATATTCAATATTATTGTTAAGTTTAACGGAAAAGGATATGATTTTTGACCAGATCCCTCAAATCCAAGTCACAGTATTGACAGTTTTACACTATTTTCCTAAATATCTGATTGTGTTGAGACATCATTTGACATTTAAGCCGATAACTTTCTTTTCATTCTAACCCAAGACAAATGTATTTAGTAGAAAATCATATTTAAAATTCTCAAAACAAGATATTTCTTACTTACAAAAACTCAGGTACCATATCAGCAACCGGAACAAACACATGTATATGATACCCAGTTCTACTTTTTCATCTAGGCCACAGATGCCAGTTACATTAGCCACCTGAATGGTTATAGGGTTATATTACATGTACTGTAGATGTATTATTGTGTCTGAGAATGTCTTTTTAAGGGCCACACTTAGTCATTTCTTGTGGCAGACACACTCCATCAAACTCTGCTTTTCTCCCAGTGAAAACGCTGACTCAAGCTAGTTTCATCTGCAGGTATAGAGGCTATGAGTAAGATACAGCGAGCAAGCAAGCAACCAGTTGTTATTCTGTTCTTTCTCTGAATAGGTCACCTTTGCATACACCTCCATGCACGCACACACACACACACACACACACACACACACACACACACACACACACACACACACACAACCACACAGGCAGTGACACAGACACGCACACACACAAAAGCGCACAGACACACACACGCACACACACACAAACCACACAGGCAGTGACACAGACACGCACACACACAAAAAGCGCACAGACACACACAAAGGCACACACACACACACACACACAAACGGGTGCGCAGACACACATACACACACAGGCACGCAGGCACGCACACACACACACACACACACACACACACACACAAGGAGCAAAGAGCACTGCCATGCTGGAAGAGCAAATGAAAGCTAATTGAAGTCCGCTTTTACCAAGGCCACGCGCACACACACACACACACACACACTCACATGTTTGTACAGGTATACTTCTGTGGACACTCATTGACATAATGCGTTCCTTAGCCCCTTAACCTAACCCTATACACACACACACACACACACACACACGCACACACACACACACACGCACACGCACACACACACCACACACGCACACACACACACACACACACACACACACACACACACACACACACACACACCTGGTTAATGTACAGCCGGCAAGAAACTCTGCTAAACCCAGTGAGCCACAGAACCTACATTTAATGCAAGAATATTGTTTTTTCAGACATTAGCTCACAATCCAGATTTAACTGCACCAAAACAGAAACTCTTGCATATGCATACAATATATAATACACAGCAGAAGGAAGCCTGAAAATTGCTGCTTGCTATAACATGCTAAGGAAAAAGGGACAACGATTAAATGCAAAATAAATAAATAATAATTTAAAAAAAATCCTTTCCATTTCAGGTACTTCCTGGTTTGTGTGAATTACTTCTTCTATGGTGAAACTGTGGCGGATTACTTTGGCGCTCTGGTGCAGCGCGAGGAGCCTCTGCAGTTCCTCTCTCGCTATCACAGATTCATCTCCTTCGCTCTGTACCTGGCAGGTAGGTGACACACACACACACACACACACACACACTCACACAGTACACACACATTACACACTCACTCACACTCACACACACACACACACACACACACACACACACACACACACACCACACACATACATACACACACAATCTCACACTCATACACACACACGATCTTTGGACCCCCACTGATTGCACGTTTTTTTCTAAAGGTGTATTAGACTATCAGACATTGTGTGTGTGTGTGTGTGTGCGTGTGTGTGTGTGTGTGTGTGTGTGTGTGTGTGTGTGTGTGTGTGTGTGTCCGATTCTAGTTTCACATTACATTTACTGGGGAGAAAATCGCAGCAAAAATAGTAAAAAAAAAAAAAAAAATCCTCATTTACAATTACAATGTAAATTCTTAGGTTTACAAACTGATGTATAATGACATGATCTACTATTTGTCTTTGGGGATTGCCCCATTCACTGTTATTTTAAATAGTTTATTGCTCTGGTGAACTGCACCATAAAGAGCACAAACAACGAGCTGTGGCCTCTAATGAGATATTCCTTTTAATGATTAACATACCTGTTATTGTGTATAGAAGTGATGGTTAACTAGCAAGCCCCGATCCAGTGTTAATACACAGTCTAGGCTCTGTAAACTGGTATGTAAACACAGGCTAAAGGGGGGGTCCATTGCCGCTAGCAACATGCTCATTTATATTGCCTAGGCTGTGTATTCACAATGGATGTATTTTGTCCAGCACACACATGGTAATTAGAGGTAGGGTATTCAATTATATTGACAAAAAAGTGATTTTGACAACAAGTATTCTGACTCCACCTTTAAAGTCTGATATGTAGGATGCAGTGTTGAATACAAACTTTACATGTGTTGAGAATTTGAAACGATTTGTCGCTAAAATGTGTGTAGATATCATATTTCTGTTTCCAATTGAAATGCACTGATGTCTGGTTCACATTAGCAGCATTTCAAAATGTTATTATCTGCTTTTCTGACAATGAGTTTCCCTTGGGGGCGTATGAAATGAATAGAGGCTCTGTGCTCTGATCTCAGCGTTTAGCCGGGGGTGAAAACACACACACACACACACACACACACACACACACACACACACACACTTCTTCTTCATGAGTTGTTGCTGACTTGGTTGTCTTTCAGTCGACCCAGGCCGGGCCTCAGCTGCAGTTTAAAAAATCTGATGACATTTTGAAACACACAGTATCTAACCATCCCTGCGTTCCAAATCACATACTCTTTGTTTTTACTACACTACATACTAAATTACAGAAGAGTTTTAAAGCCACAGGAGAGAGAGAAAAAAAATCTGATAAGGAAGTATTTTTTTCATTATGTCGAGAATTGTCAAGAATAAAGACGAATACTCCAAAATGCTACTGGAGTTAGTGGGGCATTTATGTATTCTCAGCATACTACAATTGACGTGCATGTATTGGGACATCTTAAATCTTTTTCTGGCATACTAAATAGTAGGGAAGTATGGGGATTGGAACGCAGGGCATGTTTATGTAGACACCAAACTGACACAGGAGAATAAAGTTGTTTTGAATTGAATTGTTTGAAGGAGATTTTGACATTTCAGTTTGTTATTATTATTTAAAGTGTTAGGGATAAAAAGCCCCTAGATGTTTTACGTGGAAGAAAAAAATTGTTTAGTCACAGTTATGCTACACAGCCCTCCATCTACAGAATACACACACACACACACACACACACACACACACACACACACCCCCCCCCCCCACACACACACACACACACTACGGTATACAGTCAATCTTTTGTTGTGTGTGATGTATGTAGGGTTGGGCGGTATACAATTTTCTATCCCTTTTTAAAAGTTAAAATTTGTATTATTTTTTGACAAATTACAGGACTCCTGTCACCACAATGTATAGCATCTTCAAACATTGGCATTGTACTTGCTGCTGGACACAGACAGACAGATAAGATAAGATAGATAAGACACTATCAAGGCATTTATCACAAAAGGGCTAATTCTTTCATGAACGTAATCAAAGGAATCCAGTGCAATTTTTTGAATTACCGCCCAACCCTAATTTATTTTTGATTTTTACAATATTTCTTTTTCAACTTTGAGTAAGAATAATAACTGACCGCATGTTGTCTGCTCTTTCACAGGTTTCTGCATGTTTGTGCTGAGTTTAGTGAAGAAACATTACCGCCTGCAGTTTTATATGGTGTGTATCAGCCGAATAACTCTCTCTCCCCCTCCTCTCCTCTCCTCTCCTCTCCTCTCCTCTCCTCTCCTCTCCTCTCCTCTCCTCTCCTCTCCTCTCCTCTCCTCTCCTCTCCTCTCCTCTCCTCTCCTCTCCTCTCCTCTCCTCTCCTCTCCTCTCCTCTCCTCTCCTCTCCTCTCCTCTCTTCTCTTCTCCTCTCCTCTCCTCTCCTCTCTCTATATATCTCTCTCTCCCTCCCTCTCTCTTCTCCTCTATTTCATCACTAACTTTTCTATCCATCCCTCCTTTCCACCGCTGCACACTTCTACATTATGTCTGTCTGAAAGAGTTAATTTTTGCTGTGTGTCAGTGTGTTGCCATTGTACAAGAAGTTATGGGCGTAACACATTTGTCTCACTGTTCTCTCATGTTAAATGCTGGACTTATTTGTTACAGTGTGTTACTCACAAATTAGCTTTCCACACATTACTATACAGGTATGATCCTGGATAAATGCTTTTGCAATGGCTTCAGTTTTACTTCACGTCAGACATTTCTGTCCTGCTTTTTCTTGCGTCTGTGCAAACCTTTATGCACCACATTGTATAGCTCTCAACTAACTTTATATTTAGTATATATGTTTTGTAATAGTATTTAGCATGGATTAACTACGGTAGATACATTTTCTTTGTGCAATTTAAGTGCTTTAATATGTCATGCATGCTGATTTTTTTTTTCTATTTGTGTAGCCAAAAAGGAATACTATTTCCTTGTCACCTATTCAAAGTAGCCACAAGGATCTGTTCATAAAACAGTCTCAGTTTTCCTCTGATGATCGTAAATGACTTGTAACTGAAAACGAGACCATCAGCTAAAATAATTCTATTTTTAGATCGTTTTTATCAATGCCTTTGCTCGGGTCCGATTTCCTGAGAACAAATCGATAAACATCGGGCAGACTGGAAAAGCCTGAGCAAAGATCTTTAGGACAGCAGGCGTTGGGGTTGTAAAAACACGACCACTATTGTACAAAGATGGCGCTAGAATCAACACAAACTGAAAGTCCCTTGTAGTCACTTTAACTAGTTTATTATAAATCATGGAAAACACTTTATCAGCTTGAAAAGTCTTATTTGGTTTTATTAATGCTGCTTTGATAATGTTCTGGTTATTTTAAATCATCTTGCTGCATGCATCGTCACAAAAGTATTTTTCGATTACGTATGTCCAATTTTCACTAAGCTTTTCCACCTGCTGCCTGTCACTGCTATCATACATCCCTTTCTTCTCTATATGTGTGACATACTGTATCATCTCTTTGTGTGTGTGTGTGTGTGTTTTACGTTTTGTACCATTCAAAATATTCCTGAAAGGCGTGGTTTCATTCCAGTAAAGTGACGCTGTGTGTGTGTGTGTTTTTGTGTTTTTACCATTTCCAGTTTGCGTGGACCCATGTGACCCTGTTGATTGTGGTAACTCAGTCCCACCTTGTCATTCAGAACCTGTTTGAAGGAATGATCTGGTAAGCAGGACACAGACAGACAGACACAGACAGACAGACAGACAGACAGACTGACACACCGTCAGTTTTAATAAGAGACATGAAGCAACTGTTGATTAGAAAATGTATGTCCTCATGATACGTATCCTGTCCATGCTGAATGTATGTTTATGTATCTATATGTATTGCACAGCTCAGACTCTGTAAACTGTAAACGGGTTTACAGAGCCTAGGCTGTATATTATCCCTGGATTCTTTTCGGCGCACACACAGTGTGGACAGGTAGGGGATGTGGGACAACAAGCTGACTTTACCTTTAGCTCTTCGGAAAGTACATTCATTTGCATGAAAAATGATTTAGTTAAAATATAACAATTATTTTCTTTTTCGTAACATATTGCCATGTGAGAATACCACATAAGTTCATTTTTAGCTCTCGATCTATAATAGATAAGACACATTTCCAACCAAAGCCAGAATTGATCAGATGTTGCCTTGTTTATTGTCTAAGTTCCCTCCCGCCATCCTAAACATTTTTGTAAATTATATTTTTTTTCCAGGTTCCTTGTCCCGGTGTGTATTGTGATCTGCAACGACATCATGGCGTACCTGTTTGGGTTCTTCTTTGGGAGGACTCCGCTCATCAAGGTAAATCAACCATTGGTCTAATATTGTTATCATTTTTTAGGGGGGTTTACTTTACATTTAGCGACTTTAAAGGAACATTTCACCCATATGGAACCGGCGTTCTATCATTATAAAATCGCTATTAATATAATGAATTAAATGAATTTAAGTTTTTCTTCCCTCAGCCTTCCCTTGGCCCAGCTGTCCTGTTAATCCTGACCCTACATTTCACCATGTGTGATGTCGCACATGGTAAAATGTAGGGTTAGACAGTGAGACCATAAAACACTCTTTCTGCCTTTTCTCAGGCTAGGATGAACTGATTACCAAAAATGTTTGCACATTTGTGCACTGAAAAATCCTGAAGTGTTAATACACAGCCTAGGCTCTGTAAACTGATATGTAAACAAAGAAGGGGACTAGCTAGCAACATGCCCGTTTACAGTGGTGTAGTGGGTAGAGCGCTATTAAGGCTCAGCCCTTCACTGCATGTCATCCACCTCTCTCTCCCCATTTCCAATGTCTACCGCTTCAACTGTCAAATAAAAAATATCTAAAAAAAAAAAAAAAGAATTCACACAGTTGTCAGGATTCTTCCCCCCCCTGGAGGAGATGGTGGATGCGTCATGACAGTTTACCTAATTGGTGTCGGAAAAATCAACACATGGGTGGATGGATTGAGCTCCATATATTCACCTTTAGTGTGTGTGTGTGTGTGTGTGTGTGTGTGTGTGTGTGTGTGTGTGTGTGTGTGTGTGTGTGTGTGTGTGTGTGTGTGTGTGTGTGTGTGTGTGTGTGTGTGTGTGTGTGTGTGTGTGTGTGTGTGTGTGTGTGTGTGTGTGTGTGTGTGTGTGTGTGTGTGTGTGTGTGTGTGAATAGACTGTCAGTGTTTCTGTGAGACTTAACCTGCTAATGAGTAACTCCAGGCTGGGACACAGGTGTGTAACCTCAGGCCTCTATTCAACACTTCTGGGTCAAACGTCACTCTGAAAAGAAATCAAATGTTTTTTGCTTTCCGTCTCTTGGAAGTTGAATTTTATTTAAACCAAACTCTAGAATGAACACCAGAGTGAACGTGAAATGTGTTGGGATTTTTGGGTTAGAAAAAAAGGCCTTTATCATGTACTGTATACTTGTTTTGTGTTACCTTCGTTGTGTACGAAAAGCCCTACTAGCGTCCTACTCATACTCATTTTGAGTATGTTGTGCTTGTGTATGCAGGTTTGTTTAGGCGAGAAATGCACGGATGAGTAAACTAATAAACTAAATTAAACTCAAGACACAGACAGATTAAATACAGGATAAGTGTGTGTGTGTGTGTGTGTGTGTGTGTGTGTGTGTGTGTGTGTGTGTGTGTGTGTGTGTGTGTGTGTGTGTGTGTGTGTGTGTGTGTGTGTGTGTGTGTGTGTGTGTGTGTGTGTGTGTGTGTGTGTGTGTGTGTGTGAATTATACCAAATTAAATCCACACAGGATCTATTCAGTAACTCTGAGCTGAGGGCAACCAAGGAGAAAAAGAAGAAAATAATTTTATTCAAAAAACACACACACGTAGTTTGTGGCGAGGCTGATGTAATGTCCATGTGAAAGACAGCCTGTGCGTTTGTCTCCACCCGGTTAAAACAGCCCCTGTGTTCTTGTCTCCACCCTCCTATACCCCCTACAGCTTTCCCCTAAGAAGACCTGGGAGGGCTTCATTGGAGGCTTCTTCGGCACTTTGGTCTTTGGCTTCATCGTGAGTACATTTCATCAGATTTTTTTTTTCTTTTTTTTTTTTCAATAAACAGCCCCGTAAAAAATTAAGAGACCAGTCTGGATTTTTCTTAAATCTTTATCTCTACATTTCTTATTGAAAAAGCTCTAAATGACAATTTTTTTTATTGTTAATTTGGTAGAAATGTTGTCAGTAGTTTATATTATAAAATCAAAATGGTAATTTTACTCAAACATATGCATATATATATAAATAGTAAAACAAGAGACACTGAATATTTGGAGTGGTCTCTTAATTTTTTCCGGAGCTGTATTATTTTTTTAAATGCTTTATTGACAGTGTGGAGAGAGACAGTAATGAAATGGGGCAGAGAGGGGAATGATATGCAGAGAACGACCACGGGCAGGATTTGAACCTGTGGTCTGCTGTGAAGAGGACTGCGCCTCTAAGGGGGGGGGCTTTAACTACTACACCACGAGTGCCCCCCACATTTAATCCCATACAACCTCTCACTCACAAGCACCATTTGTTTTCCTTCTACTCACTGACTCCAAATACCTTAGGCAGGGTATTTACATTTTTTGTTATTTTTGTTCAGTAGTTTTGCTGTAGCGAAAAATATCTCAGCTCAACTAGACACACATTTAGAGCAGTAGAAATACATGTATAAATTGTGGTTTATAATCTAGTGATAATCTGGTGTAGATAAGTAAACAGCCGTTAAAATGTACGAGTGGTGTTTCGGGTGTGACTGTTTTGCTTCCAACTGCTTTCAAAACATTCACAGACCGGTCACATGGGCTTTGGTTTCTGTCTCCACAAAGAATGTAAAATATTTACTGTGTGTGTGTGTGTGTGTGTGTGTGTGTGTGTGTGTGTGTGTGTGTGTGTGTGTGTGTGTGTGTGTGTGTGTGTGTGTGTGTGTGTGTGTGTGTGTGTGTGTGTGTGTGTGTGTTAGAGAGAGAGAGAAAGAGAGAGAGTGTGTTTGTGTTCTATTCCTTTGACAACGTGCAAAAAAGGAGGGATAAGGCATTTTTACACATCTTCACATTTACCAACTCACCGCTTTCACTATCATTTCAATTTGATGCATACACATCTGTCTGGATGACTGAATACACCACATAATAAACATATAAATGACTCAATAAATGAATTAGCCATGTAATGCAACAATGATATTAAAAACAAATGTAGGCATAACTAATAGATTAAAAAGAAATGTCATAATTGTTTTAATTTGGATCTGAATTAAGTTACATATGTATTTATTCTTTCACATTTAATTTAGCCTATTCAATAATTTTATTTTTTATATATATAATAATGTCTGTGTGGTTTTCCTTTTTAAGCTTATTTATTTATTTATTTATTTAGTAGTTCTGATGTTATTACTTTTTGGTCACGGCTTGTTCAGTCTTCCCTACATCTGTGAACAAAAGCATTGACACCCAATTCAACACTTTTGGTGCTTTACTATCACATACAAAATGTCCTAACACAGACTCAAAATCTGATATATTTTTCTGTGTATCTTGTGTTTCAGTTGGTGTGTGTGTGTACGTGTGTGTGTGTGTCGCATATAGATGTACAGAAGTTGATATATTTCTCTGTGTGTCTTGTGTTTCAGTTGGCCTACCTGCTGTCCCAGCTGCAGTTCTTCACCTGTCCCGTGGGCTTTAACAGTGAGATCAACTCCTTCACCGTGGAGTGTGAACCCTCCGACATCTTTGTGCTGCAGGAATACACTCTGCCCGCTGTGCTACAAAACATTCTCAGATGGGTGAGGCCGCTTTCTCCTTTTATTCCTTCCTAACATAGTTATATCCTTAAAACCATCAGAAACAGATGTTCTAAATTAATTATTGTTAATATGATTATTGATGATTGTATGTATTATTGTGTCATCCGTTAAAAAATGTGCCCGATTTGCCTGATATAATGCATATGTCGTACTATTTTAAGGCTATTAAAGTAATTTAATATTTAAGTTTGTTTATAAACCACTATAAATATAAAAAAGACTATGTGCTTCAGCATTATTTAGCTTTAGTCTCCTGTGTAAATATCTAGATTTAATTCAAAGCTTTTTGGTGTAAATTATCTTCAAATTCATAATGTGTCCCTTTTTTCCGGGGGCTATGTCTCTCAGAAAACGGTGAAGCTGTACCCCTTCCAGATCCACAGTATCTTCCTGTCGTCGTTCGGCTCCCTCATCGGGCCGTTTGGAGGATTCTTCGCCAGCGGCTTCAAGAGAGCCTTCAAAATCAAAGTGAGGAACAATTCAATTTGAACCGCCATTTTGGCAACCTGTCAATCACTTTCCTCTATCTTTCAGATAGTAGTTGTATTATAGACATGTTTCACCCGTTTTTGTGTATCATCCTAAATCTTTTTTCTACCATACTAAATAGTATATAGTATGGGTATTTTATATACTGTCTATTGATTGGAACGCAGGGCCAGTTAATGTTTGTAAAGGAAGTGCTGCCTTAGTTGCACATCTCCACCTAGTGACGCTATAAGTGTTTGACAGCTGATTTTTTTTTTTTAAATACCAGCAAAGTTGTGTGGTGATAAAAAGCAACAATGATACGTTGTAGAAGCAAAAAGCTTTATTTTCAATCAATAGCAAGAAAACTCCGCGGAGGGTCACTAGTTCCAACACAGGTAAGTATGTTACAAGGAGTGACCCCCTTCCCTTAAATCGTCCCATATTTAAGGAACATTTATTCCCCAGGGGGGGAGGCGTCTAACAGTGGGTTTAGAGGAGAGACAGGCTGAGAAGCAGACAGTTCTAATATACATACACTCAACAAAAATGTAAACGCAACACTTTTGTTTTTGCTCCCATTTTTCATGAGATGGACTTAAAGATCTAAAATTCATTCCAGATACACATTATTACCATTTCTCTCAAACATTGTTCACAAATCTGTCTAAATGTGTGATAGTGAGCACTTCTGCTTTGCTGAGATAAGCCATCCCACCTCACAGGTGTGCCACATCAAGATGCTGATCTGACATCATGATTAGTGCACAGGTGTGCCTTAGACTGTCCACAATAAAAGGCCACTCTGAAATGTGCAGTTTTGTGCTTTATTGGGGGTCTGGGGACTCAGAACCAGCCAGCGACACGGCTCTCTCTACATTAAAAAACACTATCCATAGTTCAGCGCGCAGCGGTTAAGTTACTGTTCAACAAAAGGAGCATTAAGGCTACGGCTTCACAGTAAAAGCATTTCACTGGCTAAACATTAATAGCATTTCACTGGACAAACGTGAGTCGACTTTTATTTTGAAGTACGCCTAACAGGAAAGTAGCCGCTCACAAAGCCCCTTCACTATCAGCATGTCTTCTGTTTTCACCAACCGCTTTATGAACGTTAGTGGCATTCATTTTCGGTTACAGTAAGGTTTTATGCATCAAATTGTACCGGAAGAGCTATCTACTAGGCTGTGTCACCGCTGACTATTGGCTTGGCATGCGTACTACAGCGATTTCATCCCGTTTCCTCTGAAAACATGTATACGAGTGAAGATGTCAGATAAATTGTGTCTGAACGGGGTTTTTTTTAAACCAAAAACGGGAAAACTGTCACGTTTTCACCATGTAAAGTGCCCCTAAATCTATCCTTCGATAACCCCTATCCACTACACACATGACAGCCATTCATCCCAGTTTAACTACAGTCTCTCCTCTCTCTCTCTCTCTCTCTCGTGCAGGACTTTGCAAACACCATCCCGGGTCACGGTGGCATCATGGATAGATTTGACTGTCAGTATCTGATGGCCACGTTCACACACGTCTATATAGGAAGCTTCATCAGGTAAGAATACACTGATAGGGAAATCTAAACATGTTTTCAAGTTCCTTAAGATCTTGTATAGTTGTATATATGTTTGTAGATCAGCTTTCAATAAGCATGAGTTTACAAGGAACTTTTAAATATCTCTGAAACAGTCACATTTTTCCTCTGATGATTATAAATGACCTTTAACAGCAAACGAGACCATCAGTGAAAATATTGCTATTTTTTATATACTGATAATTATTATTAGTTCCTTTGCTCGAGTCCGAATTCCTGGGAACCTAGACAATATGACTTACAGCAGGCAAACTGGAACATCCTGTGTTTATGAACGGTACTAAATCAAAGGTTTACACTGCTTCACTATCGTCATATTACACATAGTCAAATATAAAATACATTACCTCATGGTGATGCACCGTGCCATCTCTCTTTCACTACCTCCCTTAACAGTTTAGTTTTTTCTGATCTGATTTCTGCTTGTCTGCCAGGGGCCCCAACCCGAGCAAAGTGCTGCAGCAGCTTCTGATGCTCTCGGCTGAACAGCAGCTGGGCATCTTCCACACTCTGAACTCCCACCTGAGAGAGCGGGGCATGCTACCACCGCCCCCCGCACACGCACAGTGAAAACACCCAGCCCGCAACACAGGGAGGGGACTGCAAAGTGTGTGTGTGTGTGTGTGTGTGTGTGTGTGTGTGTGTGTGTGTGTGTGTGTGTGTGTGTGTGTGTGTGTGTGTGTGTGTGTGTGTGTGTGTGTGTGTGTGTGTGTGTGTGTGTGTGTGTGTGTGTGTGTGTGTGTGTGTGAGGGGTTTAGGAGAGAGTCTGTGTAAGCATGTACACACACACACACACAGGCTAAAACACAAGAAAACACACACACACACACACACACTCAAGTATGGCGGAAAATGGTGTGTGTCGATGGTCATCCCTACCCGGCTCTACTCTACATTCGACTTTTTCCAACCAGTTCCAAAAATCATGACGTTGAATTTTGAGGCGAATCTACAGAAAATGTGGAATAACTTTGTAGTAAAAAAGAAAAAAACTGAAGAAAAAAAAAAAACACACAACAAAATACACAACAATAGAAAATAGCTGATGTCGTCGTTGTTTTTTTTTTTCACCGCTTGGAACCAGCACACAATCTACTACTACAAGCTTCACGGCTAGTCCCCCCTCTCTCTCCATCCTAAAAAAAACTAAACTTCCAGACTGAAAATACAATGTCTTATTGAACAAAAACGGACCTTTAAAAAGAGCACGTGGCTTTTTTCTCGGACGGGGGATGTGCAGGTTTCCCTGTGGACGGCAGATATTGCACTGACTTTAGCTGAAGTGGATTTAAGAAGCTTTTTACCAGAACAGAAACTGGATCCAAAATGGCTGCCATGTGGACCTTGGCTAACACACACTTGAGACTGTGGGTGTGTGGGTGAAGTAGCGATAGCAACAGACACTGTTTTTATGTAGACTACGGCGCTCAATGTAATGGTCCTAAGCTCACGACATAAACAATAACCCGTAGCATGTACTGCTAAGTCCTTTGTCTTGGGCCTACTGCTAAAACCAAGCCATGTGTGTTCTCCCCTTTTTTCCACAGTGTGAACGTTTTAGCTTTTAGTTTTTCTGTCTAAAAGTTTTATGAAAAATTTAAATAAATTGCACAATTCGAGTCAATTTAAAGATTGACTGTAGTAGGCATGGTAACACTAGCAGCTAGCATCAGCGCTAGTGCATCAACAACAACTTCATGTATTGTACATAAATATACTGGGTCTATTTAGCTGAACAAAAAATACCTAATACCATAGTTTAATTACTTACGTGGCCTGCTGGAGGAAGAAGAAAAACACTTTTAAGAGTTTATGAAAATGATATGCAAAAAAAAAAAAATATTTAGAAAAATTGTAACTCTTTTGTAGCCTTCAGCATGAACAAATTAGATTTTTATATTAAGGTGTGTGGGTGTAGATTGGGGTCGAAGGTGGCTGCTTGTTTAGAGAGAGGTGTGTGGGTGTGTTGGGTGACAATAGTATATCAGAGATTGTTAGAAGGGTTTCAAGGAATAGTTTGACATTTGGGAAAATACGCTTTGGATTAGATTAAAGGGTCAATATCACTCTTGTGTCTGTGTGTTAAGTATGGAGAAAAAAAATGTATATAACAGACCTAAAAACTATTCAGAAATGTTAACGAAAAGCGAATGTTTTTCAAATATTCTTCGTTACAGTAAAATTGTCGAAAAAATTGAAAACATAATCCATATAAAAAAAAAACAATATTCTTCTCTATAGTAACATTGTCGACACCATAAGTTCTCCCTCCCACCAAACGTGCATTACTTTTGGAATTAAACTATTTAATTAAAATTGATATTTGGCTGAAAAAAACATGGTGGAAAATCAGCATAGTGCACTGCTTTGGCTTACACTGAAAGCTGATCCACACTGCAAAAAAATCCTTTTAATTTTTGTTTTAAAAGTCAAGCGGCGTAACTTTTAAATGTATATGTTGATTTCCTGTTTGAAGCTAAGCTAGGCTAATATACTGCTAGCCCCATACATCCATATACTGAAACGCGCATGTGGATAAGTGTAACATTGATCTTCTAACTCTCTTAACTCTCAATTGTGTCGTATAGGTGACTGTACAATGGCAATGAAGGCTATCTTATTTTATCTCTGAAGAGGGGATTAAGCGCATTTTCCCAAAGCAGAAGTATTCCTTTAAACTATGCTATGACTAAGAGACTATGCTTCCTGTATCGATTTAGCCAATGATTTTAGTTGCACTGTAGCGCTGCTGCTGTTGGTGGTGGAGGGATGTTTGTTAACCTGTTCAAAACATTTTTTTTTTTTTTTTTTTTTGCTTTTTCTATATCCTCATGCTTTAACATTTAAATCACTGTTAAATTATTAAGTTACGAATGTAGTTTTTCAATAGTTATCAATGGTTACCCAAGATGTGAGTATATTTTGAGCCTATATATAAATACATATATACTGTATAATTTGTGTGTATAAACAGTATATACACACAGTACTGTATTTACACATATTTAAGTATATAAACACATCTGGTACATTTTGGCGAGTTTTTTTATTAGCACTATAATATTATTATTATGCAAGTTGGCAGTTTGATTCCTTAGAATATGGGGAGGTTGGAATTTATTTCTAACGGGTGAAGTCTGTGGCATTTATTAGTAAGATGCAACTAGGCATGGGCCGGTATGCTATGTTGACGGTATGATAACGGTAAGCAAAATATACCACGCTTTCAAGGTATCTCTGTATTTTGATAACAGCTCTCAAATGTGTTGTTTTGAAAAGTCCTGGGCTGTGTTCGAATTCAAAAAGCCCTTCTAATGTCCTACTCCTACTAATTTTGACGTCAATTTGAGTATGTTGTGGTTGCGAGATTGTGTAGGCGAGAAATGCCCAGATGAGTACTTACTCCCAGGAAGATTTTATGTATGGATCGATAGGATACTTTTCCTACTCAACCGCCCCACAATGCATTGCATCTTTCCAAACGGAAGTTTTTTTGAAATTCTTTATTGCTTCTGTATAGTTCAGTGGAAACGGTTCGACGAACCTCGCATACACAACGGATGGTTAAGTACACAGTATGTAGTATATGTTGAGTATGTAGGAGGGAGAACGTTAGTAGGGCTTTTTCAACACAGCCTTGGTATTAAAAAAAAAACACACAAACACATGTTCTTTCCCGTCTGAAGACAAGATTTAAATTTTAAAACACATTTCTCTTTTAGTAGAAGTTATGAAGCAGGAATATATGACAGAAAAATAATAATAGCGGTTTTGAAACTTTTTGACTTTTTTGAAAGCGGTTATCGGCCCATGCCTAGACGTTGCATTAAAAAAAACGTCTTGTGGCCGAAGAGATTCTATGATTCAAATCTTGTTTACCAAAGCACTGTCTGATTAACACTGACGCTCCAGGGGCCCCGGGGTCAAAACGATCATATCCTTCCTTAGTTTTGTTATGAGAAATGAGTAGACAATCTTTGGAGAGAGAGGATATTTTGGAGTTAAAATCTGGGTTGCATACTGGAGCGCTAACAGTTAACATTTTCATCTGTGTGGCCTGTGCAATGCGTGTCACTTCCTTCAGTTGTTGGGACTATATGGACACAGAGGATGTTATTATTTAAATGTCCGCTTTCTTCGTGTCCTCGGTTTCCTCATAGAAGTGCATTTTAGCGTCTGTTTAACCCCCATTCACAGTGAAATGGGGCGGGCTGGGTAGATTTTATTTTAATATTTTGTTGGGACCAGCTGTATTGTACTGTATAAAAGTTAAAGACCCTGGCTGTGGTAAAACAACATTACTTTTTCTGCTTTACTGGTTTTGATACCGAACGAGATGAAGCAAAAGCATGAAGGGTTCACGCTAAAGCAATCTGACCAAAAATAGGAATCAAAAAATGTACCGGAAAATGATTTAGATTTATTTTTTAAAGCTGTTTTTTGATATGGAGTCTAGAGTTTGCCACCGGATCAAAGCGTTAAGCAACTATGAAGACATGTATAAAGTTAAAATCTTAATGACGATATATCTACTGTCCCAATATATGATCCAATTTATTTTTGTTATAGATTACCGAAAAAGCAAGGTATTTAAATTTGAGTCTTGTTCAATAATGTGTCTTTATATATTATACTGTTATTTTTAAGTTTCCATTTAATTATTGGAATTTAAATGTTTTTTTTTAAATATATTTTTTGCCCGTAAAATGTCAGAAAATAGCAAATAATTTGGGAAAAAACTAAGAAAAAGCTGAAATTCTGACTCAATAAAGTAGAATAAAGACATACAGAATAACAAAAAGTCAAATTTCAGTATTTTGCAAATCCATATAAAAATTCTTTTTTTTTTTAAAGACAAAAAAGTTAGCAATCTCACACACTTATTTCTAAGTGTATTATTCCGTTGGCACTCTGGACTCCACCAGTTTTAAAGTTATAGTTAACATTAGAAGCTGTTGTGTGGACTTAATGTATATGTTTATTTAAGTTATGAAGGTGACACACTTGTGGTATATACTAACTTTTAGGACAGAGAAAAATCAAATGTACGGTTATAATGCACTGCAGTTGTATGGTCGCTTGTATTTTTAATTTATCATTTTGTGAATATTTTGTGCGATTTTTTTTTTTTTTTTTTTTTTTTTGAGCAGAAAAGTTTTCTAATGAGACTCTATAGCTTTTTGGAGTGGAACAGATTTGAAGATTATTATATTGAGGAGGAATACTGTTGTTGTTATAGCGCTGGGCAATACAAAGTATAATGTATAAAAACCACACCATGATATCTTGATAGGGATATTGTGAAAAAATGTTTACTGTATGGAGGTGAATAAAGTTTGTTTTTTTCCTTTAAAATGTTCAAATGTTGTGTTCATTTTGTTAAGAGTATGTAGCACATCTCAAGTTACGTTGTTTATGGTATTTTGCTTGTTTATTTGGGCACAATAAATCAACGCAATCAACAATATTGGGGCGGCACTGGCGAGGTGTGTAGGGCGGTCGTCCACTGGCTTACAGGGCCGGTGGTTCGATCCCCCGTCTACCCGCCACATGCCGAAGTGTCCCTGGGCAAAGAGACACTGAACCCCACATTGCTCCCGATGATTCAGAGAGCGCCTTGCATGGCAGCTACTGCCATGTGTGTGTGTGTGTGTGTGGGTAAGAAATGTGAAGCGCTTTGGGGCTGAGAAAATCGTCTTTAAAAGAAGTCCATTTACCATATTCCAACTCATTGTGTTAATTGCTCTATTTCCTTGTGATAAATGGCAACAGGGAGAATTCATTTTCATATTGAAGGAACGACATTTATTCACACGACAAAGGTTGACAGTTTGTAATTTTGAAAAAAAAAGTAAAAAAAAAAAAGATTTTGCACAGTCAGTGAAAGAAGCGTAAAGGCAGAGATTCACTCACAGCACTTAGCGTTGACAACAGAAACGAATAACTGGACTCGACAAACAAGCCGCCATTTTGGAAGAATGACAACAAAAGAAAAAATATATAATTTCTGTTTAATAGTATGTTGTTTACTAGGAAGAGTAAGTTGACTCAGAAAAGCAAGTTGGTTATCTCTACGACTGGCTAACACTGGAAAAATATGGCTTGGAAAATATACATATACAGTTGTATATATTAGATGAAAAAGACAAATACAGGCCTTTATTCAGACATTTAAATCATAGTATTTCAGTCGTATCTGAATGGACCAACACTGACTTACATTATCATTACAAAATACACATGAAATGTTAACGGACCAAAAATATTTAAAAAAATCTAGCGAATCGGTAAGAAGCGTTTTACTTGCACACAATAAGAGGCAGCATTTATTTTTTAACTAAATAAGCAATAATTTGATTATAATATTGTCTTATTATCACTCTTTCAACTGTGTGTTATTTGTGTGCCTTGTTGAAACATCTCGAACCCATTCTCCTTCATCTGACAGATTTCCATTAAAGTGCGTCTCAGATTGGAGTTCCCTTCCAGTCAGTATCAAACATACGTACATTCCCTGTGTTCCGAATCGCATACTATCTACTATTTAGTACGATAGAAAAAAGATTTTGTATGCCCCGATTCCTGTGGCCAGATTTAGTATGGTTAGAAAGACCCAGATGTCAACTACATCCGTCCGAGATTTTTAGTGTTGAAAACCATAGACATAATAAATGTATTATGCCTATGTTGAAAACAGCATGCTATTTGGGCGATTCTGACCCACAATCCAGTGCGAACCTGAAGTGACATCACATCAACGTAGCCTCCATATGAAAGATGAAAACAAACGGGGATGCGACGGCTATAAATGCAAGAGGCAAGATCAAGGCGCAATGTAATGCTGAAATAGCCTAGATAAGTAAAAGTATGTCCGACTCCCAATTGTATGCCTACTGCATTCTAACTAGATTATTTTTATCGTCGGATGTAGTATGTAGAATAGAAGAAAGAAAGAGTATGCGATTTGGAAGGCAGGGATTATTGTAGGCCTACATTGTTAAAGCACACACACACACACACACACACACAGCACATTATCAACAGACAGCATGAGTGACATGAGTGTAAGTCAGGACTATTTAACAGGAACAATAGCGACCTCTTCTGGACAAATTTTCCACAATCACTCTTCCATAACCTTCCATTAAAAAAAGCTATGATTTACAGGAAAAATAAATCTAATTCTTTATTCTAATGTTAATGCAATAGAATTATGCTTTAAACCAGTTTCTACTTTTACATATAAATTGTTGTAGGGGGACTTTTGGATGCACTGTCTTTTGTTCAAAGATAATAATCATAGAAATAATACAGCATTGTGACATAATGGGATATTACATTCTAGAGGGCCACACACACACACACACACACACACACACACACACACACACACACACACACACACACACACACCCCCACCCCACACACACACACACACACACACACACACACACACACACACACACAAACAATATCTTTTCGCCTGCACATGAATCAAACTATTTCAAAATAGTGCAATATAAAATTGTATGGCCGTACCCATTCAGGACAATGTTTAATATTAAAATCAAAACTACAGATGTAAACCCATGTGTGTTCCGCTTACGCATCCTATTCTATCTACATTGATATCGGTGCAAAAGTTTGAGAGACGACACATTTCAGAAAAACAAACCTTTGCCCGTTTTGTGCTAGTGAGCAAAGTATTAAGCATAACTTCAAGCTCTCATGTCTGAATTAATGCAAATGGCTGGACGTGCCTTGGGTAAAAAAAAAAGGTTCACAGTACATGGAGGTATGAAATAAATAAAGGATGGATTGACATGATAGCAAATGGACGGATTTATCATTACACATCAAAAGTAAGTGAATTAAAATGAAAATATATTTGTTCTGTTCTACAAAACCCTTCCGTGTATAACTTACATGATTTCGCACCAGAAAACAGAAATAAGCCATCCTTAGTTTTGATATTTTGCTACTATTAGGACGTTTAAGCAATAGACACAAAGCAGGAAACTGTACCATGAATTAATTCCAACTTTGGCTTCCGTGTGCTTGACTGAATGATGATTATTCACTTAGCAAAACTAGCATTAGCATATTGTTAGCATTATTGTTTAAACATAGAAAATGAATGGATAGGCTTTGGCTCTCAGTATCCTTCTCTACTCTGGTCCACTTTCAGTAATCGCTTTCAACATATAAAAGGTCCCATCTCAATCTCAAACTCAATTTGCAACGATTTCCTCTTCAAGTTCTAAACCAGTTAAAATGTTGAAAAGATAATGACATTCCAACGTTTTCTTGTGGTTCCTGATTCAAACCATCGCAGTAACTCTTTCGGAGACCAAGCGTTTCTAGCAATAACGCCGCACTGCTCTGTCCGTTAGCGTAATTTTTTCTGTTTGCCACTTCCCCTTCAAGCTAGCTAGGTTACCAAAGCATTAAAGGGCACTCTCGCCTCGTCATCTTCCACTTCTATGATAGACCTCGGATCGGGCCTTTCGGGACAGAATAACAAACGTAGCAGCGCCATCCCAACACGCACCAAAAGCCTTAAAACGAGGAACGCAAAAGGCACCGTTATCTCCATGAGGTGGAAAATCGGGGCGCTAAATCTACTCAAAATACAGGTGAGGAAAAACGTCCCGAGGGCTACGCAGGGGTACAGCGCTAACTTAGCTAGCATGAACACGTGCTCACTCCCGCCATATCGCACGTAAGGGTGGAGAGTTTCCCTTTCGTTGTACAGCGCGACCACCCAGATGGCCAGTTGAAAAATACCGGCGAAGAAAATGATCACGCAGCTGATTTGAATGGCTTCTAGTTCGTTGCGCGAGTACGGCGGGAATTCGTGCGTTAGCTGGTATGCTAACGGTAAACCTCCGACGAACGCTAACGAGAAGGTGTTGAGAAGGCCCATGAAACGCGTCGTCTTGGTGACGTGGAGGAACAGCGAGTGGTGGACGAACCAGAGCAGACCCACCGTGGCGAAGGAACCGAAATAAGCGAGATACTCGGGACCGTAGGCCGACAGAGCTGCTATCAGGCTGCCTCCAAACTGCTTCTCCACTACGGAAGGGTCGGGGACATTGTCCTCACTGAAAGCAAAGGGATAAGAGAAGACAGATATTAAAGGAGATGTAAGTGATATATTTTTGTTGTACATATACGTGTTAAATCTCTTGATATTCATACAGCAATCACTTCAACAGTATGCACAGTTCATAACACAGGGCTCCCAGTCATTCAGCTTTACAGTAATTGCCACATAAAATTTTTAGTATCCTGCTTGTTTTTATTCAATCAGGAGACAGAGCGCTATAAAGAGGCGGGGTCTCTGTGCCCGTGAACGATGACTCGCTGCTCTCCATCACGGCATTATCTGATGTAGACGGCTGTGTGTTCATGTGGTGGTGACGTAGGGACGAGGGAGGGGACTGCTAACTGCTTACTTCTCCTTTAAGGTCTTTAAGCAGGTTTTTCTTATGTAATTATATTAACCAGAATCAGTTATTGTTTGAGGATAGAGGAAAAAGAGTCTTTCAACATATTTTGCAAAGCTAATCGGCTGTTTTTAGTTAGTGGTGGATCACACTAATGCTGTCTGGTAGCAGGAGCATGTGAAGACAGCATATTTAACAGCAGTTTTGAAGAATTATGTTGGGGGGGGAGGAGGGCGCTCCGGTGGCGTAGTGGATAGAGCGCGTACCATATTGGCTCCGGCCTTCGTTGCAGTGGTCACGGGTTCAAATCCGACCCATGGACCTTTAATGCAGGTCATCCCCCCTCTCTCTCTCTCTGTCTGTCTCCCCATTTCAACTCTGTACTATCTAATAAAGCTTGAAAATGCCAAAAAAATATCTTGAAAAAAAAATTATGTCGGGTATTCTTTACTTTATTCCGGCGCATTAAATGTGATCATGGGGTCCATCGGTTTGCTTTTCACAATATATGCAATGTATAGAAAAAAACCTACATGAGTTCTATATCTAGCCATTCAACAATACAGTGAAAATATAGTGAAATATAGTGAAGACCAACCATATGTCCAGGATGAGCAGCGTCGCTACGATGGCATAGACCCCGTCGCTAAAGGCCTCCACGCGCTCCTTACTGAGCGGCTCGTTGGGCAGGTAGGTGTAAAACAACATGGAGTCTGGGGTCTCCTCCACCTGGCCTGAGAGGGAAGAGATCTCATTTGTGTTTAAAAATGGCGATGCACGTGAGGCAGATAATTTGGAGATAAATCTTTAGGACCAGAGTTTTTTTTTTTTTTTTTTTTTTGGGGGGGATCAACATATCAGTACATTATAGATTACAGCTCAACATGTAAACATAGTTTTCAGTTTTTTTAAAGGAGAAAAATACTTGGTGGGGGTCAAAATATCAGTACATTTTAGGCTACAGCTCAAAACTGTTTTTTTTTTTAAAGAAGAAAGATACCTATAAGAACAAGAAAGGGGAAATTATATATTACATTTAAAAAGATTACGACAAAATGATAAATAACTAGATACATTGAGGTGAAAGGACTGTGATTTCTTTTAAATTGTAAGCACATTTCTCACCCATTGCTTTGTTGCGACACCACTTCAGAGACTGGGAGATGTACGGCAGGAAGATGACGATCGCCAACAGCACGTAGGACTGGAAGACAGAATTACAATTAAATCACTTAAATGTTATAATAGAATAATAATAAAATAATGTTATGTTGTATTATAAAGAAAAATCATAAGTTCACAAAGATATTACAAGATGATCGGATCAAGACGATCTCCAACCTCTTGATCCTCTACTTTCTTAACCTTTATTTATACAGGTAAATCCCATTGAGTCCGAAGACTCTTTTGCAAGGGAGACCTGTTGCCATTTACACGTTACCATTCACACACACATTCTTACACCGATAGCAGGCTAACTATCGACATCCACACGAGGCAAGGTGGGTGAAGTGTCTTGCCCAAGGACACAACAACTATGACACAGGTGGCAGGGCGGGGATCGAACCTCCAACCCTTTGATCATCAGCCGACCCGCTCTACCAACTGAGCCACAGTCGCCCCTACTGATGTCCAAATGTAAAAATGTTGAAAAACTTTGGTGGTAAAATAGAAATTCTTACACCTTTTCAGGCATGGTTAATGTAATGTATGTTCATATATCTAACATGCTTTTTATTTTTTTCTGCTTTTTTTTTTTTAATTTTTTTTTTTTTTTTTTTTTTTTTTGTATTATTTTGATACGTCTGAAATACATAAATATATCCTCATTCATTCATCATTTCTAACCTTAAGTTGTCTTCTCATGTTCAAATGTTTTAAATGTAGAAAAAGAGTGGTAGAAATATAGAACTGTCCCCTACCAGCTGGAAGAAGATGACGGAGAAGATGCTGGCGATGAAGCACATGAGAGGAACCCTCATGATGACCTTGAGGATGTGATGTTTGTAGAAGGTTTGGTTCTCCGAGATCTGGATCTGTTCGTTCAGCAGGAAGGGACGGCTGAAGGCGTACAGCACGATCACACACTGGGAGAACACAATGTGAAGACGCAGAATGGAAATTAGAAAGTAGATGTGCGATAAGTGAGAGGTAAATATAAATTAGTTATTTAAACCAAACTCCGAAGGTAACTGTAATGGTTCCACTAGGAATACAAAGCAACAATAATTAGCCTAGGTGTGTATGAGATTGTTTTTCTCAGGCAGCAGATACTGTATATTCACTGATTTTGACAAAAGGTGATTTTGAACACATTCTCCAGAATCGCTGACTCCACCTTTTAATTCCAAGGTGAATAATTTATCTCTAAAAGGAGCTGATAATAAAACACTTTAAAACATTAAAAAAAAAATAATAATAACCTCACCTGAATGCAGCCCATCAGCATCACACAAGCACAGAACAGTAAAATCCCGAGAATGTTCTCTGGGAAGGCCGCCATCAGCGAGAACTGAAAACATAAGATAGGACACATTAGGAGGCACGGAATTTTATATGGCAACATTACATTTTTTCTTCTTTTTTTAAAACTTTATTTTATTTTTACAGTAAAACAAAGACACATACACACAATACACTAACAAATACAACAAAAACAGAAGATGAAAAAATATACAGCTCTGGAATAACTTAAGGGACCAGACTCTACATTACTAAATGAAAATGTTCTAAATGACAATATTTTTGGGGGGAATTTATTTGGTAGAAATGTTGTCAGTAGTTTGTAGAATAAAACCAAAATGTTCATTTTACTCAAACATATGCCTATAAATAGTAAAACGAGAGACACTGAACATTTGGAGTGGTCTCTTAATTTTTTTCCAGAGCTGTAGCCTGTATATAGCTTGAAGGTGGACACTGGATTAACATTTCTTTATGCAAACTGTGTGATTGATTCGACTGCAGCCTCATACTCACTGTGTACGGCAGAAAGGTTATCAGCATCATACAGGCCTGAAAGAGAACCCAAAGCAGAACTGAGCATTAGGATACAGGATGCCTGAGAAAAAAACAACTTTCCATGCGTTCCAAATCACATACTCTTTCTTTATAGAGAGAGAGAGAGAGAGAGAGAGAGAGAGAGAGAGAGTGTGAAAGAAAGGAAGAAAAGAGGGAGACAGGAGAGATAAAAGCAGTCACTGTGACGGTGTCTCTCTCTCTCTGCATTGCAGCACAACACAGGGCCTGATTTATACACCCGCTGGCCTAGAGGGGAGCCGGGTTCCACCATTAGGAAATGAGCCCTAATTCACCCAGACAGCACAGAACACACTGAACCTGCGTTCCAAATCACATACTTTTTCTTTTTACTACACTACATACTAAAGTACAGAAGAGTTTTAGGGCCACCGGAGAGAGAAAAAATCAGATAAGGAAGATTTTTTTTTCAGTATGTTGAGAAATGTCAAGAATAAAGATGAATACTCCAAAATGCTATTGGAGTTAGTGGGGCATTTATGTATTTTCAGCATATCGCAATTGACATGCATGTATTGGGACATCCTAAATCTTTTTTTTTGGCGTACTGAATTGAAGGGAAGTATGGGGATTGGAACGCAGGGTTAACTTGACTCTTTTCTAGAAGTCTTGCATGCAAAGGGAAATTGGTTCGATTTTTTTACAACTAATTTAGTTTCACTTGAGTGTATTTGTCCTGGAAATCAGTTACCAACATGCACTGCTTAATGTATATCATATTTAAAGTTGAATGTTTTTTTACCAAGTGCGATTTCACACTCATAGATTTTTTCTTGGTATGTTGTGGCATACAATTAAATACAGCATGTATTTGAATTATTAAAGTAAAATTAGCATCATGTTGTGAGAGCCTAATCATGTATAGATGCATACTTGCGATCTCATTTCCCTTCATGAAAAAAATGCAAGATACTCAAAAATAGTTTTCCTTTATATAGATATACAGTATATCAACTCACACAATTACAATGAAAAGTAGAAGCTACATTTCTCCAGCATAGTGACATTGTACTTACGAGGTTCAGCAGCGCCAGACAATCATCTATGCGAACAATGACTTGAAATAACCTGTTGGAGATTAAACACAAAGAATAAAGATATTACAAATAATACACCATCTATATTGCTACTATTACTACTGCTGCTGATAGTCAATAACTCACTTGATATGAGCGGCCCAAGCCATGGTCACTATCATGAAAGTCATCAAGTAAACACCGATCTTTGTTGTGAGTAAAAGCCGGACGCTCTCCCTCAACTCCTGCAAGACACACAAACACATGGAAAACATGCTGTTGCTGTTTTTGAACCTTTTATTTATACAGGTAAATCCCATTGAGACCGAAGACTCTTTTACAAGGGAGACCTGTTCCCATTTACACGTTACCATTCACACACTCATTCATACACCGATAGCAGGCTAACTATCGACATTCACACGAGGCAAGGTGGGTGAAGTGTCTTGCCCAAGGACACAACAACTATGACACAGGTGGCAGGGCGGGGATCGAACCTCCAACCGTTTGATCATCGGCCGACCCGCTCTACCACCTGAGCCACAGTCGCCACATCACTAAATGTCTACAGTATTAATGCAAAGATGTGTATTATATGTTGTAGGCATACACTCAATAGTGGACCGAGCAACCAAAACAAATCTTAAAATACGAGGTAAAATGGTAAATAAAGTTTTGTAAGCCTTAGTTTCAGCCTATACCTTTCTGTGTAATGACTATGTTTTGTTTTATATTTAATGTCAAAGTGCTATTTATTTTCATTATGTGCATGCCTTCAGGGGGAGGTGGGGGGGGGGGGGGAAATTACAGAAATAATATTAAAATGAATGAATATACAGTATTCAGAGCCCATGTCTGTATCAAACCTCAACAGTTTCACTACGCTGCATTTCAATATATTTTTCTATAGGTTTTTATTGAGGAAATAGTTTAGATATATTTTACTATTGTCCCACATTACCTCATTATCTTCCACCTTTGTATGAGCAACAGGTAATATCTGTGAATAGAGGAAAGCAGAGGTTATTACACACACAGTCAAATAAGCCAAACCTTGGTTACATTATGCAAAACCCTCTTCAGCTGCCAGATACAATGTAGTGAAGTATGGATATATTGATTGTATGTAAATATAGATATATGCATTGTATAAATATGTAAAATATAAAAAAATCATAGTATATTAAGTTGTATGTATAGATCGTAAATGGCAAATATAGTATCGCCAATTGTATAAATAGATTGTATAGAGATTATATGGAATACAAGAAGCGAATATAGTAAATATTTTTATTTTTTTTACTATGGAAAAGGGGTAGGATTAAATATGTGCATACTTCTTCCTGCTCCTTTTCAGGCATATCACATCAATACAGATAACTTTATTTCTTTTTGTGAAGTCATTTAAACGTACATTTTGTTTTTATGCTTTTCATTTAGTTTTGTATTATTTTTGATAAGTCTGAAAAAATTTAAAAAATTTAAAAAAGTAGAAAGAATATTTCTTGGACAAGTAGCCTACTGAAAAACACTCAAGTAAAAACCATTATAATAATAGAGCGCTATGCAGAGTATGTAATAGACGAGTGTTTGTGCAAGCTAGTATGACTGAACTCAGGGTATAATGATAAAGCCCTGTCATTCAGATAAAGCATATGACAAAAAAGAATGTTGAATATTGAAGCTAAAGCCTATACTATCCTCCAAGTCCAAATAGGCTATGTGACCAGTGTTTGAATAGAGTACTGTGTAGGCTAATAGACTAGTGTTTGTGCAATATATTAAATATGACTAAACTATAATGATAAAGCCCTGTCATTTAGATAAAGATTTCCATTCATAGGCTATGTGCATATGACTTGAACATTGCACCTATAACCTATATTCAAGTCCAAATAGGCTAAGACTAAACTCAGGGTATAATGATGAAGCCCTGTTATTTGGTAAGAGGTCTCTATAGTACATATGCTATAGTATTGACAAAAAATAATCTTGAATATTGAACCTATAGCCATTAATATATTCTAAGTCCAAATGTATTGACCAGTTTTTGATGCGATAGTCGAGACTTTAGTTATTGATTATTGTTACCATGACTGTGGCGATGATGGAGATGAGCGCGTCGCTGTAGGCCAGCAGTCTGTGTGAGGACTGTGTCCCGCTGTGGGTCCCGCTGTGGGTCCCGGCGCCGTGGCCCTCTCCTCTGCTGTCGGACGGGGTGACGCTGGACGCCGCCTGGCTCCTCGCGCACTTCTTCTCCATCTCCTCCTCGTCATGGTGTTCGATTATTTCACTGACGTCATCGTTCACCCCCATATTGGATCATATATAAACAGCCAGGCGTACTATACTATACGGTCTATGTGGCGAACAGAAAATAACATAGGACAGGGAAGGAGAGGAGAGGGGAAACCATGGACACGGCAGGGCGGAACTGTTTGTAAACAGCCGAGAGACAGCTGACTGAGGGCGGGGAAGCAGGAAGCACAAGCCCGCTGATTTCCGGTTCTCACAAAGATCGTTTATTGAAAGAAGAGGAGATAGGCCCTACTCGGTCGTTTAGAACTTTTATATACTATCTATGGTTTATAACGGATATAGGTCTTGAATAAGATAGACAGACATTTTAGTATATTTAGGCCTACTACACTACAGTATTTTCATTCAAGGCCATTTATTATTCCACTTTTCTTACACGTATTATTACGCGTACTTACATGGGTCAGAGTGAGACCTCTCTTTATCTCCTTTCTTTTTACTCTGAACTGGATTTGGATAAAGAAATTGTTAGAATGAAAATAAATACTGTAGCCTATAATATCACTAAAAAAAGTTTCGTTTGTAGGTAAAAATATGTTTGACGAATCCAAATACAAAATAGTCCCTCAACAGAAAGATGAGGCGATGTAAGGGTGAAAAAGTGGGGTTAATGTTGTGTGACGATACCTCACTCTGCCACTGGGAGGCAGTGCTGTTTATAGTTTAGTTTTTATTATTTTTTTTAACCAAGTACGGCAAATCAGAGCCTTTCTTGTTAGTACTTCTGTTGGTTTCTCACATGTAGTCCACATGGAATGTCTGACATTGCACTACAAATAACTAGATTATAGAAAATAGATGGTTTAGTATTAAAAAAAAAAAAAAACATTGCCCTGACCGTCACTGTCATTCATGCTTTTATTTTGTAGTCATGCTGAGCTTCCTGTGAACTGGCCAGGTGACAGGTGTAGAGGGGGAAATGTTTGTATAGGTTGATATGAGAGCTCTTTAATACCTGGCATTGAGATCCTTTTTATTGGGATTTATTTTTTTAGGAGAAAATGAAAAGAATGGAGGACAACAACAATCAAGCTGAAGACTGGAGATCAACTCTAGGCTTGGACATGTAAACCACAGGTCTACGTATGGTGAGTTTGATTCTTTTTGGGACACTCCTTGCTGTTCCTGATTGTTGAATGGGAGGACATATATTCTACTGTTGTGTTTTGGACATTGCATTTGCACTATGTGGGTTGTGTAAGGAAGCCATTGTGGTAGATTTGAATAGCCTCTATTTCAACAGTTGCTGAGTGTGTATATCTAAAGGTTGGGTCACTGGTAAAGAGACGAAAACAATCTATGTAAGGACATGTGCTTGACTTGTTGTGATGAAACGATCTATCTATTTGTAGAAGATTAAGACACGTGATACACCCCAACACACGATATAAGCCACTGTTCTGTAACTATCAAGAGGTGCCATGCGGCTCTCACTGCTGCTTCGATACTCCATGAAATCCTCTGTATGAATTGTATGGGAACTCCTGAAATAAACCTTCCTGAAACACAATGATGAAATCCAGCCTGTTCGAGTCTTTGTCAAGTCATGGGGAACAATCGGCTACCACACCATGTTGGAGAAAATTGACATTGTAAATTCAAAGTAGAAACATTGATTTTCATGTGAATTGTATTTGTTTCCTCCGTTAATTGTTTGATTAAGCAAATTGAAGTAATTTCATCTATTCCGACTTAAACCAATAACGTTGCTGTATGTTTTATACTAGTGGGTTTACTTGGAATGTCTGGAGTTTCTTTACATTGTTGAAAATACACAAAGAGACTTTGTTTACACATAGGCCTACTCGGCTAATTAAGCTGATTCTGATTCAGACTTATCTTAATTGTTTATTGCTAAATGTATCTCTACCGAACAACTGTTGGTCGAGTCCCCAAACAAATAATTTATTCTTTTCTGTTGTTGTTTTGTGTTAAAGAAAATCCATTTATTTCTTCTGCTGGTTGACACTCAAATATGAATTATCGAAAGTACTTCTACTGTATTGCTCCAATCACTTGGAGAGCAACCAATCCAAATTGTTTCGCATAATATCATGATATCATATCATATATTTTTTGAATATATTATAAATATGCTTGTGCAGTTGTAATTGCCGAAATCCAAAGCATGTTGGTTTAAAGAGGTTTATACTTTAAAGTAAAGTGTGAGGTTTTTTTCAGAGGTTTTGTACTGAGGAGATCATTTGTCCTTGCAGCCATTTCAACGTGTAACTAACCACACACACACACACACACACACACACACACACACACACACACACACACACACACACACACACACACACACACACACACACACACACACACACACACACACACACTCACACTCACACACACCAATCAGAACAGCACAAAAGTGATAGTTTAAGCAAGCAGTCGACATTAAAGTCCCTTTTATACTGTTTTCATAAAGACATATTTAATGAGTGAGAGAGGTCATTATCTGCATGCAAATGTATCCTAGCAACTAAGAGCTTCCAGCCGCCTCATTCTGAGGTGTTTGTGAGAAAATCACAAGAGCAGAGAGAGAGTTAAATCACCAGTTAAACAGGATAACCTTGTCGGAGGAAGGGGCCATTTTATAGGATTGTTACAGTTAGTCAATGAGGGAAATGGGAATTGATGCTTTGGAGTGAGTGTTTGTTTCTAGAATATTTTACGTACTTTTTGATTTTTAAGGAAATATCTGAAATATTCACACCCATATAGTAACAAAAAACTGTTTGGTTATATTGTCAACGTTAAGTAAGAGTAAGACTAATTTTTACGATAACTTTGCGAATTTAAAACTAATATTTACACTAGGATTTAAAAAAAAAATAACTGTATGTGAATACAAAACAGAGAGAGAATTCCTTTATTGACAATTATTGGTATGGGGTGTTGATATGGCCGTAATTCACTTATCAGATGTCGCAATGAAGTCACCGATCCATATTCAATAGTCTGATCAGGTTAATCCAGGTCCATTTAACCACATTTCCTTGGATTGAATTTATTGATTGGGTAAGATGAGAAATGATAAGGAAATGATTGTAAAATAAAGCATTACCCATATGGAATATATCAAACTGACCTCCACCAGGTACCAGACAGATACATAACACATGTTGCAGATTGTGGATTCCCTGGGTTAACTCCTTCCTCCAGATTGAGGATTAATTTAAGATCATTTTCACAACATGCGGTCGAACAACAGTCGTGGTGCCACACATCTGGACTTACTGAAAAACACACACATTTGTAATATTACCCCCCGCCCCCATTCTCTGAATGTAAATTATAATTCCCTAATATCAACTAAAATGGATTGTCATTGTGTCCCCAAATTGACCACTGTACATGTTGAATGAATAGGATTATTTTGCCCAGTTCAAACAACACAACCAGACACTAAAATTGGAACTTTTTTAAAACCACTCACATCGTTGAATTATAGTGACCTCATAGAACATGAGTTAAACTATGTTACCTGAAGTGCCCACAGCAATCCCATTGTGGTTTCATAGGTTATCCATATGCACAGTTTCTGTCGGAGCATCAGATGTTTTATTTTGGAAATACTTCAAATATTGTCTTATAAACCTTCTGTATTCTGAAACAAATGTTACTTTCTAAGCAGACGTTAGACGGGAAATAAACAATATTTAGATTCTGGCTTCGGTCATGCCACAAAATGAACACTGTACTTTCTAATAGTCTCTACTTTTCTATGTTAGGTTTGTATGAAGAAATAAAGAAAACACTTTGTTGATTCTTGGTTCTTTATTGATAATATAAACCATCAGTTTGTTCACACTCAGCTACTGTATGTAAAAGCAAATACCAAATGATTTCCATGCTGATTATGATCATGATAATAACAGTTTTATAATACATCATATCTCAATTTAAATTTGACCAACAACATTTTCAGTTACAAATAAATGTAACTAACTATTTATATTTTTTCTTTTACCAACATACATTTATTATTATATTTTCTAACCACTGCACTACAAATATTCAACCATCATTAAGAGCACAGAGAAGTTTAACCATTCATAAAGAGACATGTCAGTTCAGGTAAACTCAATACACAGGAAACATTTTACAGCTGAACAAATGAGATGATGTCAAAGGAGCGCCCATAATGCTTGATTGACAGCTGATCTCTGTGCAGTGAAAAAAATACAACAATCTTCTATCATTAACATGCACAACGACGAAATAAGTGTAAGGATTAAAACACAAAGTTTTACCCACACTCCATTTTAAGTGGCTACGAGGATCTTTGAGTTTTTTATTTAAATTCTAGCGGCCCGTTTGGGCAAAAGCGGTAGTGTTTTTACTATGCCAGCTGTTGTTCCTGGGTGAGTGTATACCCATGACAAAGGCATTAAGAAAAACTATAAAATAGCATTCTTTTTCACTGATGGCCTTTTTTGTTGTTACATGTGATTCATGATCACCAGAGGAAAAAATTGAATTTAAGAAATATTTAAAAGTTCCTTCTAGCTACTGTAAAGACTTCTGTTTATTTGCGTTTACAGAACTCAGCTGTGTCTTCATAATCATATAACCCAATTCCAGCATAGAGCGGCTGAGTGAATGTGGTCTGGACTCTGTGGAGGAGAGTCATGGTTTCAGAGACGCTGTAGAAGGACAGAACACCTGCACTGTGATCCAGGTACACTCCTATTCTGGAGGACTGAGGACCTGAGACGGGAGTTTGGACATTGTTGAACCAAAATGTAAAACTGTTTTGAGAACAATATAACGCCCAGGATTTATCATTTCGTCCAAATTCACATTCATTTGACATCTCTACTCTGCTGATATTCTTGTATGCGACTGCTACATCAACTCCCTCCCCTCTCCACTCCACCTCCAAGTAAGAACGTCCAGTCAGACTCTCTGCACTCAGAACCTGCCACCAGTCAGTGAATCTGTCTGGATGGCTAGAATAAGACTGTGGTCCCATTCCTGTAGCCTTTCTGTTCCCCTCAGATAATAACAGATATTTGTTTACTGTGTTTGGATCCAGTTTGATTTCACAGGAATATCTTAAGAAGTCAGCTCTGGTCTTGGGCTCTGGCTGTGGTTGTGACAGTAAAACATCCACGTCAGTCACTGTCAGTTGGATGTTTGTCCATGTCTCTCTCAGGACGTCCTGTAGTTTATCTCTGGCTTCTGACACAGCCGCTGTCACGTCCTCAAAGTATCTCAGAGGACGGATGTCGATGCTGGATGTAGATTCAGTGAGTGTTGACAGTGAGGGGTAGTCGTGTAGAAACTGGTTGTGATCCTCTGTGTGTGAGAGGGTCTTCAGCTCAGCGTCTTTCCTCTTCAGCTCAGCGATCCCCTGCTCCAGCTTCTCCTGAAGATCTTTGACTCGACTCACTTCAGTTTCCTGCTTTGCTCTGACCTGCTGCTTCACGTCAGAGCTTCTCTTCTGGATGAGACGGATCAGCTCGGTGAAGGTCTTCTCACTGTGCTCCACTGCTTTATCAGCAGAGCCATTGATAGCCTTCACCTCCTGTTGAAGCAGCTTCACATCTTTCTCTCTGTCCTGGATTCTCCCCTGGATGTTCTGTCGACTCACCTCGAGCTCTTTCTGCTTCTCAGTCCGTTCTGCTGCAGCTGACACTGTGTCGTGGCCTTTGTGTTCATCCAGAGAGCAGAGATAACAGATACACTGCTGATCAGTGCGGCAGAAAATCTTCATCACCTCATTGTGACTGGAGCAGATGTTCTCCTGGAGCTTCTTGGAGGGCTCCACCAGCTTGTGTTTCTTTAATTGAGCCACGTCGTAATGAGGCTGGAGGTGTTTCTCACAGTATGAAATCAGGCAGAACATACAGGACTTGAGGGCTTTCAGTTTTCTCCCAGTGCAGACGTCACAGGCCACATCTTCAGGTCCAACATAGCAGAGATCAGCAGGAGCAGCTTGGAGCCCAGTCTTCTTCAGCTCCTCCACTAAAACTGCTAACATGGTGCTTTTCACCAGGGCAGGTTTCGGATCGAAGGCCTGCCTACACTGAGGGCAGCTGTAGATTTTCTTTTGATCATTTTCATCCCAGAAGTCTGTGATACAGTCCATGCAGTAGCTGTGTCCACAGGGAATAGTCACCGGATCCTTCAGTAGATCCAGACAGATCGAACAAGAGAAAGTTTCCCGGTCGAGCTGAACTCCTTTCTGCGCCATTTCACCCTCTCTGTGTCAGCGAGTGTCTGAGTTTACTTTCACTAGAACAGAAACTAACTTGAGCTCTGATCTGAACAGCATGTGTGTGTGTGTAGTGAACGGGGCCTGCACTTCCCCACACTCTGGCTACACCCATATTTAAAGCTGTAGATCTAAAGGGGAGGGAACAAGGACAGATATGTACAGAGTGGAGCGGGCCGTGTTTTAGAGCAGGGACTAGAAGGAGGGTTTGTTGAACTTGTATTCATTCCAGGAAGAGGAGCGGCTTTATGAGAGAGATAGTGTGTGTTTTAACATTTGTTTACTATAGAGATCATTTGATAATACATCAGATCATGCCTCATACCTTCGGTTAATATGGAGAAGTTTTTACATTCTTAGTAAACCTTACTGGGGGAAACACAAATACGTTATATTCAGTGTGCAATAAATGTCCCTGTGCCTGCTGACATCAACTTGATCAGAAGAATAGTAGAGGTAGTTCATTATGGGAACCAATGAGGGCACCAGAGGCCAAACAGTTCAGTTGTTGACCTGCAGCAAGGCATGTAAAAACTTCACTGAGCACAACACCAGTAAAGAGAGAATAGAATAGATGTAACTGTGAACTCAGTCTGCATCTGTATCTCTGTGTAGAATGAAACAAGCAAAGTACAGGCAATAAATACTTGATACTGAACTGTTGTAACCAGACAACAACAAAAACATGATTAACCCTCAAAGGTCACTTGAGTTTAAATGCTTCAGGTGATTTTAGTGTTAACAGGTTGGCTGTGAGGTGCTGAGATAAGAGAGGACACATACTAATACAGATATGTAGCTCAGGGTCCTGTCATCATTAGCAGACTGATAGTGACTAAAGTGATGAAGAACTAAGGTGCTAAAAAAGAATGCAACATTTCACTGTGGTGTCACATCAGAGCAGTTTATTGGAAGTCGATGCCTCAGAAGATCTGTTTTACATATGAGCGCTTTTCAAACCCAAATCCCAGTGTTGGTAATTACAAAACAGCAAAATCACCCCTTTGAAAATAGTTCCCTGCAGATAAAATTAAATTAATAACTTATCTTTACATTGCAATTTGATAATGAGCCCCCCCCCCGAGCAGCATTTTAATGTTGCCGTACAGTGCATATATATTTTTTTTTACCATTTTACAAGATGGTGCGACCAAAATATCTAGGATAAATGAAGTTCTGGTGCGCTCTTTGCAAAGACCCACTATAACTGGAAGAGACACAACAACATAATAATACATCAATACGACTATTCAACAATCATTTAGAGCACAGAGAAGTTTAACCATTCATAAAGAGACATGTGTCAGTTCAGGTAAACTAACGTCACCGTGAGCATCGGTGGCTAAATACACACAGGAATAATTTAACAGAAAAAACAAATGAGATGATGTCAAAGTACAACCCATAATGTTTGATTGACAGCTGATCTCTGTGCAACAACAATCTTCTCTCATAAACAAACACTCGCACATCCATAACTAAAGGCAGGTGCGTAGGAAATTATAATTTAAATCCAAAAGAGACAGGTTCCCGGACCCGCACACTGTCTTACTTGCAAAAATAGATATTTATTCGATGGGATCGTTTCAGTTCTAGACAAGCAAACATTCAGGCAAACATTAGGGACCAATGCAACCATTTCACCATCCCCCCTTTCCCTCCTTTCCCTCCTTTCCTCTCCTCCTCAACCCAAAGCAATGAATGATTGTTCCCATCTGATTATTGAGACATTACTGATATTGTAGTCACACCGTTGAATGTCGCTCCCCTCCACAACTCGCTCTTCCCTTTCCCCAGACATGAGCCCTGATTTCCCTGATCACTTCTGGCAGGACACTAACTTCACAACCTCCTCTGTCTGGATGTTCAGCTCATCACCTTGGCTTAATACACTCTGTCAGATGAACCAGGCTTGCTGAAGGTGGCACTTTACTTTAAAACATTAAATTAAAAACCTGTTTTACCACAGCTGATTCCGTACTATACATAAGGTTGAAGTGAACCATGTCCATTTTTGAATCAATTGTTTCACACCCACACTGTTGTTTTTAGTGTATTTTCTTAGAGAGTGTATTCTATGTGGAAACTTCTACAATCTATCCATCTGTATCATTTTGGAAATACTTCAAATCATGTCTTATAACCCTTACTGTATGTATTCGGAAACAAACGTTACTTAGCAGAAGTTAGAGGGGAGATTAACTATTTAGTTTCTGGTTTCGGTCATGCCACAAAATGAACACTGTACTTTCTAGTATTAGTCTCTACTTTTTTAAATTAGGTTTGTATGAAGAAATAAAGAAAACACTTTGTTAATTCTTGATTCTTTATTGATAATATAAACCATCAGTTTAACACATCCCCATCTCAGTAAAGTCTGTTCAATGATTCCATGCAGATACAGATTCACTTCATTTCAATCTCAGCTACTGTATGTAAAAGCAAATACCAAATGATTTCTCTGCTGATTATGATGATGATGATGATTATGATCATGATAAAAACAGTTTTATAATACATCATATCTCAATTTCAATTTGACCAACAACATTTGGTCTGTTAAACAAATACATGTAAATGTAACTATATTATACAGTATATATTTATATATATATTTACCAACATAGAATCTTTTTTTTGGGGCATTTTTTTTTTTTTTTTTACAGTTTGGAGGGAAAAAGGTGAAATGGGGCTGAGAGGGGAATGACATGCAGACACCGATTCTTACCCGGGTCTGCTGTGAAGAGCACTGAGCCTCTAGGGGGGGACGCTCTGATGACTACTCCACGAGCGCCCCAACATACAAATATATCAATACAAATATTCAACAATCATTAAGAGCACAGAGAAGTTTAGCCATTCATAAAGAGACATGTCAGTTCAGGTAAACTAAAGTCACCAAGAGCATCGGTGGCTAAATACAGACAGGAAACATTTTACATAAAAGCAAATGAGATGATGTCAAAGCACCGCCCATAATGTTTGATTGACAGCTGATCTCTGTGCAACAACAATCATCTCTCATAAACAAACACAAAGACAATGTGCATTTAAGGATTAAAACCCAGATCTTTACACTCTCTCCATTTTAAGTGGCTACGAGGATCTTTCTGTTTGTGTCAATCCTGGCGACCCCTTTAGACAATAGCTGTATTGTTTTTACAAGGCCAGCTGTAGTTCCTGGATCAGCGTACCTGGACAAAAGCCCGAAGAAAAACTATATAAAAATAGCGTTCTTTGCTCTGATGGCCTTTTTTGTTGTTACATGTGATTCATGATCACCAGAGGAAAAAATTTAATTTCAGAAATATTTAAAAGTTCCTCGTAGCTACTGTTAAGACGTCTGTCTATTTGAGTTTACAGAACTCAGCAGTGTCTCCATATTCATGAAACCCAATTCCAGCATAGAGCGGCTGAGTGAATGTTGTCTGGACTCTGTGTAGGAGAGTCATGGTTTCAGAGACGCTGTAGAAGGACAGAACACCTGCACTGTGATCCAGGTACACTCCTATTCTGGAGGACTGAGGACCTGAGACGGGAGTTTCAACATTTTTGAACCAAAAGGTAAAACGGTTTTGAGAACATTCTAACACCCATGATTTATCATTTCGTCCAGAACTTGATTCATTGGAGTTCCCTGCTCTGCTGATACTCTTGTATGCGACTGCTACATCAACTCCTCTCCCTCTCCACTCCACCTCCAAGTAACAACGTCCAGTCAGACTCTCTGCACTCAGGACCTGACCCCAGTCAGTGAATCTGTCTGGATGTCTAGAATAAGACTGTTGTTGTTTGATTAGTGTAGCCTTTCTTTCCCCCTCAGATAATAACAGCCGTTTGTTTGCTGTGTTTGGATCCAGTGTGATGTCACGTGAATATCTTAAGAAGTCGGCTCTGGTCTTGGGCTCTGGCTGTGGCAGTAAAACAGAGAATCTGTCACTCAGGACCTGATCCCAGTAAGTGAATCTGTCTGGATGTCTAGAATAAGACTGATGTTGGTTCATTCTTGTTGCTTTTCTGTTCTCCTCAGATAATAACACCTGTTGATGTGCTGTGTTTGGATCCAGTTTGATTTCACGTGAATATCTTAAGAAGTTGGCTCTGGTCTTGGGCTTTGGTTGTGGTTGTGGCAGTGAAACATCCACATCAGTCTCTATCAGTGAGATGTTTGTCCATGTCTCTCTCAGGACGTCCTGTAGTTTATCTCTGGATTCTGACAAAGCTGCTGTCACGTCCTCAAAGTATCTCAGAGGACGGATGTGGATGCTGGATGTAGATTCACTGAGTGTTGACAGTGAGGGGTAGTCGTGTAGAAACTGGTTGTGATCCTCTGTGTGTGAGAGGGTCTTCAGCTCAGCGTCTTTCCTCTTCAGCTCAGCGATCTCCTGTTCCAGCTTCTCCTGAAGATCTTTGACTCGACTCACTTCAGTTTCCTGCTTTGCTCTGACCTGCTGCTTCACAACAGAGCTTCTTTTCTGGATGAGACGGATCAGCTCGGTGAAGGTCTTCTCACTGTGCTCCACTGCTTTATCAGCAGAGCCATTGATAGCCTTCACCTCCTGTTGAAGCAGCTTCAGATCTTTCTCTCTATCCTGGATTCTCCCCTGGATGTTCTGTCGACTCACCTTGAGCTCTTTCTGCTTCTCAGTCCGTTCTGCTGCAGCTGACACTGTGTCATGGCCTTTGTGTTCATCCAGAGAGCAGAGATAACAGATAAACTGCTGATCAGTGCGGCAGAAAATCTTCATCACTTCATCGTGACTGGAGCAGATGTTCTCCTGGAGCTTCTTGGAGGGCTCCACCAGCTTGTGTTTCTTTAATTGAGCCACGTCGTAATGAGGCTGGAGGTGTTTCTCACAGTATGAAATCAGGCAGAACATACAGGACTTGAGGGCTTTCAGTTTTCTCCCAGTGCAGACGTCACAGGCCACATCTTCAGGTCCAGCATAGCAGAGATCAGCAGGAGCAGCTTGGAGTCCAGTCTTCTTCAGCTCCTCCACTAAAACTGCTAACATGGTGTTTTTCACCAGGGCAGGTCTAGGATCGAAGGCCTGCCTACACTGAGGGCAGCTGTAGATTTTCTTTTGATCCTTTTCATCCCAGAAGCCGTTGATACAGTCTATGCAGTAGCTGTGTCCACAGGGAATAGTCACCGGATCCTTCAGTAGATCCAGACAGATCGAACAGCAAATTATGTCCCTGTCGAGCTGAGGTCCTTTCTGCGCCATTTCACCTCTCTGTGTCAGTGAGTGACTGAGTTTACTTCACTGGGACTGATGATCTAAATGGGAGGGATTCAAAGTGGAGTGGATGTGTCTTAGAGAAGGCACAAGAGGGAGGGTGTGATGAACTTTGCCTCATTGCAGAAAAAGGAGCGGCTGTATGAGAGAGATAAGGTGTGTTTAACACTTTACTATAGAGATCATTTGGAAATAGATCAGATCATGCCTCATACCTTTTCACTAGGTTTCTACATTCCTAGTTAGAGTTACTGGGGGAAACATATTATTTTAGACTTTATATTCAGTGTGCTATACATATCACTGGGCCTACTGAATCAACTTGATCAGAAGAATAGTAGAGGTAGTTCATTATGGGAACCAATGAGGGCACCAGAGGCCAAACAGTTCAGTCGTTGACCTGCAGCAAGGCATGTACAAACTTCACTGAGCACAATACCAGTAAAGAGAGATTAGAATAGATGTAACTTTGAACTCAGGCTGCATCCATTATCTGTGAAGACGCAACAAGCAAAGTACAGGCGATAAATACTTGATACTGAACTGTTGTTACCAGACAACAGAAACCACATATTGACTCTCAAGGGTCACTTGAGTTTAAATGCTTCAGGTGATTTTAATGTTAACAGTTTGGCTGTGAGGTGCTGAGATAACAGTGGACGCACACTAACACAGATATACTGTATAGCTCAGGGTCTGTCAACATTCAGTCCCAGGCAACACTTTCCTTGCAAATTAAACAGACACATTACCCCTCAGAGCCGGGCCGGCCCATGCCTCCTAAGCAGAATTTCTCTCTCCAATGTTAGCGCTGCCCAAATCATTGACCATTGTTAATTGCCTTCAGACACCCAGTGTTTTCTGCTACTGCCTCCAATGTCCAGCTGGGTGAAAATAGTAGCCAGCCGAGTTCCCAACTATCCCCCCGGGATATTTTATTAACTTTTTAAAGTGAAATGCATGAATCTGGTGCACTCTGAGAGGAAAATTAAGAGGCTTAATCCGAAGAATTTAGTGTGAAAAAATTATTTGGAGACACTGTGTCGGATGAATTAGAAGCTATTGAAGAAGGACACATGGATTTTCCATAATAATATTAATTCAAAATAAAATATTATGCAGGGTCCTCTGGGATTGGCTTGGTGCTCTTTTTCTTTAATGGGACATATTTCTTTGTAATATAATGAATGCATTATTTAAAAACTAAAAGGGCCATATTACATAATATTTTTTAAACGTGACGTGGGCTAATCAATCAGTTTTAGGTTAACTAAGAAAAAAAATAAGAAAAAATGAAAGGGCCATATTATATTATATTTTTAAAATCGGCTGCGGGCCAATAAATAGCGGGCCGCGGGCCTCAGATGGTTAGTTTGGATAGTTTACACCCCTGCTGTATATAAAAACACATAAGGCGTCCCACTCCTATGTAGATATAAAAGGCTCATTTTAATGCTATAACTAACGTAACATCAACTTTTGCATTGTATTAGAAATAAAAATCGACACCGTTTTTTTCTGCTCATCCTGCAGTTAAAAGGCATCTAGAGAGAGAGAGAGAGACACACACACACACACACACACACACACACACACACACACACACACACACACACACACACACACACACACACACACACACACACACACACACACACACACACACACACACACACACACACACACACACACACAGTCGTCCGGCCTTATATTTACAATGTGCTGAGTTTACAGTTGGTGCTGAACCAGCGGATATTATTGATGTGTCTATCCACCCAACGGGAGCAGGTTGGGGGGGGGGGGGGTGGGGGTCAGTTCCATTACACCTGGCGTGTGCAGTGTCAACACACCTCAGCCTGAGTCGCCCACTCTGACAGATTGTTTGGTGTGAGAGATGAGAGAAGGCTTTTGCTCTTTCTGATCCTATAGCTCGCCGGGGCTGCACACACTAAAACATGGAGGTACGAAACAAGACCATTTCTGTAGGCTACTTATAGGTACACCTTTAAGTACAGTATGTTCACTTAAAAGTACAATGGTGTTTTTTTAAGAGGTGCCTTATGACTAACTTAAGGGTACAACATGAAAGAGAGAACACATTTGTACCATTTCAATGCCAACATTGAAAAATGTTCCTACATTGATAATGACTATTATACTTTTTAGTATTATAAGTTATAGTAAGCTATTTACAACAGCTATTTATTTGCAATAACAAAAATTGTATTATAAATTATAAATTTATAATAAATTATAAACAAATAAATCTTTAAAATAACAATAAATGTATTTTTTTAGTATTAGCCTCTATATTCTTTTTATCATCATTCCAAAACCTGTATTTCAGCTAATTAGTTTCAGAAAGAATGTGAAAAATGAAACACAAATCTAACTGAACTTAAGGGTACACAATTTTCTTTCAAAAGGGAACCTTGGGCGCTCCGGTGGCGTAGTGGATAGAGCGTGTACCATATCGGCTCCAGCCTTCGTTGCAGTGGACGCAGGTTCAAATCCGACCTGTGGACCTTTACTGCGTGTCATCCCCCCTCTCCCTCTCTGTCTCTGTCTCCCCATTTCAACTCTGTACTGTCTAATAAAGCTTGAAAATGCCAAAAAATAATCTTAAAAAAAAGAAAAAAGGGAACCTCTCCTGCAACAAGCATTTGTACCCTTTTAGGTGCACACTGGTACCTTCTGCTTTCTGAGTGTGGAGAGAGATTGAGCTTGTCTTCTTTGACCTGCAATCCAGCTTCACGGAACAACGGGCGCGGCTCAGACATTGGGTTGGACACACCAGTGACACTTGGGCTTGTAAATTATACGCTTTGTCATCACCGCATTGTACTTTACATTCACACTGTGGCACCAGTCACACATTGAAGGGGCCAGTACAAGACAAGGGCTTTCGATAAAGGTTTTTTTTACTGGGAGTTTTTTCTCAGCCGAGGTAAGGGTGTAAGGGCAGAGGGTGTCATACTGTATGGAATGTAAAGCCCCCTGAGGCAAACGTCTATTTGTGATATTGGGCTATACAAATAAAACTGATTTGATTCTTGATTTGATTTGATTTGATTGTCGTTGGCTACATTCAAACCACAGGTCTTTATTCTAAAACCCTTGTTGCACAATATTCCATTACATCTACATTTAAAGGGTTGTTTCACCTACTAAGTTGTGTGTAGACATAGAAGTTCATTTTATTGCCAAATTAATCGCCGCCATTTTCTCACATGAGTTATTTTAACCACACAAAGAAGAGGAGGAAGACAGGAAATGTTTGTGACTTTCTCCTTCTCCCTTTGACCAAACAGTGCGGCAGTCGAGCTCAGGTCGCTGCAATGACTTATGGGTAATGGTGTTTGAAGTAAAGGCTCATTAACTCTTTTAATTCCTTCTGACCGGCTTAACCCCACTCTAGGCATTATGGGTGAGTCTATTACAAAGACTGGGTCCAGATGTGTCCAGGAATTTAGATGAGCAGAGGACACATTTTACCATTGTATTCACCAGAACAGAAAAAAGAGATCTATTTGAGAATACCAAATAAAATATATATATATATATATATATATATATATATATATATATATACACAAAAGTGAGTACACCCCTCACATTTCTTCACATTTTTCTTTATATCTTTCCATGGGACAACACTGAATAAATGACACTTTGATACAATGTAAAGTAGTCAGTGTACAGCTTGTATAACAGTGTAAATTTCCTGTCCCCTCAAAATAACTCGACACACAGCCATTAATGTCTAAACTGCTGGCAACAAAGTGAGTACACCCCTTAGAAAAAATTTACAAATTGGCCCAAAGTGTAAATATTTTGTGTGGCCACCATTATTTTCCAGCACTGCCTTAACCCTCTTGGGCATGTAGTTCACTAGAGCTTCACAGGTTGCAACTGGAACCCTCTTCCACCCATTTATGACAGCATCACAGAGCTGGTGGATATTAAAGACCTTGCGCTCCTCCACCTTCCGTTTGAGGATGCCCCAAAGATGCTCAATAGGGTTTAGGTGTGGAGACAGGCTTGGCCAGGCCATAACCTTTACCCTCAGCTTTTTAGCAAGCCACTGGTCTCTTGGAGGTGTGTTTGGGGTCGTTATCATGTTGCAATACCACCCTGCGGCCCAGTTTACGAAGGTTGAGTGCACATGGTCAGCGTCGTACACAGAGGTTGGCTTTGGAAAATAGACGTATGAGTGCTGCCAGCATTGCTGAAGGGCTTGAAGGGGTGGGGGTCAACCTGTCAGTGCTCAGACCATACGCCCACTCTGCATCATACTGGTCTGCATGGCTGTCATCCCAGAAGGAAGCCTATTCTAAAGATGATGCACAAGAAACCCCACAAAAAGTTTGCTGAAGACAAACAGACTACGGACATGGATTACTGCAACCATGTCCTGTAGTCTGATGAGACCAAAATACATTTATTTGGTTCAGATGGTGTTAAGAGTATAGAGCGGCAACCAGGTGAGGAGTACAAAGACAAGTGTGTCTTGCCTAGAGTCAAGCATGGTGGTTGGAGTGTCATGGTCTGGGGCTGCATGAGTGCTGCCAGCACTGGGGATCTACAGTTCATTGAATTCTAACATGTACTGTGACATACTGAAGCAGAGCATGATCCCCTTCCTTCATAAACTGGGCCGCAGGGCAGTACTGCAACATGATAACGACCCCAAACACCCCTCCGAACGACCACTGGCTTGCTAAAGAAGCTGA
>CM049397.1:32244697-32264697 GCA_026929865.2 Hyperoplus lanceolatus
GTGCATGTGGTTTTTACGGCCCTGCGGTGGCCACAATATGCAAATAAGAACAAGGAAGGAAGCATTCGTCTTATTTATTATGACCTGATGTGAATGTAAACTCATAAAACAGACTCTGAGGATCTCATTTATCTTATATTCTCTTAATGGTGGTTATTACACATTCCTCGCAACCCCCAGAATAATGAATTTTTTCTATTTTTAATGTTAATGTCAGTGCTTATCTGTATTTGCACAAAGCCTAAAAACTACTTTACCTAATTGACTTTATATTTCTATAGTACCCCTTATCTTTACACCTTGCACCTGCACTGTGTCCTTGCACTACTGTTGTGTTTATTTGTGTCTCAGGTGTTGCTCACACACACACACACACACACACACACACACACACACACACACACACACACACACACACACACACACACACACACACACACACACACACACACACACACACACACACACGCTGCTGCTGCTGTAATTGATAATGTGCATATGGCAAATAAACCATCTTGAATAACTGCAAAACACAATACCAAGAACGAATGCTAATGCTACTTGTCAAGAAAAATACTCTTTACTTTCAAATAAATCTGCGCAAACATATCAGTATGTGGTCGAGAAACTAAAGGGCAAGGAGCTAAGGGTGTAAGGGCAGGGGGTCATATTGTATCATATTGTATCATACTATATGGAATGTAAAGCCCACTGAGACAAATGTATTTGTGATTTTGGGCTATACAAATAAAACTGATTTGATTTGATTTGAAACACTTGCTTTGAAGTAAACTCAAAAACACGCCTTGAGGAAAAACCTTTACAGCAGCAGCACAGAAGCAAATGCACAAGAAAGCTAGTGAGCCCGTCAAAGAGAAATCTCAGGGGGGGCCAATTGTATTTCCAGCCCCACACACACACGCACGCACGCACACACACACACACACACACACACACACACACACACACACACACACACACACACACACACACACACACACACACACACATTGGAAGACACACACACACACACACACACACACATACTGACACACACACACAGACAAACACACACACATATTGGAAGACACACACGCAGACACATATTGGAAGACACACACACTCACACACACACAAATCCCTGTAACCCAGCAGGGGTCCGCAATCTGAAGCTGTGTAGATCATGTCGAATCCCTGTTCCCCACAGCTGTAACAACATATGGAGTGTGTGTGTGTGTGTGTGTGTGTGTGTGTGTGTGTGTGTGTGTGTGTGTGTGTGTGTGTGTCATTGTTAAAATCTAGTCGAGCATGTTGATTGCTTCATTAATTATGTTTTTTTGTGTGTGTCAGCAAATTGTTTCATGGGAAGTTCATGCTGTCAGTTTGTCATTTCTGTGTTAGAGGTTAGACAATGAATATGGTTTTATTCATCTCAAGATTGACTAATTAGGTTTTGGGGTGCGGGAGATTTAGTGTGTGTGTGTGTTGGGGGGTTGTGTGTGTGTGTGTGTGTGTGTGGGGGGGTGTATGTGTGTGTATGTGTGTGTGTGTGTGTGTGTTGGGGGGTTGTGTGTGTGTGTGGGGGGGGAGGGGGTGTGTGTGTGTGTGTGTGTGTGTGTGTGTGTGTGTGTCTACTGTAATGTGGTTCAATCAAGGCAGCAGGTGGAACAGCAGGTAGTCACATCGAAGTCATTTCTGTCCCACTAATGCAAACACGCCAAAATCTACATGGCACTCAAACGGTTTGAGACGTACGCAAAGCTAAGCTAAGCTAACAAATAATTCTGAATAAAAAAACTGTTGTGATCATTACCATCTGATGCACTGAGAATACAAAATATAGTTGATTCAATTATAATAATTAAAAAAACATTAATTAAATCGAACTGCTTGTATTTGCTTTATGTGGATTAAGACCTGGACATTGCTATTCATGTTATTTATCATGTATACACTTCAAAAAGTATTAAAAAAACATGAAAAAGACCTGTAATAATTATATATATTAAAACACTTGTTTACAAAGAATCAAAATAACTGATCAACAGACACTCATTTGAATAATGACTGATTCTACTATATGTAGCAGTTGTGTACTCTCTCTTATGTGTTGTGTAATTTTAGAAAAAGAAACTCGACCTGTAGTCACAATTTGGCACCAATCAGCCGTTTATTGGTAACATAACAGATAACAGAGTGAATACAGTAAGCTCTCACAGGGAGCTTGATAGCTCCGGACTTTTCAAAATCACCAAAAACACAGTTCAGCCATTATTTACACTCTGCGATGTATAGAACTCTTAAGCTAATCTATTTTAACAATCAATCTAGCAAAATTACCGATAATTGAGTGAGCTCAACAAAGTATATCATGCCATTCATAATATCACAAAAGCATTTAAAATAGAAACGGAAAGCGTTCTTTATCATACAATGTAAAGGAAAACATTTTGCATAAGACCAAACATATTGAATTATATTTAGCACATGGGATGGTGTATTGGAAAGTTAACAATATGTGGGGTTCACCCCTCAAGTCTGCAGGGGTTCAGTAGAGGGCTCTACTGCTATACACCAAGCCCAGTGATAAACCAATAACATACAGGTAAGACTAAAACAAAAGATATTTAAATGGCAAAGCAATGGCTGATGATGCATAAATCGAGTGCAGAAATCATTAACTCTGCTGCTACATAAACAATGTTGTTGGACTCAAAACCAGGATAATAAACAGCTTTTAATTCTGAAGGTTGTTTCCTCATCATGTGATAGAGTTTCAGCATTCGGTTTGTCGGCAAATTTCTTGTGGATTTGAACTGTAATCTAAGAGTTGGCACAATTTACACACTGAAACAATTTTTAGCATTTAAAAAAATAAAAAAATAAATAAAAATAAAATGAAATAAAGCAGTATTTATGCAACCAAAGCATTTACAAGACAACAGTAAGAGACATTCTAATACAATCCTGGGAAAGATCAACAAAGCAGCAAAAGCAGAAGCTACCACTATTCATATGTTTTTGCTAAAACATAGGGGAGAACGGGGTTGTATGTCACACGGGTTGGTTGTCACAATCGTTATATCTCGGAACCAGAAGGCGCTGTCTGTGAAATTTTGGTATGTAAATATCCAGAATTGGGATCAGAGGTCACCTACATAGTCTTCCTTTGAGTTCGACTGCTGAATTTGAGGTGAGAGGACTGCTTGTGTTTTTCACGTCAAATTGAAAATATTAGCTCCTCAGTATTTTTATTCCAGGCTTTTACACAATGGGTTTATAATGCTATAGTTTAGATTGTTGTTAGCAAGCTAATTAGTTGTCAGATGGTTGTTGGCCTTGATGCTAGCAAGAAATTCAAGTTGCGGGGGTTGGGGGGTTGGTTGTCACATGTTATCCAAAGGCTGCAGCCAGAAAAGGAACCCAATAACGAAAGAAATTGTCAAGCTGTATCCTCACTGACACCCCAGAGAAGGAAAGAATAGAGCAGGAAAAGGCAGCTAGCATGCAAAAGAAAAAAGGGCAACACAATCAAAACAACCCAGTGCATCCCAAACTAGACCAGCTGCCAAGGCTACAGTAAGTTATTTAGGTCTATTTGTCAACTTGACAATGCAATTAAACTTTCAAATTTAGTTCTGCTTTCTTGCCTTCTTTTAAAGAGTATTCCCATTAAGATAACATTGTGACAAACAACCCCATAGTATGTGACAACCGACCCCTTGATGGGGTTGGTTGTCACAATGTGTAAGGGAGTCTTTGATGATTAGTTTCTTCTTTATTACAATAAGTTAGAAAAAGTGAGGGGTGCACATTTCAAGCCAACACATTAAGCTTCAATTTAATGTAGGAATGACTATTTAAAGATGTTTAGGTGATGAGCAATTCTCACTAGAGTTAAAAAGTGTGCCTACTAGCCCCGGTCTCCCCTACATCACTAAATCCATCATGGCTAGAGATCTTTTAATCGTAAATTTCACAATGAAATAATGATTTGTGTCTACACATTTCTAGGACCCCAGTTCTGTTCTTTAAAATATTAAAAACCTTAAAAGCTAACCCTGATGTTTGGTGAGGAAGAAAGTTAAATAATATAATAAACAAGCTTTAGATTAGGGGTGCACTCTTGGTGTAGCTGTTTCTACGACCCTGGAACAAACATTTTGAAGGTTTTAGGACAATTTAAAGGACACTTTACTTACGTTCCTGGACATCTGCTTGACAGATTCGGATATCAGTAGTTTTAGCATCACCAGCGTTTACTATACTGAAATAAGGGAAGAGTTTCTCAGTGAAAGTGTCTCTGTGAGTGTAGATGTGAGTCATGTATTCAGGGTGGTAGAAGGACACCTCCCCCCTGTCATAGTCCAGCTGGACTCTGATCCTCTGGAGACTCTTCTTCACCGCTACAGTCTGATCGTTCCCATTACTGTATTTCCCACTACGATGAGAAAAACACCAGATCCCATTTTCTGGTGTGGAATATGTCTGCCCTTTTCTGTCAATTGACTCTTTGGCCAAACCTACAAACCAGCCGGGATCTGTTCCCACCTCCACGTCCCAGCTGTGTTTCCCCGTGCTGAAGCCCTCAGAACCCAGAACATCTGAGAAATAGGAGCATCTCTCTGGATTGTCAGGAAGCTGCTGCCTTGTGCCTCCACATCTTAAACTTGTCAGATCATCAGAAAGATGGAGAATGGGGCTTGCAGTGTTCGGGTCCAGAATAACGGGACTGAAGTGGACCTTCTCCTTCATCTTCTCCCAGACCCTGAAGGACAGGTTGCCCAGGTGTTTGGCCACATCTATCAGAGCTCCAGAGACCAGCTGTGGATCTGACACTGAGCTCTGGACTCTGGCTCTGGTCTGAGTGGCTTTATAACTGCTGAGGAATGGCACGTGTTTGTTAAATTGAATGGCATACCTGAACAGGCTAAAGTTCTGTGCATCTGGAGCATTGATCAACTAGACAAGTTAGGTAGTTCCTAAACAAAATCCTGCAGGGTATGGGTTTATTGTGTCTCTGGTGTGTGGGTATTGTTCTAAATGCTAATGACAGATTCTGTGGATGACTACTTGCACCCATTCAGTAATATTGATGATGCTGAGTTTTTAGACAATGATAATGTTGGGGGAGACTGCGAATATAATCATTATAGCAAGTATGAACATTTAAATTTTGCAAACTTTGACCACACGGAGCACAAAATGTATGAGGTTTGTAATGAAATTGATCCTGAAAACCACTTTTATAATAACATAAACAACAATTGTGAATACTACTCTGACGAACAATTTAAAAATGTAAGAAGGGGTACTACTTTCTCTATTATACACTTCAACAGTAGAAGTCTCTACAAAAATTTTAACAAAATCAAGGATTACCTGTGCCAATTTAATAAATTTAATGTAATTGCTGTATCTGAGACTTGGCTTGATAATGAGAAAGGTCATAATGTGGAAATGGAGGGATACGAGCTGTTCACATCTAACAGGGCAAACAAAAAAGGAGGAGGAGTTGCACTATATGTTGACACAGCTCTAAGATGTACTATGCTTAAAAGCATGACAATAAACATAGATGATATTCTTGAATCCTTAACTATAGAAATTACAGTAGAAAAATCCAAAAATATAATTATTAGCTGTGTGTATAGAACACCTGGATCCTGTCTAGCCACTTTCACTTGTAAATCAGAAGCAATGTTTGCTAACCTAAACCACAATAAGGTCCATATTATATGTGGAGATTTTAATATTGATCTGCTTAATCCCCATGGAAATAATAACACAATTGATTTTATCAACACAATGTATAGTAATAGTCTATTTCCTGTTATTACAAAACCAAGTAGAATAACAAAAGACACAGCCACATTGATAGATAATTTTTTCATAAATACAATAGCAAGTCAAGTGACAGCTGGACTCCTTATAAATGACATAAGCGATCATCTTCCTGTTTTTGCAATCTTTCAAAATCTTCTTGAGGTGGAAAATATAAAAAAGAACCACACCCATCAGCTGACTCGATGTAGAACACCAGAAGCCATCGCTGCCCTTAGGATGGACTTAAGCACACAGACTTGGAATCAGGTCTATGCAACTGAAGACCCTAATCAAGCCTATGAGGCCTTTCTGTCGACTATACTTAAGCTATATGATAAACACTGTCCAATAAGAAAGACTGCTACCAGAAGTAAATATAGACATGATAAGCCATGGATTACTAAAGGTATAGAAAATGCCTGTAAAAAGAAAAATTTACTTTACAGGATATTCTTAAAACAAAGAACAAAAGATGCTGAAAATAAATATAAGACATACAAAAATAAATTAATACGAATTATTAGATTTCATAGGAAGGAATATTACCATAGGCTACTGGAACAGCAAAGGAGTAACATCCAAGGGACATGGAACATTTTAAATAGCATAATCAAAAAAGGCACTGGCAAAAATGATTATCCAACGTACTTTACTAAAGAGAATATAACCATGGATAAATCAAAGGAAATTGCAAATGAACTCAATAATTTCTTTGTAAAAGTTGGATCTAACCTGGCCACAGAGATTGTAGAGCAGAGAGACAAGGAAGGATTGGATGTAAACATTATCAGAAGGAATCCAAATTCCATTTTTATCTGCAATGTAAATGAAAATGAAATTCTTGATATTGTAAATAAATTTAAAAACAAAAAGTCTACTGACTTTGCTAATTTAGATATGATGCTAGTAAAAAACATAGTTGATTGCATAGTAACACCATTCACTTATATCTGCAACCAATCTTTCCTCACAGGAATTTTCCCAAATTCAATGAAAACTGCTAAAGTAATTCCAATCTTCAAAAGTGGAGACAGACATCAATTCACAAACTATAGACCAATCTCTCTGCTCTCACAATTCTCAAAAATAATTGAAAAATTGTTTGTTACAAGATTAGATAATTTTATAGAGAAGCATCATCTATTGAGCGACCACCAGTACGGTTTCAGAAGCAATATGTCCACCTCAATGGCAGTGATGGAGCTGGTTGAAGGGATATCTACTGCAATGGACAACAGGGAATATACAGTTGGGGTTTTTATCGACCTAAAGAAGGCTTTCGACACAATTGACCATGGTATACTCTTGGAAAAAATGGAAAGATATGGTGTAAGAGGCATTGCTCATAACTGGCTTAAAAGTTACCTTGATGATAGAGACCAATATGTGCATATGTATAATGTAGACTCTGACTTGCAAAAAGTAACACATGGGGTCCCACAGGGCTCTGTGCTGGGTCCTAAACTTTTTATTATGTACATTAATGATTTATGTGACGTCTCGAAATTACTAAAGTGTGTTTTGTTTGCGGATGACACCAGTTTGCACTGCTCTGGAAAAGACCTTGAGCAGCTCCTGGAGGCAGTGGAAAACGAATTAACAATTCTAAAGAAGTGGTTTGACATTAATAAGCTGTCTTTGAACCTAAAAAAAACAAAATTTATTATCTTTGGTAATAAGAAAATTAATGAACAGGCTAAACTTATGATTAATGATGTTGAAATTGAGCGTGTAAATGAAAATATTTTTTTGGGAACCATAATCGATAATAAACTTAACTGGAAACCACAGATAAATAATATAAAATCAAAAATATCAAAAACCATTGCAATATTGTATAAAATGAAAAATATTTTAAATCAGAACTCACTATATATATTGTATTGCTCCCTCATTCTTCCTTACATCACTTACTGTGTTGAGGTATGGGGTAACGCATATAGAACAAACATCAACCAAATTTTTTTACTGCAGAAAAAAGCCATAAGAATTGTAAATCATGCTAACTATTATGCATCAACAAATCCTCTTTTCATTAAACTCCACGCATTGAAATTAGAAGATCTAGCTGTCCTCAGAACGGCAGTTGTAATGTACAAGGCACATCACAGAACACTTCCGCACTGCATCCAGGAGCTGTTTGGGGCTAGAGATGGTCACTACCAATTAAGAGGCGCACATATGTTCAGAAGTGCAGGGGCAAGAACGGACACTAAGAGTAGGTGCATTTCCGTTAAAGGTATCAACCTATGGAACCAATTGGACTGTGAACTAAAAACGTGCAACTCTATTAAAAAATTCAAAAGGAATTTCAAAACCAAGGTAATAGAAAGATATAAAGCGTCATTATGACTTTGTTTTTGCTTTGTTTTAGTTTTTTTTGTTGTTTTTCTTTTTTTCGAATTATTATATTGTATTATGTGTTGTGTTATATTATGTTATCTTATCTTATGTTGTATTCATGGTAAATAATGTTTATAGTATATTATATTCATATTTATGGTATATTTATAATATTGTCATCTTATGTTAGATTGTATTATGTTATATTGTATCTTATTATATTATATTATGTTCTGTTATGTTATGCTATGTTGTGTAAGCGTAGAAAATGATATATTTTAGAGGTTAAAATATGAATATATATATTATATTTTTAGTGTATTATATTTATAGTATTATATTATGTTATATTGTATTATGTCATATTGTATCTTGTTGTATTGTATTATATTATATTATGTATTTGCAGAGAGTTATATATTTGTAAACGTTAAAAAAAAAATATATATATATATAGTATATATACAGTATATGTATTTTTCTTTTATATATGTAATTAATAATGGTAAATGAAGGTGTTAATAATGAACTTACTATTATTGTAAAAAGGGTCGGCATAATAAGCCTCGGCTTCAGCCTAGACCTTTTCGGCCATTATTTTTTTATTTTTTATTTTTTTTTATTGATCGCATGTGATGTGCTTTGATGGACCGAAATAAATATTTTTACTACTACTACTACTACGTTGTGTTTCTGCAGCTCTTCTTCAACAGCAGAGATACTGTCTGACAGAGAGGAGATCTGCTCCTCAATCATCTTCATCTCTCTGCCGAGAGTCTTCCCCTTCTGCTCCTCTTCCTCCCTCAGAGCTGCCAGTCTGGACTCCTCTTCCTCTTTCAGGAACTGCTGGAGCTTGTTGAACTCTGCTCTGATCTGCCTCTCTGTGGACAACAGCTGCTTCTTGGAGTGTTGAACCACTTCAATGTACGATTGTTTCACTTGTTTGTATTTGTCCCTCTTGTCCCGTAGAGACTGTAAGTCAGATTTCAGCTGGTCCTTCAGGCCACTGACTGCTTGTTCTACAGGAACCACCTTGTGACTCTGGTGGAGAGAAAGCTCACAGACAGTACACACAGTTCTTTGATCGTCCTCACGGAACCATTTAGTCTCTTCTTCATGTTTACAACACCCTACCTCCACATTTGTATCTCCCTTTGCACTCTCAGACGATCCAGTTTTCTGTCTCCCAGTAAAAGACTCGGCAAGATCCTTCAGATTGTAGTTTACGACAATGTCCTTAGAGGATTTCCTTTTACAAATGGGACAGTTTTTGTTCTTAGCTTGTTCCCAGAATTTTTGCAGACAGCTTGAACAGAAGTTGTGGTTGCAGCTGAGAGACACAGGGTCTCTGAAAGTCTCTGCACACACATGACAGTTCAGGTAACTTTTCAAAAGAGCTTTCTCGTCAGCCATCCTCTCTGTCTTCCAAATATATTTTTTTTTCAAAAGACTCACAAAACTTGCCTCTTAAAATCCTCCAAATGTGCACTGCGTGATAGAAATCTCCCACCGTGCTCTTGGGACGTGGCTCGGTTCAACAATGTCTGAATGTGGCTTCAACTTCACCAACCTCTTGTGTAGTAAATCATTAATGGAAAATGAATTCAGCAGTATGTTTTTTATTGCCTGTAAAACAAAATGAGGACAAAAACCTGTGCTAGCTGTCCTCTATCAAATTTATTGTGGACCCAAACGTTGGTAATGTTTAAGTTCTCCGTCTCCCTTTCTGATGATCTGACTCGTGATCTGGGAGAATATAATCTTTAACACCGAAACATTCACAGGAATTTAATCAAAGTGACGACCAACAGTTGAAAACACAGAAGAAAAACTATCAAATTATGTTAAGATGCCGCTAAGGGTGCACTCAGACTAGGATTCTTTATAAAAGGATAAGATGAGTGTATGTGCAGCAGTGTGTGTTTATTGAGTGGGACGTACAGTAATCTATGTTGAAAAATGTCCGAGTCATTTGGCTCAGGGTCCACAGTCCCTTTAATGGGAAGAGAAGATTCCCTCTAGATAGGTGTGATAGATGGAGGTCATTACAGGTCCAGCTATTACTGTGAGAAGGTTTTAGGGACAGAAACACCAACACAATCCAGAGGGTGTGAAGATAAGCGTCCAGAAAGTGAGACAAGGATCATAATTACAGGCGATTTTAATTGGAAAAAATAGGTTGAACTGATTGTACTGTAATTTGTTATCGGTGACAGTGGCACAGTGCAGTTTGACTATGATGGACATGGTACAAGGAGAAAAAAAAACTTTTTACACCTACAAAGGGTCATTTCAATCCCACCTCAAGACCCATCTCTTCTCCTCTGCCCCTAGATCACCCACTAACCCAAGCCCCATCAACTTTACATGTTCCTTTTTTGTTTATGGTGTGCTCCTATGTAAAGCGCTTTGAGGGCGAGAACAGCGCTATATAAATTAAATATATTATTATTATCATTATTACAAGACAAACAGGTACTGTGCACTACATGAGTATACATCACCTACTCTGTGTGCATTTGTGTACTTTTTTGGCTTAAGACCAGTTGTACATAAAGAAGGTGTACTGTATAAGATTGTTATACATATAAGAAGAGACGGCACATACTGTATTACTCAAAAGGAACAATGAATTTGCAAAATTGGAGTTTGAGGGACTCCAAATTAGTAGTAACCTGTGGCCATGCATGAAATTATTTTTCAGAGTCAGTAGTAGTTTTGACCCATGTAGTGCATTGAAGGTCACATATTATGCTAAATGCACTTTTTAAATGTGTTCTAACATATCCATGGGTCCACGGTGTGCCTAGAGACTGCCAAAATATTAAAAAAAATTCTGAAACCCCCACCCCTCCCCCCCAATATACTCCAGTCAGAATTCTCCTCTTTTCTGACCTCAAAAACTTGTGAGATTAGCTGAACATCAGCATAGTACAATAAATCATCTGAAAGTTTTTTTCAGCAAACAATTAAAGAAAAACGTATTAGGGACCACTAAGACCATATAATATGGTGTATAATAGAACCGAAAAGTGTATAATATGGGAGCTTTAAATGGTTACCGTGATTCTGCCAGGTTTAGCTTCCAGTTCACAGAGAGAGACCCTGTCGATGAAAGCAATCTGCCAGCTGGTTGGACCTCCCACTCCCCCTCAGCGCAGCCCCACCTGCACGATGGAGGAAGGATGAGTCCACACACACACACACACACACACACACACACACACACACACACACACACACACACACACACACACACACACACCACTGCTAGTGCTGCTGCTAAGAAGAGGGACCATTCACACACAGAGGATTTGTGGATGTCAGTCGACCTGCAGCAGGCTTTAATCTCCTCATCTAGCGGCTGCCCTCCATGCGCTATAATCGGGAGGTATTTTATATTTTTGCAGCTCACAGTTCCAGGGTTTTTCTCTGGGTTTTTGCAGGGCAGCTCAAGAAGACGGGGAAAAATAACGAGGGTCCCTGAACGTCACACGGAAGTTTACGAGGCTGTCAGAAAGAAAAGAGAGGACCCTCCTGTTGATTCCACGTCACGATTTGAAGGATTTTGTTGATTTTGCAGCACCTTTTTTTTTTCTCACCCCTCTCTATATGGCAAAGTTCCTCGCTGAATTACTGGGATGTACACTTCCAGACAAGGGCACTCGACCTTTATTCGAGGTAAGGATGCTATGAAAATGCACTTCACAGACCCCTCTGATATTATTTTTAAAATGCATTTATAATCAAATGGTCAAATATACAGTATTTGACCACACACGCACACACGCACACACACACACGCACACACACACACACACACACACACACACACACACACACACACACACACACACACACACACACACACACACACACACGGTGGTTTTCATGGATAAAAAAAATGACACTGGCTGGCTGCTCTCTCTGTCCATGAATTCTCTATGGCAACAGGAGGCTGAGGCTTTGTTCACCTGGTTGATTGACAGTTGCTAGGCCGTAAAAGCACTTCATTAACAGTGATCCCGGGTTTTACAGAGGCTACAGTGTTACGCTCTCTCTGCACACTCACTCACCCATTTCATACAGTACAGTATATGAATACATTGTATACATTTATGCACATTATCTATACAGACCTGGCAAAAAATTAAGAGACCAGTCTGGATGTGTTCTTAAATATGCCTCTACATTACTTATTGAAAATGCTCTAAATGACTTTTTTTTTTTTTTTTTTTTTTTTTTTCTTGTTTTGGTAGAAAATGTTGTCCTTAGTTTATATTATAAAATCAAAATGTTCATTCTTCTCAAACATATGCCTCTAAAGAGTAAAACAAGAGACACTGAACATTTAGAGTGGTCTATTCATTTTTTTTCTGGAGCTGTATATTTAGGCAAAGTGAAACTCTTTGTAATATTCCCCCAAAAATATCAGCTTATGTTTGGTTCCCATTATGAGTTTGTATATTATGTCCTTATGATGTCTCACTATCGTCCCCCCTCCCCCCCCCCCATCTTATATTCTGTGCTATTGTATCTATTGTTGTGCTGTTGTCATAGTAGCGGCAGTGTCCATATATGGTATTGTTGATATTGTGCCATTCGTATTAAGGATGATTATGGAGGCTGGTGATTTCTCTAAGTCGTCCTGCATGTAGTGCCAGCAAGCAGCAGGGTTTGGTAAGAAATGGCTAAGATTCAAACGCTGCTCCTATTTGGGTCACTGTGCCACACACTGTGACACACCCACCCATGTACTCACTCACTCACTCACTCACTGACTCACTGACTCACTCGCTCACTCACTCACTCCCCCCCCCTCTCTCTCTCTCTCTCTCTCTGTCTCTCAATCCCTCTCTTTTTCTCTCTCTTTCCCTCTTTCTCTCTCTTTATTTCTCTCTCTCCCTCTCCCCCTTCTCTATCCCTCCCTCTCTCTCTCCCTCGCTCTCCCTCTCTTTCTCTCTTTATCCTCCAGCCTTTTAGCGAGTCTTTCTTCACAGCAGGGGAGCTGGTTTTTCGAGCGCTATGTGCTTTTTCAAAGGCCAAGGAAACAGATTAACATCACTGTACTCTCAAGGCCTGTCGGTTTGAAAAGATGTCTACGCAAATTCAGTGAAGAAATGGAAGAATTAGAATTTCTTTCAGCCAGAGAATAATTTAACTCTTTGGTTTTCTCATTTAAGAAAACCAAAGATATGACGCACATAGATTTATTATGTATGCGTGGTGTGTTTATTTTGGTCAAGCTATCGAGAAAATCCCAACATCTACAGGTGATCCAGTCAGTAAAAAAAAGTAACAAATACGTGTTTTTTTTGCACTACATACACACATAGGGAGACACAGGCATATGCACACACAAAACAAACAATACCTTAACGTGTGTGTGTGTGTGTGTGTGTGTGTGTGTGTGTGTGTGTGTGTGTGTGTGTGTGTGTGTGTGTGTGTGTGTGTGTGTGTGTGTGTGTGTGTTTTAATGTATTCAAAAGGACAAGGCTGTTCAGTGCAACAGGGCATCACATTGCCTGTAATTAAATACTAATGCTTCATCAGCTGAGAGTAATTTGTGTGGATTTGTTTTCCGATGTTTATGCCAATAAATATGTTTTTCTAATTATACGTGACAAATGGAGTCTTCATAGGCGTGCTGTTGAATATGAATCAGGAGGTTATGGTTTGAAAATAAGGGGGCCAGTTGCTAGAAATATCAATTTTACATAAATGAAAAATCTGCCTTTTTAACATGCATAGGTCTTGTTAGCTGCTGTCTTGTCCTTGCATATTTGACACATTACCGTCCACATTTCTATATAGGCTACTGTATATTTTTGTATTATTTAAAAAGGTTTAAAATTCTAAGTGAAAATAGGATGAGTATGATAAGATATAATGTGTAGAGTTTGCAAAAAAATAAAAATAATAATTTAACGATTTTGAATTTCATGCAGTTTTTAGTTGTATGCAAGAAACCTACACATACACAGTGGGTATGGTTATGTTTCATCCCTGTTATCATTAGTGCACATAAGTGTGCGAGTGTGTGTATGGTATGCAGTTTTATGATGAAATCCGAGCATTGATCTGTGGTTTGTACAGCGTGTGTGTGTGTGTACACGTATGCGCGTGTTATGTGCAAACATTTGAAGCCTTTTAAGCTTTTGTCTCTGTCACTGTGAGTCTGTGTATGGTGTTGGAGAGAGGGATGAGAAAGAGGAGGAGAGAGATAAAGTATTTGGCAAGCAGAAAAGAAAAAGCCAATGTACAGAGCTTCTATCACTCACTATGACTATCTCTCCCTCCCTCTTTCTCTCTCTCTCCCTCTTTCCCCTCTCTCCCTCTCTCTCTCTCTCTCTCTCTCACCATCTTTCTCCCTCTCTCTCTCCCTCTCTCTCTCCAACCATTGAAATCAGTGAATGGAGCACATATATTATTTGATATACATATTTGTATGCTGACGACACTGTACTGTATTGCATTTCTGATTCGGTCCATCAATCTGTTCAGAACCTTCAAAGCTCTTTTAACACCCTGCAGGACTGTCTAGTGGACCTCAGGCTTGTTCTTAATACAGACAAAACAAAATATATGTGTTTCTCCAGAGCAAGAACTATACATTTTAATGATCTTAATATTCTTACACATAATGGATCTCAAATTGAAAGAGTCACTGAATATAAATATCTCGGCATCTGGATAGATGAAAAAGTATCTTTTAAATTTCACATAAAAAATCTTGTCTGTCGTCTGCGACAAAAGATTGGATATTTTTATAGGAACAAAACCACCTTCCCTTTATTTAGTAGGAAAAGGATTATTGAGGCAGTTTTTATGTCTGTCCTTGATTACGGTGATGTGGTTCATAGGCATGCATCTCAATCATGTCTTAAACTCCTAGACTCTGTTTTTCACTCTGCCTTAAGGTTCATTACAGGAGATGCTTATGACACTCACCATTGTCTTTTATATGAAAAGGTTGGGTGGTCCTCTCTTAAAGAGAGACGTGATGCACATTGGCATATTTTTATATATAAAGCCCTGACCGGAAAGCTGCCACTCTATTTGACAACAATGTTGCATATTTCAGATGGGCTTTATCAAACCCGCTCAACTGACATGCTCATATTATATGTTCCATACGCCCGGTCTGACCTTGGTAAAACCGCTTTTAGCCGCAGTGCCCCTGACTCCTGGAACAGCCTACAACATCAAATTAAAATAAATACACTCATAACTGTTAACCAATTTAAAGTTATTATTTTGAATCAGCCCCACTCCACTTGTAACTGTTTTAATTAAGCTATTGTTCTGTTATATTCAATTGATCTGAATGTTTTAATTGTTGTTGTCTCTTTGTAAGCTTGTTGTGTATTCTCATTGTATATTGTGTATCTGTCTCGACGTCATTGTAAAAGAGGGTCACCCCTCAATTGATCTTTCGAGAATAAATAAAGGAAAATTAAATGAAATGAAAATATGCTGTACAGTATAGATGGCACTGACTCGATTTTTGTGGCGGATTTTATTTTTACATTCAATTCTGTTTGGATGACGTAAGTTCTTTAACCTTTATGCTAACTTAGCCACATGAATGTACGTAGAAGTTAGCTACAGTCACCTCTTACAGCAAGGTAAGACACTTTCAAGCACTGGTCAATTTTGAGATGTTTGGGCTATTTTGCTTCCATAACATGTCATCTTTCATACTTTTGTAAATAAAAGGTCCAAAATGAATGTAGATTAAGGTGTTTATTTGACTAAACCTTGTCTGTTTGCATCTGTATATTTCTCCTATACAACCATCTTCAAGGCAATTATCTCAACATAATTTTTTTTCAATACTTTGAACCAAAAATCTCAATTTCTAAAGCGCTTACATCATCTTAAACTTTCCATGATCATTCCTAACACTATTCTGAAGGTTATTACAGAAGGATTGGTTCATATGTTGTCAAGTGTCTAATTTATGAGACATTTTCTTCTTAAAAACATGCCACATGCATTTTTAAGACCCTATATGGTACTTTTTCATTCATAAAATGAAAAAAAGCCTGTATGTAAATTCTGTTGTGTAAAAACGTTGAACTTTAAAGCTGGGGTATGTGATTTCTGATTGGTCAAAGTTAACATGAGCTGTACACTTTGACCAATCAGAATGAGGCTCCGATTCTCCGTTCTTATTGGCTGTTGGGACTGTCCATTCACTTTGGCACGACTTTGTTGGTGTAGAGCGTGTCAGGGAGGGACCATAGGGGAGGGACCAAAGAGAACAAGTGGAGCGGTTGAGGTATTTGGATTCGAATCTCTATCCCAACTGCCATTTTCTCCCCAAATCCTCCACCCCAGCTTTAATATGTTTTTCAAATAAAATAACGATTTAAACTAATGTAATGTTCATAAGCAAACTTAATTGATAGTTATGTTGGTGTTATGTTGGTGTACTGTGTGTAATCTCTATGGATATGGAATAGGGAAATCCCAAATGGTCCAAACAGAGAATTTAAATTGAGTAAAAGCAGCAGAAGCGAAAAGTCACTCTGACATTACGAACATTTGCCCGTGCAGTGTCAGTCATAATATAAAATGTATGGAAATGTCATGGGGATATGGGTTGAGTTTGAACCTTGACACTTCCTGAATGTCGCTCTCTGTGAAATACAGAAGCTGGGAAAGTTTAGATTTTCTTTCAAAAAGGAAGAGAGCGTAAAACTGAAGCGGATACCTGTCAGCTTTTATGGGTCAAATCGGATCACGTTACGTCAGGTGTTTCCTCGTACTATGAAATATTTTATTATTTTATTATACCTCCTGTCAATGTCTTCTAGAGGACACTGATAGTCTTTATGTAGGTGTATCGTATCACTGCTTTGGACAGAGGAATATCCATCCATCTATCTATCTATCTATCTATCCATCCATCCATCCATCCATCCATCTATCCATCTATCCATCCATCTATCCATCTATCCATCTATCCATCTATCTATCTATCTATCTATCTATCTGAAACAAACATCAAAATGCTATAACAATGCCAAAAAATATCTTTATCAAACATCAACATGCTCTAAAATCAAGATATTGTGTAAAGCACCAGACCCTCTCTCATGTATTATCCAACACACACATGTCACTTCAGTGGTCATAAGTATTTATCTCCGTTATTATGAAGAAAAAAGACTGATGTTTTGCACAGACAGACAGCTGGAAGAGCGGTAGAGATCATGTTTCACTGCTGTTACTGAGAAGGTCATCAATCAGTCACTGACAGATACACACATCTTCATACAGATGTGTGTGTGTGTGTGTGTGTGTGTGTGTGTGTGTGTGTGTGTGTGTGTGTGTGTGTGTGTGTGTGTGTGTGTGTGTGTGTGTGTGTGTGTGTGTGGGAATGGAGGTCGTAAAGAAGAACAGACTAGAGTGTGTGGTTGTTGTTGACAGTCATGTGTCAATGTTAGATAACCAAAGGTTATATTTACTATTGCCAGACGTAAAATACATAGAAAGTGCAATAAAAGACACAGAGCAGACATCAGTACTGTGTGTGTGTGTGTGTGTGTGTGTGTGTGTGTGTGTGTGTGTGTGTGTGTGGGGGGGGGGGGGGGGGGGCTGTATCGCCGCAGCTGTCTCACCTGTCTTGAAATGTGTCAAAAAACATAAGAAGAGATTTCTGTGGGTTCATCCATGTAATGATAAATACAGATGCGCACACACACACACACACACACACACACACACACACACACACACACACACACACACACACACACACACACACACACACACACACACACACACACACACACACACACTGTGCATCAGCTTGTGCCATCGAATCATATTAATTCAGAAATATCTGGGCATGAAAATCACTGTGAAATTGTCTTTTGGAAACTGGCTGTTGATGTGTCTGTGAGCAACACAGTCTGAGCCAAACAGTCAAACCTGGATGTGTTTCTGCAGATATATAGTAGGTGTGTGGATTTCTGTTTAAAGGGGCTTTTCATATCCAGTGTGAAACCATTTTTTTGGATGGTTGGATGAATTTCCTGACCAATTAAAAGAAGTCTTGGCCAGATATCGCCATTTAAAAAAACGAAAAACATATCCCACAGTAGCACCCTCTAGTTTTGAGTATTGAGCTTGAAGTTGGTGCTGATGGTATTAATGCCATAATCATATTATTATAGTGGCAACAAAATTAATATGTTTAATTTTTCTTCATTCATTCATTTAGTCTCCAGCAAAATGCCAATGTAAGACACATGCTCATCTACAAACTAATACATGTCCAGTATATGTAGACAGAGCTATACACAGGTGATGAGGAAAGGAAGCATGTATGTCTTGAAAAAGTATTTAGTGCGCTCATAAAACTTCAATGTGAACCCAAACCTCCCAAAACAGGATCAAATCTGTACAATGGATCAAAAACATCAACCCTTGTTTGGGACATTAAAGTGTGAAAACCCCCAAAAACTGGTTACTGTAATTCGACCCGAAAGCATTTCATCATAACCAGTTTGTAGAGGCGATTTATTCTGCGGACTGTCCCTTTAGAGTGAGGTGTCAATCAAAGCTAAATGCTAATCATGGATGTGTTTTCGCTCCTGGCAAAAGAATGACTGTGTTGATGGAGACTTATTACACACACACACACACACACACACACACACACACACACACACACACACACACACACACACACACACACACACACACACACACACACACACACACACACACACGCACACGCACACGCACACGGTCATCAGAGCCTACACTCCCTTCACAGCCAAACAGCTGTGCTTCCTCTCAAAGTGCCAAACACAAGAGAGACCAGCTTTCTTATTATACTAAACTATTTGGGATCAATTATCAAACCCCCATGGTTGAATTATGATGCCAAATGATTTTTCCAGAGCTGTGCATGTGGCCATCAGTGGCCCTGTCCTTGTATTGTCCCTCTGATAGTTAAACCACTAGGGGGCAGTGTGTGCAATATATAAAGAACTACAGCTGACTTGTTCACTGAGGTCAGCACAACATGAGGTTGACCCTGCGTTCCAAATCACATACTCTTTCTTTTTACCACACTACATACTAAAGTACAGGAGAGTTTTAGGGCTACAGGAGAGAAAAAAAAAATCAGATAAGGGAGTTTTTTTTCAGTATGTCAAGAATAAAAACGGATTCTCCAAAAGGCTATTGGAGTTAGTGGAGCATTTATGTTTTTTCAGCATGCTACAATTGACGTGCATGTATTGGGACATAATTTTTCTGGCATACTAAATAGTAGGGAAGTATGAGGATTGGAACGCAGGGTTAGTCAGGGATTTCTCCTCTGACTCTCAAAGGAAAGGAACATTTAAACCACTACTGCATGATAACCTTTTATATTGATCCGTTTTTCAGCAAAACAGCTAAAAAAAAGAAGCTTAAGGGACTTCTTAGGCCTAAAAAAAAGTGTACAGAAAAGTGTATAATAGGGGACCTTTACAGAAATCAGGGCACATTTTCATATGAGGACATGCAGTGAATTATATTGTGATACTGTGAATTATGAATACTTGTGAGTTTCCATTTAGACAGAGTAGTTGAGTAATCATGTTGCCTGTAAAAGTTGTTATAGTGACTAGTACTGAAAATATACAAATTTGTCTGACAGATATTCCAATTAGATTTTTTTCAGTATGACTTTCTAAGAGTCAAGACTTTTTTTTCAATTTTTTTTTTACACATCTAAAAATCTCTATACATTTGCAAATTTGAATAAAAATGTAGAAATTACAAAACCTTTTACAAAACGTATTAAGGCATACAGATTGAGATAC
>CM049397.1:32269697-32294697 GCA_026929865.2 Hyperoplus lanceolatus
TACGTGCATCATAACCTCTGCATAATGTCGCCCCTGTATAATACTCACCCATCAGCTGATGCAGTTGAGACAGACTCCGTGGGCTTTGAATTTACAATTTGCTCAACTTGTGTCTGTGTGTGTGTGTGTCTGTCTGTCTGTCTGTCTGTGTCTGTGTCTGTGTCTGTGTCTGTGTCTGTGTCTGTCTGTCTGTCTGTCTGTCTGTCTGTGTGTGTGTGTGTGTGTGTGTCTGTGTGTGTGTATTTGTGTTTGTGTGTGTGTCTGTCTGTCTTTCGAATTTCTTTCCAACCGGGACAGTTCATTTGCTCTACTTCACAGAGTGAGTGAGCAGAGTGTGGGTGTGTGTTGCGGAACTAAGTTTAAGGTTGTTTGCATCAACCGTCCTTTTGTGCGCATCTAGTGTCAAGCTGCCACATAGTACTACCACAACATTACAGCATGAATAGACCCACATCAAAATCCAATAGCCCAGTCCAATGGCACAGGCATAGGCAAGGAAAGGCAAGTTTATTTCTATAGCACAATTCAGACACAAGGCCATTCAAAGTGTTTGCAGGGGCATAACATACATCAAGATTAGACCTTAGAAATTGCATTTAAAGGTGCAGTGTGTAATATGACATCATCAAGAAAGTTCTACAAAGTTCTAGAATGCAACACTCCCTGGGTAACCCCACCCCTTTAGAATAATAACAGAAGCTACAGTGGCCTTCAAGGACAAGAACTATTCTAAATTTTAAACAATGCACCTGATGACATTCCAACTACGACACTTTCAAGATGGCGGCCACTAGGCCTTGGTCCAAAATATGCAGAAATATGGACATATATGAGACCCTTTCTAAGGGAAAAAATTATAATTCAAAACATTTTTTTCAGCTATTATGCACTAAATTAAATGTACTTATGAATATCATAATTACTTTCTACAAAATCTGCTAGGAAATAAAACCCACAATTCTACACACTGCACGTTTAAGAGATAATAAAAACAAAGACAATACTTCAAGATTAAAGATAAGCCTACATTAGACATCATATTGGCTTATCACATCTGTGTCTGTTCGGACTGAAGTCTCTTCACCCACATTTGAGTGTATAGTTGGCAATTGTATACCAGTTAAATACCAGTTGACACAATATTGAAGTTTTCAAGTAGACTCTTTGTGTGTCTAGTCTACCGCGGTTCATTGTCAAAGTCATCTAAGGTTGAGGAGTGAGAGGAAGACTGAGAGAAGGAAAGACAAATGGAGAGAGACAAAGGAAGGATGAGCATGAGGAAGGAAGTATTAAAAAATAGATCAAGTGAACAGATGAAAAATATCCTTTTAACTAATTCTGGCATTTTTAACCCATGTATGATCATGTGTTTTATTAATCTGCACTGTCCCCCTTCTGAAATAAACTGAATTGAATTGAACAACATAAACCTTAAAGCGGCTACGAGTAACATTTAAATATCTTTTAAACAGCCTCATGTTTCCTCACATAATCATAAATTACCTTTAACAGCAAACGAGACCATCAGTGCAAAGAAAGACGTTTTTAAATAGTTTTTATTACTGCTTTTGGTCTGGTCGCACACCCAGTCCGATTTTCGGTTCAGGCGTGCAAGCTCTATGGTCACATATCCATATTGGTCGCAGATTTCAGTGTGGCGCTGCAACGCGATTTGAGAAGCCTATTTGGGGTGACTGTGGCTCAGTTGGCAGAGCGGGTTGGCTGATGATCAAAGGGTTGGAGGTTCGATCCCCGCCCTGCCACCTGTGTTACAGTTGTTGTGTCCTTGGGCAAGACACTTCACCCACCTTGCCTCGTGTGAATGTCGATAGTTAGTCTGCTATCGGTGTATGAATGTGTGTGTGAATGGTAACGTGGGAAAGTAAAACAGGTCTCCCTTGCAAAAGAGTCTTCGGTCTCAATGGGATATACCTGTATAAATAAAGGTTAAAAAAAAATAAAAAATAAAAAATCCCTCCAGGTGAGGGAAGGGGAGCGGGAGCCTTGTTTGAGACAGTTATTTGTCGTCATAATGACTGATAACGGGGCTGAACCATCAAAGAAAAAAAAGAAAATGCAATAAAGGGAGAGTGATGGGCGGGAGGAGCAGGAACCATTAAAGCCATCCACGCTCCCAATGGCACAGTCTACACGGAGATGCATTGTCAACGTCCTCTAAGGTTGAGGAGTGAGAGAAAGACTGAGAAGGAAAGTGAAATGTAGAAAGACAACGGAAGGATAGCATGAGGAAGGAAGCGATATATAAAAAGCCTAGCTAGCAAGTGAACAACACACTCCTTTAACAGGAACCATTAAAGCCATCCACACTTCCAATGGCACAGTCTACAGAGATGCATTGTGGTTCCCTCTCCCACTCAGCACTTTTTTTTTATTAGTCATCAGATAATTGCTCTGGGGCCTCGGAGCTCCAGGGCAGCGCTTTGACTTTTGACCTCTGACATCATACAGCAACAACAAAGCCACTGATCTAAAATGGCCGACACTGATCTATGACAAACCAGAAAACCCCTCCCTGTTATTATCCTGATGACAGGGACCCGGCCTGAACTAAAGCTGAACCTGCCAACGTTAAGATTTAAATGTTTACAACCGAATGGAGACCCATAGACCTATGGCCTCCAATGACCACTACTACTCAGCCTAAAAGATTATAATCAATGCAGTGTTACTAACCACTTTCACAGAGCCGAAAAGAGTCTGTGATCTCACACTTTCAACACAGAAATGCACTATTTTGGGGGGGCGCCCTTAGCTCAGTTGATAGGGCGTCCCCCTCATTGGCCTCGGCCAGCAGCGGACCCGGGTTTGATTCCAGCCCGTGGTCGTTCTCTGCATGTCACTCCCCTCTCTGCCCCATTTCAACTCTGTCTCTACACTATCAATGAAGCATAAACATGCCCCAAAAAATATCTAAAAAAAAAAAAAGAAATGCAAAATATTGTGTCCTAATCATTTGACTCTTGCACTGGCCAGCACGCGCTAGAAAACAGCTTTACGACAGCTGGCATTGTAAAAAATACTACCGCTTGTGTCCAAAGGGGCCGCCAGCCGCCAAAGTTCCTCGTAGCCACTTTAAGCTAAGTAAGTAAGCTAGTAAGTAAGCTAGTAAGTTAAGTTAAGTTATCTTTATAAGTCAATTTACACAAGGCACATTGGAATTTGTCTTTTTGCATATCCCCTCTCAAGTTACCACACTTCGGAGGGGGTCAGAGCACAGTCACATTTTCAAACCAGAGCTGAACTGTCGTGATCTGCTCCAATAGCTTTGCAGACATTAAAGGTGTGTGTATGAGGATGTATGGAAGCCTAGATGTTCATAACCAATTCAGACAGGTATATGTGGGACCTTTCACTGCAAAGAAACTTCAACTTATGTAACAACAACAATAAGAACTAACTCCAAAGGGAAACGGGCAGCCTGTGCCAACGCAATTTAGGTCGAGAGTGCACAGTGCTAGAAAAAAGACGAAAAAAAACTTCAAATCCCCCAAAAACTGTATATCTCTTATGCATTTTATCTTCTAGTGAATTAATACAAATCTTGATTTTTAACCCAAAGTAATTCACGTCACATATTTCTTAAAGGAATACTTCACCCATATGGAACCGGCGTTCTATCGTTATAAAATCGCTATTATAATATAGTGAATTAGGTTTTGTCTTCCCTTGGCCCAGCTGTCCTGTTAATTCTAACCCTACATTTTCCAAAATATAGGGTTAGACAGTGAAACCATAAAACACTCTTTCTACCTTTTCTCAGGCTAGGATGAACCGATTTTCTAAAATGTTTGCACTTTTATACTACATAGGATCTCCGAATTCACTTTCATATTTCCGCCTGTGAAGTAGGTCTTTAAAGAATTTTCTGGACTTACTTACATTAACACCTAAGTAGTCCAATAACTCTAACCCAATCTGTAATATACTGACCACAAGCCTCAGTCATGTGACGTTGTTACAAAACTCGGTCAAAGTTTATGTCATATTTTGGACATCTGCCCCACGCCCTTATTTTGAAAAGATTTGTGGATCATGTGACTTGGTCATTCAACCAGGTCATGAGCGAATCAGGTCACAGTACAGCTGACTGATCATGTATTTATAGACAGTTTTTATTTTTATTGACGATGTTGTTTCAATCGCCATGTACACTAGATTTCTCCAAGCCCTTCATTCGAATCATTGTTCAAGGCTTAGCATGAAAAAATGAAAAATTTGATATGAAGAGAAAACAGCCACAGATACTGTACAATGGACACAATTTAATCAAAATGTAAAATCAATTCCATCACAATTCGCAACAGGATTGTCGATAAAGAAAGGATTTTCTACATGTATTTCAAATTGGGTCGAATGTATGAAAATAACATTTTACGTCATCAGTAATGCCATTGTTCCTGCTGTTTGTATTGTCTCTAAAGATGAATACAGATCATCCATGTTGGTGTCAGACAACAAGCTTAAATCAGTTCTGATGAATTTTTTTCCAATAGTATAAATATTAGATGTTTGATCAATGGACAGCAATCATTTGAAACAACAATTCCATGAATGGGCTGCTGTAAATGAGCTTAACTCATAAAGAATTCAACTCTACTGAAAGACCATATCAGGAAAAAATGGCTCAAAACAGTGACACAAATACAGAATTTCTTTGCATCCAATCTACACCCCCTATAGTTAAATTACTTGGATGTATAGGATCAGATCTTACAGAGGACACATCATCACAGCATAAAGTGATTAGTATGTGCTATAAACATGAAAACAAAGCCGACTACACAATGTTTCAAACTGGGAGAATAATCTTATGGGTTGTAATGTGGCGATTGCTTGAATAATACTGTCGGTCTGGGCGCAAATTAAAATGGAATTAGGCCTAAATCTGGATAAATCTGCTTCCTCCTCTCGCAAGAATGTCATTGTCAGCTGCAATTGTCACTTTGTTTGAGTGTGTATAACCACTACAGCCAAGAATAAAGATGGTCAAACTAGAATTGGCAAGGCAAGATAAATTAGTGTGTTCTGCTCCACCCAAATATTAGCTTATTTTGACAAACAGTGATCTGGATCAATATAACTGAGCAAGCCTGTAACAAAAAGAGGAAAATAATGAGCAAAAATGTGCCTATTTAGAAAAAAAAATACTAGTTCCCGTGGAGACAGATGAATAGTACACAGATCCTGTACTGATAAACACACACACACACACACACACACACACACACACACACACACAGGACATGTCTTGTGATATCGACCTCCGGGTATTGGTTTGAAAAATGTTCTTTCTCTTTCCATGAAAATTCTCTGCCTACGCGTTGATTCGAGGTCTGCACGTTTTTAAGCTGTGTGTCCTCGTGCTCCTGAACTGGTGTGTGTGTGTGTGTGTGCGTTTATCGCCTGAAGACACAGACAGAAACACACACACACACACACTCACTCACTCACACACACACTCACTCACTCACTCACTCACTCACTCACTCACTCACTCACACACACACACACACACACACACACACACACACACACACACACACACACACACACACACACACACACACACACACACACACACACACACACACACACACACACACAGTCATTTGTCTTGTGAGCTGAACACAAGCTGCTCTACCAACTCCACGTGTATCATGGAAAGGCTGAGTTCTAAACAACAACTGAAATGTCAAACTACCACTGTGTATTCCTCCTCCACAACACAGTCCCACTCATACTAAATACATCAACGCCATGTTCCTACAGTAGCTCAGAATGGACAAACTTAAAAGGCCTTAGGTGTTTTTATACATAGTGGGCGTCCTGGGGAAATGCACCTGTTGGAAGACCAAGAAGAAGAAGTACTATAGAATAAATAACTAAATACATCTTCACCTCATCACTTGATATTGTGGAAAGACTTGAGGCAGTGGTGGATGACGCCATCTTTAGTAACTATAGCTTCTTGTCCTTGAAGGCCACCGTAGCTTCTGTAAATTCTCCTAAAGGGAGGGTAAGACCTAAGACACGGAGCGTTGCAATCTAGATTTTTCACTACTAGATGACGCCAACTAGATGACGTCTGTCTGTCTGTCTGTCTGTCTGTCTCTCTTTCTCTGTCTGTCTGTAACTAAACGTTATATTTTTCTCTCTTCAGTCGACCTTGTTTGGGACCTTATCCAATGACAGAGCCCTGTTTGACCACAGACTGGTGAGTCGTCTCAATATGAACTGTTTTACTATTTGAATGACTGCGATGGCAAAGTCGAAACATTTTGGGAGATTTTGAGAGTGTGAGGGTGAAGATGGTTTTTGATTGAAAAATGGCATGTAAAGGGAATTTTAATTAACCTAGAAATTCCCCAAAGCGGCAACAGGTGTGTGTGTGTGTGTGTGTGTGTGTGTGTGTGTGTATGTGTTGTTATTGAAGCACCTTTTTGAAGCACTATTCAAGCGTTTTCCCTTCCATGACAGATGGCCAAACATGTCTTCTCTTTGTTGATGACACCACGCTTTGATAGAACACAAAGACTTCTCTGTTGTTTTTTCAGATGTGTGTGTGTGTGTGTGTGTGTGTGTGTGTGTGTGTTAATGTGTGTGTGTTTTCTCTGTGTTTTTTGATGCAACATGTCGATGGCAGACGCTGTTGAAAGCCAAATAACCAGCGACAAAGGAAAGGATTTGTTGATTTGTTGTTTTGCCTGGCGAGATGTAAACAGTAGAAGAATGGAGTCTGTGGTGAAACTCTGCCAACTGGCACCTGGCTTATTTAATCACTTAAGCCCCGAGGCACCAATTGAATCGGCCAAATATATTTTAGATTCGGCCATTTTACCATTCATCAGAAAACAATAAAAGTGTCCCTCTATTGTGCTCCTACACAGCACCCTTGGGCCCAATGCCAGAACATTAAGCAGGGTCTGTATAATGGACTATGGCTGTGCTCAAAAAAGCCCTACTAACATCCTACTAAAAGCCATACTAACGTCCCACTCATACTAAAAGCCCTTCTAATGTCCTACTCGTACTAAATGTCCTACTAACGTCATACTCATACTCATTTTGACGTCAATTTGAGTACCTTGTGGTTGAGTATGCAAGTTCGTGTAGGCGAGAAATGCCCGTATGAGTACTAACTTCCGGGACAATTTTGTGTATGGATCGACAGGATACTTTTCCTACTCAACCGCCCCACAATGCATTGCATTTTTTCATTATTCTTTATTGCTTCTGTATACTTCAGTGTAAACGGTCCGACGAACCTCGCATACACAGTGGATGGTTAAGTAGACAGTATGTAGTATATACATGTTGAGTATGTAGGAGGGAGGACGTTAGTAGGGCTTTTAGAACACATGTCTACAGTATTTCAGCCTGCTTTAAAAGGTGAAGTCAGTGATTCTGGAGAAATCAGTGAATATCTCCTCACAATCCGCTACCTGTCCATATTCTGTGTGTGTGTGTGTGTGTGCGCTGTAAAATATATTCTGGTGTTAATACACAGCCTAGGTTCTGTAAACTGGTATACAAACAAAGGGTAGGTAAACGAAAAGGGCCAACCGTAGCTAGCAACATACCAGTTTACAGAGCCTATAGGCTGTGTATTAGCACCAATACATTGTGGTCTATCCAGCAGTGTGCAGCTGTGTAAAGAGATGTTTGTGCCTGCTACGTAATTGATAGAATTACAAGAATTTTTTTGGATGATTTTGCATAAGTCATCATATCATATTTTCTTAGTGTAATCTTTTTTAAATTAATCCAGCTTTTGTAGTGTAGTGGGGACACACACACACACACACACACACACACACACACACACACACACACACACACACACACACACACACACACACACACACACACACACACACACACACACACACACACACACACACATTTGTGCGCACATCAGGGGGTCAGAATTCAGAAACCATTTAGGGTCCATGGTCTAAATCTCTTAGAACCTCCACATTAGATAACAGGTGGAATGGTGTGTGTGTGTGTGTGTGTGTGTGTGTGTGGTCTGGCTTTCTCTTTTTAGCTGGTTTTAAGTCATGCAGATAATCCATTTAGGATTCATTTCCCTTTTTTTCTGAAGAACTATTGAGGTTAGCTGAGGTTTTTCTCTTCCTTATATTATGCATTTGGCCTGTTTGGACAGGTGGAACGGTGTGTGTGTGTGTGTGTGTGTGTGTGTATGCGTGCGTGTGTGTGTGTGTATACGTGAGCGTGTGTGTGCGTGCATGTCTCTCCGTGTGTGTGCGTCTCTCCGTGTGTGTGTGTGTGTGGAGGGGCACTGGTTGAGCTCAAAGATGCTTAACAATATTATCTGACTGAATTTGTTATAATTTATGCATGAAGTGGCTATGAAGTATAAAACGTCATGTTATGGAGAATTGCTCCTTTCACAGTCTTATACAATTATAGAAAATTGTATTCATCTCTATTTATCATTAACAAATACATGATCAGAGCCAGTTTTTGATACTTATCATGTTTATGTAAAAATGACCAGTAACAACAAATGTCAAATACCTTTCGGTGCAATAAAAAGTAGAATATTTCTCTCTGAAATGTAAAGAGTTAAATTATAAAGTACCTCTTGACCCTCGACAATCAATAGGATATGATATGACATCCAGTATTGGCAAAATTGAACTCATTTGGCATTTATTGTAAATGTACTATTGTTTAATTTGTTAAATGCAAACTGTTGTAAATTATTAAATAAATACACCTTGCTGGTCCAGTACCGACATATTCACATACTGGGACAAAGGATTTGATTTTCAACTTTCAATGTGTTGAAACATGAATGATGAAGACAACCAGATATAATGCTGCAATTATATTTAATGATAAAAAAATAATACATTTCTTACATTATAGTTTGCAAACATGTTGCATTGCTCTCTCTCATTCAGCTTAGTTAACTTTACAGTGCTGCAGAGATTCAGAGTGAGGTTAAGTGCAGTAGTGTTAAGGAAAACAAAAAGCATGGATGGATTTCATAGAGGAACTGCTTCTGTCTCACATGGTGTAAAGCAGGTGACCACTGAAGGTGGTGACATGATCGCTATCATCATACACTTTATAGCCTGGCCACAGACGCAGAAACACAACATCTCCAGCCTCCAGGATCAGTGTAAGGCCTTGAGAAGCACTCATATAACCGGCCGCATTTTGCTTGTGTGCTATATAAGTTACCTTTGAGTTCTTGACCAATATAGCACCTGTATGGACAGAACCTCCAAATGAACCAATGCTCCACAGGAACTGGTAGGCCCCTTTGATCGGTGCAGTGAGAATACCTGTTGTACATTTGTATCAGTCATATTAAATATTAAATAAAATAAAACGCTACAAACAGATCATTAAAGAAGGCTAAAGAGTGAAATGAATTGGTTAAACTTCAGATACCTGTGTGTGGGTTGTAGGCATCTCCAATGTTTGTGAGGACATTCTTGAAGATCAGAGTAGTGTGTTTCCGATAGGGTCCAAAAGTGTTCTTGCCTCTAGACCACAGAGACGCTGAGAAAGAACTGAGAGAGAGAAATATTTCAGAATGAAAAATATTGAAATATTGAAAAATATTGTCAAATTGGTTATATTATAAACGGGCATAAAAGTGCCATGTACATATTAGATTTATTTAGATTAGTTAATCACAGAACCTGTAATTGATTAGATTATTTTTTTTAATCGCTTGACAAAAAAGGGACAAAATCCCCCAACACATAATCTTAGCTTGAGTCACAGATACAAATTCATGCTACAGATATAAACACTGTAATTTATCTTGACTGTAGATTGAACATTTACAGCATGATGAACAACTGTTGGTGGAGCAAAAGTGAAAAACATTCAACGATTGGTTTGGAATGGTCTTCATATTTTTATGGTAAATGGACTTGTATTGCGCTATATCTCCGTTTATCACAGACTCAAAGCGCTTTACATTGTTTTTTGTACACATTCACCCAGTCACACACACATTCATACACCGATAGCAGCAGCTACCACACAGGGTAGGCTTAGCACTAGGGTGCTAAGCTAACTAAGCTAACTATCGGGAGCAATTCGGGGTTCAGTGTCTTGCCCAGGGACACCTCGACATGTCCGCCACATGACATGGAGACGGGGTATCGAACCTCCGACCCTGCACACCAGAGGCGAACTCCCTACCCACTTCGCCACTGCCGCCCCAAATATGATATTTATTTAAATATTTATGAGTATGTGTAAAGTTTCGAGGCGCTAGGCCACCATGGTTGAATTTAGTAAAATTTAAATGTCTTTCTGTAAATCTCTCAGCAGCAGAAGCAGTTGTCAACACACACATTTTCTACAGGAAAATACATTAACTATTTAGGTTTTGATCTTCAGGTGATGAACATATCGCAACCACATGATTTGCGCTCATTACTGGATGTTTATGTATTATAGATTAAATAATTGTCTGATAAATTGAACCACACAAGAGGTGTCATGAAATTAAAATTAAAGATAAAAAGTAATACTTTTCTATAGAAATGATCAGAGCCATGAGGAATACCACACAATACCGCTCAGCTGTTTCTTCAGCTCGTCAATCTCAGTCTGCTGTGTTGCTGCTTGTTCTGAAAAAAGGAATAAAAATAGAGTTAGATTTCAATTTATATGGAAAATGCCCCAAGGTATTTGTGGAAGAAATCAAAAATTAAAATCTTCGATTTTGTCCTAATATCTGTCAAATACAAATCATTTTTGATGTGACTGGTGAGGCTTGATAATATGAGCTGGCTTAGATATTAAAAACACGGTTGGATCTCAATTTCTTAAAAGAACATTTTTAAATTTTTACTGTTGGTGACACTGCGGCAACTCAGCAGTAAGTTCACCTGTGGAATGTAATGTTTGTCTGAATTAATGGTTTGCCCTGAAGATACATCCTCTGTTCTGATTGGTCAATCATGGTGTAACACTGTTGAAATTGGCAAACTGTCAATCACTTCCCCTGAGCCAATCAAATCCCCTGAGCCAACCCCCATTCCCCAGGTGAACCAAATCAGCTAATTAAGCATTCAGGCAGCAGGACACAGTTAAAACCCCAGTCAATCAGAACTTTTGTAAGAGAAGCACAACACAGGAGAGACACAACCAAACTTACCAACCCTGGAAACAAACCATACTTATCTGGACTGTGACTGAAAACATGGGGAGCTGATCTGCTGCTGAGGAGGACGCTTCCAACACTGAACACTGGTGAGAGCTCCAAAATGGAACACTTAATTAAAATGCTGCTCCCAAATTGAGCAGACTTGTAATCTTACCTGTTTACCTAAACAGGTCAGGCCCTATTGCCGGAGCGAGATGATGGCGAGCTAAAGGAGAAGAACAAACTCAAGTCCAATTCCCTAAAAAGGCAGGCTTAAAGCCTGGCTGCCTGGAGTGTGGTAGGCTTTCCCCTGCCCAAACAAACACTGACTTCCTTGAACATACTGCACCCACAAACACATCTAACCTGCAGTGAATGAAGTGTGTGGGATGCATTGTTTTATGTTTGGTCTAATCAATGTTTAAGTAGAACCGGGAACTGTGAATCTAAATGTATGGAGTAAAGTGTGCCCCTACCAAGTGTGAACATCTAAGATAATTGAATTGAATTGAAGGCCTAATTTTTATTTATGTTTGTTTATATTTCCTTGATTGAGTCAAGTGATTATTCTTTGTTTATTTGAAATACAAAACCGGTTACCAAATATCTGTGTTGTGTCTTTAATCCTCCACCAGCTCCACGAGACCAACCTACCTATTAGCCCAGTACTCTGTTACAGTTTGATTTTTTTGATAACATATTATTTACAAACATCTCAGTTAAAGTAAATTTGTGTACCCTAGGGTTACAATGGCATTCTACGGTCCATTATTTCTAGCGTATGACCGCTGTCAAGGATAATGACCTTTGCTAATGGTTCTTTTAGCTAACTTCCTGTCAGTTACTGCAGTTAGCAGTCCCCTCGCTCGTCCCTACGTCACCACATTAATGCATTGTGGTCTTCAAGCAGCGAGTTATCTAGCATCATCTGGGATCTGTAAGTGCGATTAAACATGATTAAAAACCATCAACACAGACATTGGGAAGGATTTTTACCTGCTCCGTCCGCCATTGCAGGCGCATAAACATTCACCCATATGTCTCTCTGCCCGTTTGTAGCATTCTCTCGTCTGATTGGATATCAGGTTGTGGGATACCAGAAAAGTTTATCTGCCGATTACATGCAGAGCATGGGCCTATTGCATAAAAGTGGAATAAAGACATCCAGGTTGATTGATAAAGCCAGCCTTGACAAAGTCTAGCCTGGGCACTTTGGATTAGTCAGTTGCATAAACTGATTGTTTGATCATGGAATAAAAAATCCAGTATCTCAAAATATTAGAATGTTACATACAACCAATCAGAAAAAGGATTTATAATGTCGACCTTCTGAAAAGTATGTTTATTCTAGATTAATTTCACTTCATGTGTAATGAATTTCTAGAATATATATATTTTTTTTTACACTTGGATCTTTATTGACTTTTTTCACAGTAACATGCCAGATATAACAGCATTGTATCGACATCTGCAATTGGGTGATGGCAAGAAAAATTAAATAAAAAAACAAAAACAAAAAAAAAAAAAACAAGGAAAAAGTACAAACTGCCTGGGAAGTGCCTTCTTATATCCTGAGGTTGTAGTTAGTTATAAGTTACTGCTCCAGTCCAATGTCTTCATTTTGAGTCCTGTAAAGTGACCATTTCTCCCATTTACAGTCGAATTGTGCTTCTTGAAGTCTCAGTTTGTGAGTCAGTTTCTCCATTAAAGCTATCTCTTCAACGATAGCAAGCCACTGATTTTTTGTTGGTGGTGTTTCTTTCAGCCAATGTCTGGTGATAGCTTTCTTGCTCGCTACTAGCAGTATTTTGATTAAATATACATCACTCATAATAACATTCTCTTTTTGAAATTTACATAGAGCACCAAACTACTTTTGGGGACCTCATATCCTAGTATTTGCTTTAATACCTCATAAACCATTTCCCAAAATACAGTTATTTTCTGACAATTCCAAAAAACATGTGAATGATCAACATCATAAGACCCACATTCCCGCCAACATTTCTGACGTTTGTGTAGCTGTTTACCTTTCATTTTTGGTGTTATAAAGAAACGAATCACATTCTTCCATGAGAATTCCCTCCAAGTTCGTGAATTGGTGGATGAGTGATGTGTCCTCCACATATCATGCCAGTCTTCATCTGAAATTTGTACATTGAGTTCTTTTTCCCATTTCATCTTAACATATTTAGTTGAATGTTTGTCGTTAGTATTCAAACCTTTATACATTGCCGAAATTATTCTTATGTTACTTTCTTGATAAGCTTTTATTATAATTTGGATGACACTGTTCACCTCCTTGGAAGAATCTGCTTCGATTTCCTTTTTGAAATAGTCCCGTAGCTGAAGGTATCTATAAAATTCATGAGCTCCCAATTCGTATTTTCTTCTCATATTTTCAAAACTCTCCAGCCTCCTATCTTTTACCAAAACACACCAAGATGTTATTCCCTTTGTTAACCAATGTTTGAATCCTTGATCATACGTTGCAGGTTTGAAATTTCTATCATATGCTACCCATTTTAATATATTTATGTCATTCTGAATCTTGTGTATTTTCAATATTTTAAACCACAAACCTAGTGTGTGCACTGTTATTGGATCCATTTTATTTTTGAGTTCCTTGTATAGTTTATTATCTCCAATCAAATGTTGAATTGGAATTTGGTTCACTTCTCTTTCTATGTCTTTCCATTTAGCTCTAAATTCTGACTTACACCAGCAGTACACAGGTCTCAATTGAGCAGCATAATAGTATTCCCTTAATTTTGGAAGACCCATACCACCTCTCTCTTTTGTTAGCTGAAGAGTTTTGTATCTAACTCTAGGTCTTTTGCCCCCCCAGACAAATCTGGAAATCATTCTGTCCCAATGTGTAAATTGACCTTGGGGTACCTCTATTGGTAAAGATTGGAATAGATAGAGAAATCTGGGTAATATATTAAGTTTAACTATCTCAATTCTAGAGTTTAAATCCAGTGGGAGGGTAGACCATCTTGTTATATCTTTTTTTATTTCTTGATCTAAATTGTTATAATTTGCTTTATATAGGTCTGTGGAGTTTTTAGTGATCGTAACGCCTAAATATTGAATTGACTTTAGATTCCATTTAAGGTCATATAATTCCAGGATCGCTTTTGTTGGAGTATAATTAAAAGATAAAATCTGGGTTTTGGAGACGTTAATTTTATACCCTGACAGATGGCCATATAATTGTAGTAGCTTCATCAAATTAGGGATAGATGTATTAGGTTGTTCGAGGAAAGCAATCAAATCATCAGCAAAAAGTCCCAATTTATGTTCTATACCTTTAATTGTGACCCCTTTAATTTCTTTATTTTGTCGGATTGCCTGAGCTAAGGGCTCAATAAAAATCGCAAACAGGGTGGGTGACAAACAGCATCCTTGTCTGGTTGATCTCTGTAAATATATTTCGAATTTCTAGAATATATTTAAGTTTCACTTTTTGAATTAAATTACAGAAAGGAATTTTTCATTGATATTGAATTTTGTTTCAGATGCACCTCGATATAGTGATAAGTACAAAGTGAATTTATTTGACCCACACTTGCAACGTCATCTGCCATCGATAATCAATTGTATAAATATAGCCCGCAATATGAACAGACTATCACATAAATTATTATAATTTATATCATTGCATCTTAATCTAATTATAATTAAGTTAATTATAAATTGTTCAGGTTAAATAATAAAAAAGAAGAACTATATAACTAAATGACAATGCAGTCTTTTATGTGGTACTTTAAAACAGGCTAATGAAAATAAAGCAATACACGGAAGATCATGGAATAACTGATAAACACCTTGATTTCAGATCGGAGTGACAGCTGACTGAGCCAATCAGGCAACAGAATAAGTTTATCCTGACCAGGCTAAACGTAAAGGATAAATCTCCATGGTAACTTATGTCCCTCCGCTTTTATGCAACCGGATCATGGCTAACGCAAGCCAGGATAACCGAAATATCCTAGGTTAATCCCTTATCCTAGTTTTATGCAATAGGCCCCGGTGACTGAGAGACCTGTGTTTATTTTTCTCTCTCCAGCCAACCATGTTTGGGACCTTAACCAATGACAGAGCCCTGTTTGACAACAGATTGGTGAGTCCTCTCAATATGAACTGTTTTCTGTACAAAACACTGTGCTTGCAAAGTTGGAACATTTTGGAGATTTTGATAGTGTGAGGGTGAAGTGTTTCTGTTGTTTTTTCAGATGTGTGTGTGTGTGTGCGCGTGTGTGTGTGTGTGTGTGTTTTCTCTGTGTTTTTTGATGCAACATGTCGATGGCAGACGCTGTTGAAAGCCAATTAACCAGCGACAAAGGAAAGGATTTGTTGTTTTGCCTGGCGAGATGTAAACATTAGAAGAATGGAGTCTGTGGTGAAACTCTGCCAACTGGCACAGGACTTATTTAACTACTTAAGCAACTTAAAACTATAAAAGTGTCCCTCTATTGTGCTTCTACACTGCACCCTTGGGCCCAATGCCAGAACATTAAGCAGGGTCTGTATAATGGACTATGGCTATGCTCAAAAAAGCCCTACTAACATCCTAATCATACTAAAAGCCATACTAACGTCCCACTAATGTCCTACTCGTACTAAATGTCCTACTAACGTCATACTCATACTCATTTTGACGTCAATTTGAGTACCTTGTGGTTGAGTATGCAAGTTCGTGTAGGCGAGAAATGCCCGTATGAGTACTAACTTCCGGGACAATTTTGTGTATGGATCGACAGGATACTTTTCCTGCTCAACCGCCCCACAATGCATTGCGTTTTTTTTCATTATTCTTTATTGCTTCTGTATACTTCAGTGTAAACGGTCCGACGAACCTCGCATACACAGTGGATGGTTAAGTAGACAGTAAGTAGTATATACATGTTGAGTATGTAGGAGGGAGGACGTTAGTAGGGCTTTTAGAACACATGTCTACAGTATTTCAGCCTGCTTTAAAAGGTGAAGTCAGTGATTCTGGAGAAATCAGTGAATATCTCCTCACAATCCGCTACCTGTCCATATTCTGTGTGTGTGTGTGTGTGCGCTGTAAAATATATTCTGGTGTTAATACACAGCCTAGGTTCTGTAAACTGGTATACAAACAAAGGGTAGGTAAACGAAAAGGGCCACCCGTAGCTAGCAACATACCAGTTTACAGAGCCTATAGGCTGTGTATTAGCACCAATACATTGTGGTCTATCCAGCAGTGTGCAGCTGTGTAAAGAGATGTTTGTGCCTGCTACGTAATTGATAGAATTACAAGAATTTTTTTGGATGATTTTGCATAAGTCATCATATCATATTTTCTTAGTGTAATCTTTTTTAAATTAATCCAGCTTTTGTAGTGTAGTGGACACACACACACACACACACACACACACACACACACACACACACACACACACACACACACACACACACACACACACACACACACACACACACACACACACACACACACACACACACATTTGTGCGCACATCAGGGGGTCAGAATTCAGAAACCATTTAGGGTCCATGGTCTAAATCTCTTTTGAGAACCTCCACATTAGATAACAGGTGGAATGGTGTGTGTGTGTGTGTGTGTGTGTGTGTGTGTGTGTGTGTGTGTGTGGTCTGGCTTTCTCTTTTTAGCTGGTTTTAAGTCATGCAGATAATCCATTTAGGATTCATTTCCCTTTTTTTCTGAAGAACTATTGAGGTTAGCTGAGGTTTTTCTCTTCCTTATATTATGCATTTGGCCTGTTTGGACAGGTGGAACGGTGTGTGTGTGTGTGTGTGTGTGTGTGTGTGTGTGTGTGTGTGTGTGTGTGTGTATGCGTGCGTGTGTGTGTGTGTATACGTGAGCGTGTGTGTGCGTGCATGTCTCTCCGTGTGTGTGCGTCTCTCCGTGTGTGTGTGTGTGTGGAGGGGCACTGGTTGAGCTCAAAGATGCTTAACAATATTATCTGACTGAATTTGTTATAATTCATGCATGAAGTGGCTATGAAGTATAAAACGTCATGTTATGGAGAATTGCTCCTTTCACAGTCTTATACAATTATAGAAAATTGTATTCATCTCTATTTATCATTAACAAATACATGATCAGAGCCAGTTTTTGATACTTATCATGTTTATGTAAAAATGACCAGTCACAACAAATGTCAAATACCTTTCGGTGCAATAAAAAGTAGAATATTTCTCTCTGAAATGTAAAGAGTTAAATTATAAAGTACCTCTTGACCCTCGACAATCAATAGGATATGATATGACATCCAGTATTGGCAAAATTGAACTCATTTGGCATTTATTGTAAATGTACTATTGTTTAATTTGTTAAATGCAAACTGTTGTAAATTATTAAATAAATACACCTTGCTGGTCCAGTACCGACATATTCACATACTGGGACAAAGGATTTGATTTTCAACTTTCAATGTGTTGAAACATGAATGATGAAGACAACCAGATATAATGCTGCAATTATATTTAATGATAAAAAAATAATACATTTCTTACATTATAGTTTGCAAACATGTTGCATTGCTCTCTCTCATTCAGCTTAGTTAACTTTACAGTGCTGCAGAGATTCAGAGTGAGGTTAAGTGCAGTAGTGTTAAGGAAAACAAAAAGCATGGATGGATTTCATAGAGGAACTGCTTCTGTCTCACATGGTGTAAAGCAGGTGACCACTGAAGGTGGTGACATGATCGCTATCATCATACACTTTATAGCCTGGCCACAGACGCAGAAACACAACATCTCCAGCCTCCAGGATCAGTGTAAGGCCTTGAGAAGCACTCATATAACCTGCCGCATTTTGCTTGTGTGCTATATAAGTTACCTTTGAGTTCTTGACCAATATAGCACCTGTATGGACAGAACCTCCAAATGAACCAATGCTCCACAGGAACTGGTAGGATCAGTCATATTAAATATTAAATAAAATAAAACGCTACAAACAGATCATTAAAGAAGGCTAAAGAGTGAAATGAATTGGTTAAACTTCAGATACCTGTGTGTGGGTTGTAGGCATCTCCAATGTTTGTGAGGACATTCTTGAAGATCAGAGTAGTGTGTTTCCGATAGGGTCCAAAAGTGTTCTTGCCTCTAGACCACAGAGACGCTGAGAAAGAACTGAGAGAGAGAAATATTTCAGAATGAAAAATCTTGAAATATTGAAAAATATTGTCAAATTGGTTATATTATAAACGGGCATAAAAGTGCCATGTACATATTAGATTTATTTAGATTAGTTAATCACAGAACCTGTAATTGATTAGATTAATTTTTTTAATCGCTTGACAAAAAAGGGACAACATCCCCCAACACATAATCTTAGCTTGAGTCACAGATACAAATTCATGCTACAGATATAAACACTGTAATTTATCTTGACTGTAGATTGAACATTTACAGCATGATGAACAACTGTTGGTGGAGCAAAAGTGAAAAACATTCAACGATTGGTTTGGAATGGTCTTCATATTTTTATGGTAAATGGTAAATGGACTTGTATAGCGCTATATCTCCGTTTATCACAGACTCAAAGCGCTTTACATTGTTTTTTGTACACATTCACCCAGTCACACACACATTCATACACCGATAGCAGCAGCTACCACACAGGGTAGGCTTAGCACTAGGGTGCTAAGCTAACTAAGCTAACTATCGGGAGCAATTCGGGGTTCAGTGTCTTGCCCAGGGACACTTCGACATGTGGCGGGGAGACGGGGTATCGAACCTCCGACCCTGCACACCAGAGGCGAACTCCCCACCCACTTCGCCACTGCCGCCCCAAATATGATATTTATTTAAATATTTATGAGTATGTGTAAAGTTTCGAGGCGCTAGGCCACCATGGTTGAATTTAGTAAAATTTAAATGTCTTTCTGTAAATCTCTCAGCAGCAGAAGCAGTTGTCAACACACACATTTTCTACAGGAAAATACATTAACTATTTAGGTTTTGATCTTCAGGTGATGAACATATCGCAACCACATGATTTGCGCTCATTACTGGATGTTTATGTATTATAGATTAAATAATTGTCTGATAAATTGAACCACACAAGAGGTGTCATGAAATTAAAATTAAAGATAAAAAGTAATACTTTTCTATAGAAATTATCAGAGCCATGAGGAATACCACACAATACCGCTCAGCTGTTTCTTCAGCTCGTCAATCTCAGTCTGCTGTGTTGCTGCTTGTTCTGAAAAAAGGAATAAAAATAGAGTTAGATTTCAATTTATATGGAAAATGCCCCAAGGTATTTGTGGAAGAAATCAAAAATTAAAATCTTCGATTTTGTCCTAATATCTGTCAAATACAAATCATTTTTGATGTGACTGGTGAGGCTTGATAATATGAGCTGGCTTAGATATTAAAAACACGGTTGGATCTCAATTTCTTAAAAGAACATTTTTAAATGTTTACTGTTGGTGACACTGCGGCAACTCAGCAGTAAGTTCACCTGTGGAATGTAATGTTTGTCTGAATTAATGGTTTGCCCTGAAGATACATCCTCTGTTCTGATTGGTCAATCATGGTGTAACACTGTTGAAATTGGCAAACTGTCAATCACTTCCCCTGAGCCAATCAAATCCCCTGAGCCAACCCCCATTCCCCAGGTGAACCAAATCAGCTAATTAAGCATTCAGGCAGCAGGACACAGTTAAAACCCCAGTCAATCAGAACTTTTGTAAGAGAAGCACAACACAGGAGAGACACAACCAAACTTACCAACCCTGGAAACAAACCATACTTATCTGGACTGTGACTGAAAACATGGGGGAGCTGATCTGCTGCTGAGGAGGACGCTTCCAACACTGAACACTGGTGAGAGCTCCAAAATGGAACACTTAATTAAAATGCTGCTCCCAAATTGAGCAGACTTGTGATCTTACCTGTTTACCTAAACAGGTCAGGCCCTATTGCCGGAGCGAGATGATGGCGAGCTAAAGGAGAAGAACAAACTCAAGTCCAATTCCCTAAAAAGGCAGGCTTCAAGCCTGGCTGCCTGGAGTGTGGTAGGATTTCCCCTGCCCAAACAAACACTGACTTCCTTGAACATACTGCACCCACAAACACATCTAACCTGCAGTGAATGAAGTGTGTGGGATGCATTGTTTAATGTCTGATCTAATCAATGTTTAAGTAGAACCGGGAACTGTGAATCTAAATGTATGGAGTAAAGTGTGCCCCTACCAAGTGTGAACATCTAAGATAATTGAATTGAAGAATTTAATTGAAGGCCTAATTTTTATTTATGTTTGTTTATATTTCCTTGATTGAGTCAAGTGATTATTCTTTGTTTATTTGAAATACAAAACCGGTACCAATATCTGTGTTGTGTCTTTAATCCTCCACCAGCTCCACGAGACCAACCTACCTATTAGCCCAGTACTCTGTTACAGTTTGATTTTTTTGATAACATATTATTTACAAACATCTCAGTTAAAGTAAATTTGTGTACCCTAGGGTTACAATGGCATTCTACGGTCCATTATTTCTAGCGTATGACCGCTGTCAAGGATAATGACCTTTGCTAATGGTTCTTTTAGCTAACTTCCTGTCAGTTACTGCAGTTAGCAGTCCCCTCGCTCGTCCCTACGTCACCACATTAATGCATTGTGGTCTTCAAGCAGCGAGTTATCTAGCATCATCTGGGATCTGTAAGTGCGATTAAACATGATTAAAAACCATCTAAACAGACATTGGGAAGGATTTTTACCTGCTCCGCCCGCCATTGCAGGCGCATAAACATTCACCCATATGTCTCTCTGCCCGTTTGTAGCATTCTCTCATCTGATTGGATATCAGGTTGTGGGATACCAGAAAAGTTTATCTGCCGACTACATGCATAGCATGGGCCTATTGCATAAAAGTGGAATAAAGACATCCAGGATGATTGATAAAGCCAGCCTTGACAAAGTCTAGCCTGGGCACTTTGGATTAGTCAGTTGCATAAACTGATTGTTTGATCATGGAATAAAAAATCCAGTATCTCAAAATATTAGAATGTTACATACAACCAATCAGAAAAAGGATTTATAATGTCGACCTTCTGAAAAGTATGTTTATTCTAGATTAATTTCACTTCATGTGTAATGAATTTCTAGAATATATTTAAGTTTCACTTTTTGAATTAAATTACAGAAAGGAATTTTTCATTGATATTGCATTTTGTTTCAGATGCACCTCGATATAGTGATAAGTACAAAGTGAATTTATTTGACCCACACTTGCAACGTCATCTGCCATCGATAATCAATTGTATAAATATAGCCCGCAATATGAACAGACTATCACATAAATTATTATAATTTATATCATTGCATCTTAATCTAATTATAATTAAGTTAATTATAAATTGTTCAGGTTAAATAATAAAAAAGAAGAACTATTTAACTAAATGACAATGCAGTCTTTTATGTGGTACTTTAAAACAGGCTAATGAAAATAAAGCAATACACGGAAGATCATGGAATAACTGATAAACACCTTGATTTCAGATCGGAGTGACAGCTGACTGAGCCAATCAGGCAACAGAATAAGTTTATCCTGACCAGGCTAAACGTAAAGGATAAATCTCCATGGTAACTTATGTCCCTCCGCTTTTATGCAACCGGATCATGGCTAACGCAAGCCAGGATAACCGAAATATCCTAGGTTAATCCCTTATCCTAGTTTTATGCAATAGGCCCCGGTGACTGAGAGACCTGTGTTTATTTTTCTCTCTCCAGCCAACCATGTTTGGGACCTTAACCAATGACAGAGCCCTGTTTGACAACAGATTGGTGAGTCCTCTCAATATGAACTGTTTTCTGTACAAAACACTGTGCTTGCAAAGTTGGAACATTTTGGAGATTTTGAGAGTGTGAGGGTGAAGTGTTTCTGTTGTTTTTTCAGATGTGTGTGTGTGTGTGCGTGTGTGTGTGTGTGTTTTCTCTGTGTTTTTTGATGCAACATGTCGATGGCAGACGCTGTTGAAAGCCAATTAACCAGCGACAAAGGAAAGGATTTGTTGTTTTGCCTGGCGAGATGTAAACATTAGAAGAATGGAGTCTGTGGTGAAACTCTGCCAACTGGCACAGGACTTATTTAACCACTTAAGCAACTTAAAACAATAAAAGTGTCCCTCTATTGTGCTGCTTCTACACTGCACCCTTGGGCCCAATGCCAGAACATTAAGCAGGGTCTGTATAATGGACTATGGCTATGCTCAAAAAAGCCCTACTAACATCCTAATCATACTAAAAGCCATACTAACGTCCCACTAATGTCCTACTCGTACTAAATGTCCTACTAACGTCATACTCATACTCATTTTGACGTCAATTTGAGTACCTTGTGGTTGAGTATGCAAGTTCGTGTAGGCGAGAAATGCCCGTATGAGTACTAACTTCCGGGACAATTTTGTGTATGGATCGACAGGATACTTTTCCTACTCAACCGCCCCACAATGCATTGCGTTTTTTTTCATTATTCTTTATTGCTTCTGTATACTTCAGTGTAAACGGTCCGACGAACCTCGCATACACAGTGGATGGTTAAGTAGACAGTATGTAGTATATACATGTTGAGTATGTAGGAGGGAGGACGTTAGTAGGGCTTTTAGAACACATGTCTACAGTATTTCAGCCTGCTTTAAAAGGTGAAGTCAGTGATTCTGGAGAAATCAGTGAATATCTCCTCACAATCCGCTACCTGTCCATATTCTGTGTGTGTGTGTGCGCTGTAAAATATATTCTGGTGTTAATACACAGCCTAGGTTCTGTAAACTGGTATACAAACAAAGGGTAGGTAAACGAAAAGGGCCAACCGTAGCTAGCAACATACCAGTTTACAGAGCCTATAGGCTGTGTATTAGCACCAATACATTGTGGTCTATCCAGCAGTGTGCAGCTGTGTAAAGAGATGTTTGTGCCTGCTACGTAATTGATAGAATTACAAGGATTTTTTTGGATGATTTTGCATAAGTCATTATATCATATTTTCTTAGTGTAATCTTTTTTAAATTAATCCAGCTTTTGTAGTGTAGTGGACACACACACACACACACACACACACACACACACACACACACACACACACACACACACACACACACACACACACACACACACACACACATACATTTGTGCGCACATCAGGGGGTCAGAATTCAGAAACCATTTAGGGTCCATGGTCTAAGTCTTTTGAGAACCTCCACATTAGACAACAGGTGGAATGGTGCGTGTGTGTGTGTGTGTGTGTGTGGGCTGGCTTTCTCTTTTTAGCTGGTTTTAAGTCATGCAGATAATCCATTTAGGATTCATTTCCTTTTATTCTGAAGAACTATTGAGGTTAGCTGAGGTTTTTCTCTGCCTTATATTATGCATTTGGCCTGATTGAAGGCACAGGTGGAACGGTGTGTGCGTGTCTCTCTCCTCTTTTGCAATCTCCTCTCTCTCTCTCTCCCCTCTCTCTCTCTCCTCTCTCTCTCTCTCTCTCTCTCTCTCTCTCTCTCTCTCTCTCTCTCTCTCTCTCTCTCTCTCTCTCTCTCTCTCTCTCTCTCTCTCTCTCTCTCTCTCTCTCTCTCTCTCTCTCTCTCTCTCTCTCTCTCTCTCGAGGGGCGCAGGTTTAGAGGATTATGCTAACAATATTCATACCAAAGAATAGCCGTCTCAATGGGACAGTCAAACCGGAAAAGACAGCCTCCATGATATCACCACACACAGATTACCTCTCATGCATCGCCAGTCTTTGTGCCAGTAATCCTATAATAGAGCTGGAATTAAGCCTAAATCCTAGTTGATTTTATGTTTGTTAATATTCACCCTCATCATTGTATAATATTAATGAACCTGAACCTCTAACAGTGAACTTAGAAGTGTAACAACAATGAGGATTGTAGCCTATATAGTTTTTTCTGCAATTCTCGAAGAACGCTTGTTGTCAAAATCAGTGAATATCTCCTCACGATCCGCTACTTGTCCCTACTGTGTGTGCGCTGAACAAATACATCTGGTTTTAATACACAGCCTAGGCTCTGTAAACGGGCATGTAAACAAAGAGTATGTAAACAAAGGGGCCCCCCAGTAGCGAGCGACATGCCCGTTTACAGAGCCTAGGTTGTGTATTACCACTGGATTCTTAAAGACAAACTAGATCGTCACAACAATCACAAGTAAATTGTTGCCGCTGCTTAACTGCGATCCACTTGATTTTACTGCAATTTAACGACAATAAAATGAATTGCAGTCATTTGTCTAGAGTTGTACACACGCACACACACGCACACACACACACACACACACACACACACACACACACACACACACACACACACACACACACACACACACACACACACACACATTAAGCTCTTTGATTTTAATTAAAGACAAATCAAAACGCCATCAAAAGGTTTAACAATGGACTGGGAGCCTTTGACAGTTAATCGGGATGGGTTTCCCATGACAACGGGACCAAGAAAGAGGGGAAGAAAATACTGTGAATTTTAATGAAGGCGCGGTTTTGGTTGTGTCTCCTATTCAGAGCAGTTTAGGAGATGTGTTCGCTGTCCTACCGTTAAGATAATATTATTTGAATGAATAAATACATTAAGGTTTCATTTTGAACATGTAAAAAGAATACAATAAATGGGCAAAAAAAACAGTAACACAAACGAAATAATAAACAAAACAAAACCAAACATAAAATAAAATGTATTAAAGGTGCAGTGTGTAATATGACATCATCAAAGAAAGTTCTAGAATGCAACACTCCCTGGGTAACCCCCAACCCTTTAGAATAATAACAGAAGCTACAGTGGCCTTCAAG
>CM049397.1:32299697-32309697 GCA_026929865.2 Hyperoplus lanceolatus
AGAGCATCTTTATAAGGCAAAACATTGCAGGTGAAAAGCGTATATACTGTAGGTAGGTTGGTATGTTAACTTATAGATATGGAGACATGCTGTGGAAGAAAACTTGCCCAAAAAATTTAATCAAAATTGAACAATGCTCGAAAACAATAATCTGTTTTTAAAAATGCATAGAGAAATACAAATGTCACTATGTATTTTGGAATTTTAGTGTTCACACAAGAGGTTAAATAATGTATCTTTTCTCCCCAAAAAAAATGGGTGAAAGTGTCTCCCAAAAGGTGTTGCATTCACAGAAAAGCTATCTTGAAAACCTTATGCACCAAAACCCAGAACAAGTGAGTGCTGATCTATTGAAATAATAATAATAATAATAATAATAATAATAATAATAATAATAATAATAATAATAATAATAATAATGGATTGGATTTATATAGCGCTTTTAATCATATTGTTGGCATAAAACATTTAATACTAAAAGACAGTGTCCGACAAATAGACATGTCAACTCACATGATGTAGGTATGAGAAAGAGCTTGATTTTCAGTCAGAACTTCTTTATTTCTTTAATATCTGAAGCGTGTGTTTAAGCCTTCAGGGTGTACCAGAGAAAAAAAAACTACTCTTATCACGTCCGTACACAAAGCCATGCAGAGAAAAACGTTTACTTGATTTAAATTTATGCATTAAAGATGCTCGGGGGGCTGGCTGGCTGGCTGGCTGGCTGGCTGGCTCACACACACACACACACACACACACACACACACACACACACACACACACACACACACACACACACCAGCTATTACATTAAAACAAATGGGATTCCAGGTCAAATAAGAAGCTGTTTTGTCTGTACCATTGAACTGTTACAAGACACAAATCATAATGTTAGCCTCAAAGGACACAATTTTCTTCCTTTTTTTTAATATGGGGGTTGCTACTTTATGTTTTATTCATGCTAAATCCGAAAGCCCTGTGGCAAGGAGAAGGATGTTTTATATTCAGTTAAGTAAGATTACATTTGTTAAGTCATTTGTTAAATTGTAGAACAGGATAAAGGGCCTGTGTGTAAATATGCTCTCAGGCACTGGGCTGGCACACAAGCTGCTGTGTGACTGTTGGCTAAACTCAAAATGTTAATCTGTTTTTTTTGGGGGGTGGGGGGGGGGGGGGTTGCTTCTGAGAACTGGGTTGTACGGAGTATATACAAAGAAAAAAATGTACAGTGTGTCGAATATACAGAGAAAAAAATAGATCTTATGTTACACAGTCAACCCTGGATGGCATACTGTAGGCTATTGTTAATGTGTTAATGCTATAATGAGAATGCACTTATTATATCTCTAGGAGGCTATGCGTTCTTTATATTGTTTTGCAAGTGAATCAAATATAAAATGTGGGTTTTCTACAATACATTAAGCTCTAGAGCGGCGGAAAAAATGAAGAGTCCAGTCTGGATTTTTCTTCAATCTTCATCTCTACATTACTTCATGGAAATGCTCTTGATGACAATGTTTTCATTGTGAATTTGGTAGAAATGTTGTCAGTAGTTTATAAAATAAAACCTAAAATGTTCATCCTACTCAAACAGCTCTGGAAAAAATGAAGAGACCACTCCAAATATTCAGTGTCTCTCGTTTTACTGTCTATAGGCATATGTTTGAGTAGAATGGACATTTTGGTTTTATAATATAAACTACTGACAACATTTCTGCCAAATTCAAATACATTTTTTTTCTTTAAGAGCATTTTTCAGTAAGTTATGAAGAGATGAAGATTGAAGAAAATTCCAGACTGGTCTCTTAATTTTTCTCCGGAGCTGTATATATATATATATTTTTTTTTGGCACCTTCGCTAAATGCCAAACAAACGGCTTTCATTGATTTTGAAAGGTTAAGTGTGCCGTTGTTTGGCGAAGGCTTAATACGATCCATTGTTTTCACTTGTCTGATCCTAAGGGCTGAATGCCTTGTAGAGCTGCCAGATCGTTAATGAGCGAGTAATTACCAGGTTTACTGTTTGTGTTCATTCATCATGTCACTGTGGGTTGGCTGTTCCTTTCTTTCACTGCGTTTTGATTGACAGGTCATTTTGCCATGGTGTGTGTGTGTGTGTGTGTGTGTGTGTGTGTGTGTGTGTGTGTGTGTGTGTGTGTGTGTGTGTGTGTGTGTGTGTGTGTGTGTGTGTGTGTGTGTGTGTGTGTGTGTGTGTGTGTGTGTGTGTGTGTGTGTGTGTGTATATAGTAATTTGCAAACCAAATTCTCAAACCTGGGAGCCTTAATAAGAAGGACGTGCTACAGAGTTATTTCTATGTGATTTGCCAATCTCTTACCGAAATGGGAGGAAAAATGGCTTCTAAGCCATGTTCAAAAAGTAATGGTATACAATATTACAACATCTAGCAGCTTCTAAAGGCATTAAAAGAACCATGTTTTGTTTGCTAGATGCAGTTTTTGCATTGAGTGTGTGTGCGAACAAATTCATCTGTAATAACCTTCAGAATGGTGCTAAGACAGTTACGGAAAGCTGAAATCTTTTTTTTTCTAAAAAATAGATCATGTTGAGATCGTTAAAGATGGTTGTATACTAGAAATTCACAGACACAAACAGACAACGAAAAATTAACGCCTCAATAGCATATTTACTCAAATGAAAGAAGACATGGTATGGAAGTAAAATATCCCAGACATCTCAAACTTGACCATGCATTTCTTAAGAAAAATATGTATTTTGTCTAGATTGTCTCATTTTACAAATAATTAAAGGTGCAGTGTGTAATATGACATCATCAAGAAAGTTCTACAAAGTTCTAGAATGCAACGCTCCCTGGGTAACCCCACCCCTTTTGAATAGTAACAGAAGCTACAGTGGCCTTCAAGGACAAGAACAATTCTAATTTCTAAACAATGCACCTGATGACATTCAAACTATGACACTTTCAAGATGGCGGCACTAGGCCTTGGTCCAAAATATGCAGAAATATGGACATATATGAGACCCTTTCTAAGGGAAAAAATTATAATTTAAAAAAAAAATGTTCAGCTATTATGCACTAAATTAAATGTACTTATGGATATTATATTTACTTTCTGCAAAATCTGCTAGGAAATAAAACCCCAAATTCTACACACTGCAGGTTTAACACAGAGCAGAATAGAATGCATAGTGCTAATTCATAATATTTACCTTTCAATTTAAAGAGAATAAAATACTTCTTGTTATAAAAAAAGATCCCATAAAGAGAAAAGGTTTATTTCCAATAGCAGTTTCTTCTGCTTTGCTGAAGACTCACTTTTTTTTGCATTGGCCTTTAACAAAAGTTGAGACTTTGACACTCCTAACTTTTTTTTCTCATGTATCTTATATGTTGTATTGTATCTTGTAACAGCACTTTGGTCAACTGATGTTGTTTTTAAAGGTGCTATAGAAATACATTTGACTTTGACTTTCTTCCCACTATAGCGGCATCACATGTTATGTTTCAAACTCAACTGTGTAACCATTGACAACATGACACAGGGCTACATTATAATTTAAGTTTTAATTTAGACTAAACCTTTCATAGGGTTTTGTTCGTGGAAAAAAAAAAATCTCAGTTTTCGAGTTGATTTTCAGGTTGATTTCGACTCCTCTGTTTTCTTCTTCTTCCAATGTCTCGATGGAAACATTCGATGGATCATAGACGTCGGCTCCTTCTCACTCTCCACGCTAGCCACTGCCTTCTGCTCGCCTTTAAGCTTAGCCAGCTCCATGCGTAGGCCGTTAGTAACCTCCTCCTCTGCGTGTAGTTTAGCGAACATCTCTTGGTTGCTTTCAATATGTTTTTTCAGATCCTCCTTAAGATCCTCCAACTCTTTCCGATGCGCCTCGTCTTTCTCACAAGCGTTCTTCTTGAGGGTCCTTGTCACCTCCTCGATTTCTCTCACCATCGCACTGTTTTCCGCATTCAGCTTCTCGACTAGCCCCGCCTTCTCCGCCTCCAGCGTGGTCTGAATGCCTTTCTCCAGACCTTTCTGAAGCCTCCTCGCCTTTTGCTCCTCGACCTTCTGACGAACCTCATCTTTAAGCTGATCCAGCTGCTTCAGGAGATCCTTGAATTTGTCTTTTTCCGCCTGTAGCTGCGCCGCAAACTTCTCCTGGCTGATCATGTGGGACACTTTGAGCTCCTCGAAATCTTTCAGCAGCACTTTCTTCTGCTTTTTCCGGATGCTGTGGCCAAACTCGCTGGCGATGCGCATGGTCTCGATGGTCTCCGTGTCGCTAAACCTCTTCAGTCTCTCCAGTTCGCTCCGGGTCTCTTTCTCCTTGTTCACGAAGGCGTCCTTGAGGTTCTTCATGCGCAGTAGCTGCTCCTTGGCCTTCTCCAGATCTTTGGTTATCTGCAGGCGCACGCTTTGCTCCTGGAAGTTGGTGGCGCGCTCCTGGCCCAGCAAGTCGTTCACACGTCTCACCTCGTCCTGGAGGCTGCTCACCTCCTCGGGCGGCTCCCTCAGGCTCCTCTCCTGGAGCAGTTGGCTCTTCAGGTTGTCCACTTGCTTCTGGAGAGTCTTGATCTGGACCACGTGCTTCTCCAGCTCGTTGGGAAGGTGGTGGTGGTGGTCGTGGTTCTTGTCCCGTTGAGGGGCGCTGCTGTTGGGATTTTCAACACCTGAAAGAAACAAATAAATACATTGTATTTGATTTAGTGAATACAGATTCCGCAATACTTTTTTTTTGTTAAGATTATTTTTGGGCGTTTTCAAGCTTTATTAGACAGTACAGAGTTGAAATGGGGAGACAGAGAGAGGGGGAGAAGAGAGAGAGAGAGAGAGAGAGAGAGAGAGAGAGAGAGAGAGAGAGAGAGAGAGAGAGAGAGAGAGAGAGAGAGAGCTGCAGTAAAGGTCCACGGGTCAGATTTGAACCCAATATGGTACGCGCTCTATCCACTACGCCACCGCAGCGCCCCAGATTCCACAGTAATTTTAAATTAGTTTGAAACTGTGAAAGAGTAATTAAGTTGAATAGGCAAAATAGAAAATAAAACTATACTGTCAGTCAAGTCATTTTTCATTGCAGCCATTCTACTGTACACAGCTTAAATGCAATTTATAATGTCTAACATTGATGTATGCCCCTGTAAAGCACTTTGATTGGCCTTGTATCTGAATTGTGCTATAGAAATAAACTTGCCTTGGCTTACCTAAAAATAAATAAAAAATTAAATAATATTATAATTTATATAACGCCTTTCAAGGGACCCAAGTTTACTTTAGAGTCAGACAAATATGTGCACTAAAATATGTAACTTTGGTTGTGGCAGAAAAGTGAAAATACTCTCAGGTATGAGTGAATAAACAAACTTTCCTCACAGGAAAATGTGATCCCTGGAACACTGTTAAAAGTCAGAAAGCTTTCTGAAAAGTTACTGTTTCACTGTTGTTGTTTACAGCAGCAGGGGCCCAGTTTGGTTTAGAAACATATTCTAGTTTTATCTTTTGTTCTAGTTGCCTCCAAAATAATTGTATTTGATTTATGACAATAGCATTATTCAATACCAAGAATAACACGCGTTTTGTAAACTAACTGCAGGCTCTGCAAATGTAAACAAATCCCCCTTCCCCTGAAACTGCATAGTGCACCAACAAACAATTTAGGCAAAGAAAGTAATAAATAGGACCAATAAATATATAGTCCAAAGACAGTGGTAAAAACAGATGGCTATTTAGGTAGTTTAAGTTGTACCTTGTAGTCGCGCTTTCAACTCCTCCACTTGCTTTTCCAGAGCCTCCTTTTCCAGTTCGCAGTCTTTCAATTTCTGCGCCGACTTGTATGGACCCATTGGCCTGCTGATACTCTCCATATTAAAGCTGGTATCTTAGCGTATGTAGCATAGAGGTAGTTTGTCACAAGGCAAATATTAATAAGCTGTTTCCAGTTGTAAGTTGGTTGTCTATCAAAAGATTGTTTAGCGCTGCTGTCTGAAGCTAGTTTCAGTAGTTTGTAATGAACCGCTGCTGTCGTCATAACAACAAAGAGATAGAACGTTTCCGGAACGTTTGAAATGTTTACGTTCGGTTTTTACATTGAGCTACAGTTGGTTGACAGTTTGCATCTAAAACACAATACAGTACGCATTAAATAAAACGTGTTTTTATACTATATATGACACCATCCACACTAAAGATAAGTCAACATTGGTATTTGTGGTACTCCTAGATATTTTTTATTTTATTTTTTTTCCCACAAGTGACCCCTTGTTGTCATGCAAATAGCTGTCATGTCTCCTGTTGGAAGGCATATTTTGAATTCTTGTTTTCTAGCTATGAGGTTGCTAGGCAACAAGTGGAAACCTAAGAAAGCCACTGCGACCAGGCTGCTGCTGGCACCATTTTAATTGAATTGAAGATCAAAACATGTTCTATTCATTTTAGCTTAATTGGCTTTATTGGCAGAACAATAATGAGTCTACATGTCTTGCCAAAAACACACCAACAAAGAAGATAGTAAATATCTATTCATTAAGACCAAAAGAAACACTACAATTTTTTTTTTTTTTAAATGAAGGATTCAAGATTGTTTATTCTTGTTCAATAATTACAGCAGCAGTCATTGGCAACACAATTCTTGAGTCTCGGGCTGCGTTCAACAACGCAACATAAAATAGATAAAATAAAAATAAAAATGTATAAAGAGGAACACACAGGTGGAGAAAGCCACCTTAGACCTAAACAAACCTGAAAAGTACTGCAAATACACTGCACATTTGTTTAAATAATATACTGTATGAATATGAATGTAAAATTGTATTAAATGTAAATAGTAGCCTATACTGTAACTAAAGCATGCGAGTGTGTCTGTCCTCTCTTCCTGCACCTATTTATTCAATCACTGAGCGTGTAAAGTACTGCACATTCAGTGCAAGTTTGTTTAAATAATGTAAAGATGGTCCAGATATAGCCTATACTGTATAAATATATAAATATGTAAAATAAAAAATTTAAACAGTATCCTATAGGCCTACTGCAACTAAAGCGGGAGGTTGTCAGTCCTTCACCTGAGACCTAAACAAACCTGAAAAGTACTGCAAATACCCTGCATGTTTGTTTAAATAATGTGTAGATGGGCATATAGGCTATACTCTACTGTATAAATATGAATGTAAAATTGTATTCAATGTAAATGGTAGCCTAGGGTGTAGCCTATCTGTCCTCTCTTCCTGCACTTATTTATTCAGTCAGTGAGCCCAATGCTGATCCAGTGATGCAGATGTTTTGGTCTTTTTCCTTCATCAATATTCATGTGACCTGCAGCTGAACTCAGAGCAGCAAAGCTACAGAAACATTTACTCACTGCTGTGGGGAGAACTGACACGTAAAGACACTTAAACTCTGTCTGTCTGTCTGTCTGTCTGTCTATCTATCTATCTATCTATCTATCTATCTATCTATCTATCTATCTATCTATCTATCTATCTATCTATCTATCTATCTATCTATCTATCTATCCATCTATCTATCTCTGTTCTGCAGCTCAAAGTCAAAAGCTAAATATGCTTTTTTACCACAATAAAAGAGGCAACCAGTATAACATATAAAGTACATGTACAACTGTTATTATTCCTTCCACAATAAAAGAGATTTAAAGAAATATGAAATAAATCAAGCAGATACCATATCCTTTGGTTTTTAAAGTGATTCTGTGGAATGCTTGTTGTCACTTTGTCAAAATCAGTGAATATCTCTTCACGATCCGCTACCTGTCCAAAAGTTAGGGTTATTACGCAGCCTATGCTCTGTAAAGGGGCATTTTGCTAGCTACAGTGGGCCCTTCTTTCCCTTTTTTTTTTTATGTAAGATTTTTTTTACTTATTCATTTGTTTTTAGTATCTATTCCCCCATACACGCTCTTTCACATCATACATCTTAATTAGTGTAAAGATCCGTGCAAGCAGAGTTAAAAACATATTACAGTTGAACTTGTGAACTTTGAGTCCCATGTGGGACGGGGTTGATCAACCAACTCATTCAGGATTGAGAAAAACCCCACATGAGCTGCAGCTGAAATACATACATCAATATTTTAGAAGTTTAAGTTAACAAGCTCCCTGGTTATCATGCAACTTAGCTTAGAGATGAAATGATTTTTTAGCTGCATAGGAGAATACGTTTATGAATAATTCATCATATTTTGCGTACTAAGAGAGGCCCATAAAGTATATATTTTTGGCAAGTCATATCCAAACTTCTATATATTCAACTTTTCAACTCCTTTTATACTAATGAAACCTTCTTAAACTTTTTTAAATCTTCATACTCAGCTATCCAGTTTAGCGTCAGCTGTTTCAGCATTCACACGCATTTTCAGCAGGAAATGCATTTTCTAGTTTTTTTACCATCTTTTTTAGACATACCATTAGATTTATCTATTTGTCTTAAAGAAAGGAATTTGAAGTAACATTTTTAACAGAACTAACAACTACTTTTTCTTCACAAAATAACCAGGGTAAAATGAAAAATGGCAGAAGCTTTGATAGTTTGATGTGTGTGTGTGTGTGTGTGTGTGTGTGTGTGTGTGCGTGCGTGTGTGTGTGTGTGTGTGTGTGCGTGTCTGTGTGTCTGCGTGTGTGTGTGTGTATGTGTGTTTCTCCTCTGAATCTTTCTGTGTTTGGAAGTGACATCACCACCTATTCCAGACATGATGTTTTAAAATGCCTTCTGTGTTATCTCAGCGTGCGGAGCAGTTGGCAGCAGGTGCACAACACACACACACACACACACTCACTCACACATACAGACACACACATACAGACACACACACACTCACACACACGCATACAGACACACACACTCACACACACACCTTCACAATCACACTCACACTCACACTCACACACCTACACACACACACACACCACTCACTCACTCACTCACTCACTCACTCACTCACTCACTCACTCACTCACTCACTCACACACCTACACACACACTCGCACTCGCACTCTCACACACACTCACACACACACACACACACACACACACACACACACACACACACACACACACACACACACACACACACACACACACACACACACACACACACACACACACACACACACACACACACACACACACTTACATTCCACTGATAGTTGTTCTCTGGCCTCAGGATTACATTATGCAACCCGTCTCCTTTGGCCTTGCATGCCACTGGAGAAAGTCTGGGGCGGATTTGGCTTCTAGTCACCTTGTAAACACAGACTGAAACATACTAGCAGCAGCTTGGAGAAGTCAGGGCTCCTTCATACAATATTATGTAATAAAGATGCCGTTTCAAGGTCACACTCTTTTAAAATGTATACAAACTTTATTATGGGAGTTAAAATCTGTCAACATCTTTAAAGCTGCAGTGTGTAGAATTTTGGGTTTTATTTCCTATTTCCTATTTCCATATCCATAAGTACATTTAATTTAGTGTATAATAGCTGAATTTTTTTTTTTAGAAAAGGTCCATATATGTCCATATTTCTGCATATTTTGGACCAAGGCCTAGTGCCGCCATCTTGAAAGTGTCATAGTTGGAATGTCATCAGGAGCATTTTTTAAAATTTAGAATTGTTCTTGTCCTTGAAGGCCACTGTAGCTTCTGTTATTATTCTAAAGGGTTGGGGTTACCCAGGGAGCGTTTCATTCTAGAACTTTCTAGAACTTTCTTGATGATGTCATATTACACACTGCACCTTTAAAACTTTACCGCAGACGTGGGAAAAAACAAGATCTACGGTAGTTTAGCCAGGGGTTGACAGATATTCCTAACTCCTGTCATGTACATATTAGAATTCAGTTTACCCTCCCCCCCCCCAAATAACAACGTTACAAGGATGCAGTGAATTTGGGTTGCTAGGGCCTTTAAAGTGTTAAGTTTAGCATCTACTGTGGCTCTTATACTCTTCCGTGGTAGCCGTGACCGTCGGGAGAAAAAAAAAATTAATTACATTTTAGACTTTCACAATTATGA
>CM049397.1:32314697-32317197 GCA_026929865.2 Hyperoplus lanceolatus
ACACACACACACACACACACACACACACACATACACACACACACACACACACACACACACACACACACGCATACACACACACACACACACACACACACACATACGCACACACATACACACGCACACACACACACACACACACACACACACACACACACACACACTGTAAACTGAAAATCTGTCAGCAGACTATGTAGGAGCCTCCCTGTTCTTTGAAACACACATCTGATGACGGACACACGAACACAATGGGTAAACAGTTGAGTTGGACTTCTCAGCATGGTCACTTCTCCTGTCAGTGTCTGTGTGTGTGTGTGTGTGTGTGTGTGTGTGTGTGTGTGTGTGTGTGTGTGTGTGTGTGTGTGTGTGTGTGTGTGTGTGTGTGTGTGTGTGTGTGTGTGTGTGTGTGTGTGTGTGTGTGTGTGTGTGTGTGTGTGTGTGTGTGTGCCGCAGTCTAGCGTCAGAGTATCAGCATCACAACTAATGAGTCTCGCGCCCGGCGGGTTGCCACTCCAACACACTCCCTCCAGCAAGTGTGCCTACACACACACACACACACACACACACACACACACACACACACACACACACACACACACACATGTTCATGCCCCCCCCCCCACACACACACACACACACACACACACTTGTCATTGTAACCTCTCAAATTGTTTGCTTGTCCTTTGTCTTAGCATCCTGAAAAGTTGTATCTATTGGAATGAATAGGGCTGCTATTGTTGTGAGCTAAAGTTGCAATTGAACACAACTGTACAAAAACAAAAAGCGCCCACTCACCCGTATACTGGACAGACACACACACACACACACACACACACACACACACACACACACACACACACACACACACACACACACACACACACACACACACACACACACACACACACACACACACACACACACACACTCACTCTCTCTCTCTCTCTCTCTCTCTCTTTCTTTTCATCCTTCTGTCTATCAAGCCCGGAGAGGTAGAACCACACACACAGAAAAAGAAGAGAAAAAATTAAAGACTGGACAAGATGTAGAAGATTATATAATTTGAAGGCTTTATGTAACAGCCAGTCAGTCATTTGGAACATTTTCTTTTCTCTCTGTTTGTCTTGCTATTCCCTTTTACAAAGAGGCGGATAAAGGGATAGATAGATAGATAGACAGACAGACAGACAGACAGACAGACAGACAGACAGACAGACAGACAGACAGACAGACAGACAGACAGACCTCTGTGACAGAGAAGGGCACAGATGGTGGGTTGGTTGGCCAGCGTTCAGGCCGCCAAATGGCCACAACAGATCCAGATGGACTCAAGGCTCTATAGGTTTACTTTCCCCCTTTTGAATAGATGCTGATTGGTGGATAAAACAGAGACAGAATCTGTGTGTGTGTGTGTGTGTGTGTGTGTGTGTGTGTGTGTGTGTGTGTGTGTGTGTGTGTGTGTGTGTGTGTGTGTGTGTGTGTGTGTGTGTGTGTGTGTGTGTGTGTGTGTGTGTGTGTGTTTTGGTTCCGTGTGTGTGTGTGTGTGTGTGTGTGTGTTAGAGAGGCGATAAAGAATAAATAGAAAAGCAGTGAGGCAGGAGGGTGAAGGGAACGCCAGCCAACGAAAAAAATACGAGAGAAAAACAGATCGGAAGTGAAAGTGGGAGTGTGTCATACTAAACAACATGAGCACACTGATCAAGTTAACGTTCCATCTGCCAGGTTTGTTTGTCTTTCTCTGGAAGAAATCCACCAATCCACCGATCCCCGCCCTGCCACTTGTGTCATGGTTGTTCACTTCACCCACCTTGCCCTGTGTGAATGTCGATAGTTAACCTGCTATCGGTGTATGAATGTGTGTGTGTGTGAATGGTTACGTATAAATGGGAACAGGTCTCCCTTGATAAAGAGTCTCCGGTCTCAATGGGATTGACCTGTATAAATATAAGTTTAAAAACAAACAACTGGTCCTTAAAATGGACACTGACCTCTCAGCGTCAGAGCGGTGGCCAGTTATAGAATAAATATGTACAAAAAAAAAAAGTAATTAGAAAGTGGTCAGGAAGCAAATTAAGTTGAGCTTCTGCACGAACAAAAGTGTCTCAGATGCTCATTTCCTCCCCCCCCCCGATAAGGCCTCAGATAGCTGCTCGCGGTTCTAACCTGAGACGCCAGAATCTGGGACGTGAAAGGACTGAATGAAAGTCTGTCTCACGCTTATTATGGCGTATAATTGTGAGTGATTGAGTGTTATTTTACAGATCACCTTCAAGGCAGCGTCCGGGGGTCCACGGCCTAATTTGAAGATTGCTAAGAAAACATCTTTCTACTGCAGGAAATGACTGTGGAGTAGTTCCCTTTTTTTGAGATAATTTGTTGGCATTTTCAAGCTTTATTAGACAGTACAGTGTTGAAATGGGGAGACAGACAGAGAGAGAGAGAGGGGGATGACCTGCAGTAAAGGTCCACGGGTCGGATTTGAACCCGTGACCACTGCAAC
>CM049397.1:32322197-32324697 GCA_026929865.2 Hyperoplus lanceolatus
AACATTATTTTTCACCAGAGTAAACAGTCGAAACTGAATATACCCGATACCTTAAATCTAGGCTACATTCCCCTTCCCCTGACTAAACACTATTGAAAAAATAGGTGCTCCGGTGGTGTAGTGGATAGAACGTGTACCATATCGGCTCCGGCCTTTGTTGCAGTGGTTGCGTGTTCGAATCCGACCCGTGGACCTTTACTGCATGTCATCCCCTCCCTCTCTCTCTCTCTGTCTCCCCATTTCAACTCTGTACTGTCTAATAAAATAAATAAAATGCCAAAAAAATTATCTAAAAATAAACACTTTTGTAAACAGAATTGACACTCAGCAGGCCTGGTGTTCTTCACATCTTTAGTATATTTTAGTCGAAAACTGCAGATATTACAGAAATACTAGATAGAACACTTTGCAGATATACATACATATTTGGGCGACTGTGGCTCAGGTGGTAGAGCGGGTCGGCCCGATGATCAAAGGGTTGGAGGTTCGATCCCCGCCCTGCCACCTGTGTCATAGTTGTTGTGTCCTTGGGCAAGACACTTCACCCACCTTGCCTCGTGTGAATGTCGATAGTTAGCCTGCTGCTAAGGAAAACAGGTCTCCCTTGCAAAAGAGTCTTCGGTCTCAATGGGATTTACCTGTATAAATAAAGGTTAAAAAAAAAAAAAAAAAACTATATGTAGACCTCAAGGCAAGTATTTTGCCAAATAAACTTACAGGGACCCTTTTTTTCTCTCTAAATATTCCAAATAATTTAATGAGTAAACGTTATTATTTACCAGAGATTACAGCGGAAACCGTCTATTTCCTGATCCTTAAATCTAGACTACATTCCCCTTTCCAGACCCCCACTCCTCCCCACTTACATTCCCCTTCCCCTAAACTAAACACACTCTTTAAACAGAGAATTGATACTAAGCAGGTTCTGAGCTAAATGTGTGTTCTTTAGTTAAAGAGTGTTTAGACTTTAGTTTGTCCAGACAGATGAAGAGAACAATGCCACTTAGCTTCACAGGCTTTCACAAAAACGCCTGTCTCCTCTTCCACTCAACCCAATCTGAGGCTGATCTGTACAAACGTGTGTGTGTGTGTGTGTGTGTGTGTGTGTGTGTGTGTGTGTGTGTGTGTGTGTGTGTATTTAGTCTGTGTGTGCGTGCGTGGGTGCGTTCCTGCATGTGCATTTGTGCGTCTATGCCTATGTCTGTGTGTGTGTGTGTGTGTGTGTGTGTGTGTGTGTGTATGCATGCGCGTACGCTCATGGGTGCGTGCGTGCATGTGCATTCGTGCGTCTATGCCTGTGTGTGTGTGTGTGTGTGTGTGTGTGTGTGTGTGTGTGTGTGTGTCTGGGTGGGATAAGACATTATTTACGAGGGTTTTAGAGAGAGACAGCCTTTGCACTCATTGAGGACAGCTGGAGAAATACACACTGACAGACAAGCTTGGAAACGCATTCGATTTACAGATTTGACACTCTCTCTGGATTTTTTAAATTTTATTTTTTTAATCACTTACATTTCCACGTCCATGTGTCGAAAAATGGATCTCATAAAGCATTAAAATCACTCAATCAATTGCATAAGTAGCCAGAAAATATTACACATATTATTTGGAGGATTTTTGGGCACAAGGGTGAGGGGGTTTGAGGAGTAACCTTTGAAGAATATGTGGAGTTTTCTAGTGAGAGGAATTGAAAGCAGATATCGTCACATGCCAAATCTGTAGCCTCTCTTCTCAGCTGTCTGTCTGTCTGTCTGTCTGTCCGTCCGTCCGTCCGTCCGTCCGTCTGTCCATCTGTCTGTCTGTCTGTCTGTCTGTCTGTCTCTTCTTAGCTGTCTGTTTCTCTGCTCCACTTGCTACAGCAGTGAACATAATGGCTGTGTTGGAAAAGCCCTACTAACGTCCTCCCTCCTACATACTCAACATGTATATACTACATACTGTCTACTTAACCATCCACTGTGTATACGAGGTTCGTTTTTTAAAACTTCTGCGCCGTTTGAAAAGACGCAATGCATTGTGGGCCAGGTTGAGTAGGAAAAGTATCCTATCGATCCATACACAAAATCCCTCCCGGAAGTAAGTACTCATCCCGGTATTTCTCGCCTACACAAACTTGCATACACAACCACAACATACTCAAAGTGAGTGAATGAGTGTGAGTAGGATGTTAGTACGGCTTTTTGGTGACAGCACTTGACCGCTGACATAGCAGGGGCTTTGCGCAAGTGTTGGCTTAGTCGCTGAAAAGTTAGTCAAATAACTATGGTTGCGTTCCGAATCGCATACTCTTTCTTCTTTCTATTCTACATCCTACATCCGACGATAAAAAGAATCTAGTTAGGATGCAGTAGGCATACTATTGGGACATACTTTTACTCTCTTATTTCATCATAACATTGCGCCTTGATCTTGCCTCTTGCTTTTATATCCGTCACATCCCCGTTTGTTTTCATATAGAGGCTTCGTCGATGTGACGTCACTTGCGCACTGGATTGTGGGT
>CM049397.1:32329697-32412197 GCA_026929865.2 Hyperoplus lanceolatus
TCATCAGCACCTAGGTCACACAGTCCTTAACAAAGTATACAATACAAACAATGCAAAACTAAATAATTCATGAGTACAACAGGCAATAAAAGGCACTCAGTAAAAAGTGCTGCACGTGATTTAAAGCTCAGAAACATAAGGGTGAAAAACGATAGGCACATGCGAGGGTCCTGAACTCACATAGTGGGATCCCTTAGTTTTACTCAGGCCTCCACTGTAGTACGCTTGAATAAAATAGTATGGCAAATGAATGCCTTTATTTTCTTCAATTCTATTTTCTCAATGGGGTTTACGATGCAGCGTGCGAGCCGTCTGTACTTCATGATAACTCACTGTGTGTGCTCACTGACCGGACGGAAGAACCACACTAGAACATCTACTGCCTGTCTTTTCCCCTCACGAGAAACAAGAGAGAAGAAATTGGGACACGGTTTAAGCTCTGCAGTTATTTATTAATCGCCGTCACATATTTAATTAATCTTGATTTCACACGCAAAGGTCCATAACAGTGTACACAATATATCAGAACACACAAAAAAAACAACACTAACAAGCTTTGGATCCAAGGGGCAGGGGGTGTCATATTGTGTACAGATGGGCGACTGTGGCTCAGGTGGTAGAGCGGGTCAGCAAATGATCGAAGGGTTGGCGGTTTGATCCCCGCCCTGCCACTTGTGTCATGGTTGTTGTGTCCTTGGGCAAGACACTTCACCCACCTTGCCTCGTGAGAATGTCGATAGTCAGCCTGCTATGGGTGTATCAATGTTTGTGGGAAAGGAAAACAGGTCTCCCTTGAAAAAGAGACTCCAGTCTCAATGGGATTTACCTGTATGAAGAAGAAGACTGTGAAGCCCACTGAGGCAAATGGGCCAATATAAATAGCTGATTGGGATATGAATAATGTATTTTTTTTTGATTTACTAGAAAAAAAAGTTCTATTCATTGAAGTCCATAAGTTCAAAGTGATTAAAACACAAAAGCATTTTTTCCAACGTTTCCAAAAATAAGAACCTTGTGTCACTTTGTGTTAAGGCCGTTATAATTATAATTACTTTTTCAATTATTAATCAACTAAGCAACACAAACATTTGTACGTAACATTCCTCAACACAGCATGACAACTGGGGACATTACAGACACAAACATATGACTTGCACTTGTCCATCTTTGCAGTTTGAGAATGATTTTGAATCATAAAACGCTACCACCTTTTTTGCCCTACTTCAAAGAAGAGTGGAGTGCTGTAGGCTCTAGAAAAGGGCTATTTTAACATTATCTGTGTGTGCATTCATTTGAAATTGACTTGCCACCATATTGGCTTAAGCATACAGTACAGTTTCCAACACTGGCGCTGCACATATTAAAATACTTGCTCTTTCTTATGGACATACAGTACTACATACTGTTTTTTTCGCTGAAAGTCCACCCCCTAGAATGGTAATTAAAGGTTTGTACCATAGCAGGAAGATCACTGGTCAGAACCTTGTAACAGCAAAATGTGCCCACAGGGAATCCACCCTTTATTATTTTTCTACTCACACGTTTTAGTTTGCTAACGGGTCGACTAATGGTCTAAAGATGTCAAAGTATGCAAATAAATCCTTGATGTAATTCCCAGCCATGCCACGTGCACCACATGCCCACTGTCACACACACACACACACACACACACACACACACACGCACACACGCACACACGCACACACGCACACACACACACACACACACACACACACACACACACACACACACACACACACACACACACATTCATGCACACACACACGCACACACACACACACACACACACACACACACACACACACACACACACACAAACACACACACACACACACACACACTGTCTCTAAATGAGTTTGTATGATTAATATAAACCAGTTACTGATTTTAATTAGGAAATAATATGTCTCAAGCTGTTCACCCTCGCTGTCTCCAGGTGTGTGCTGTGGTGGGTGTTTTGGAAAGGATTTGCCTTTGTGTGTGTGTGTGTGTGTGTGTGTGTGTGTGTGTGTGTGTGTGTGTGTGTGTGTGTGTGTTTGTGCGTGTGTATGTTTTTGTGTCTTTGTGCGTGTGTGTGTCCCTTTGCATCTGTGAATGTGTGTGTGTGCGTGCGTTCGTATGTGTACAGTGTGTGTGTGTGAGTGCGTGTGTGCGTGCGTGCGTGAGTGCTTGCGTGCGTGCGTGTGTGTGTGTGTGTCCAGTAGCGAACACCCTGGAGGCATGTATTATAATGAGTTGAATGTCCAGTGGACTGTCTCGACCCCCCTCCGCTCTGTCATTACCTGCTCTGTGCTCAGGCTTATCATTTGGCCCATGCTTTGCTTTGTACTGTGAAGGAACACACCGTTATGCAAGCTTGCTGTTCCAATAGGCCTATAGCTATTTCTAAAGTATAACATAAGAGTTTTTAGCTATTCACAAAAAGTTAAATCAGACTTTTCAGGACTAGGGTTAGTTGGGGTTTTATAGTATAGTAGTCTAATGGTAGTGCAGATTTTTTTTTGAGACACAAAATTGCTTTTGCCAGGCTGATATTTTGACAATTTTTGGGGACTTCTTGACCAACAGTAGTTAAGTTAAGATCAAAGGAACTTCCAAACTGAAGTCTAGAACTTATTCAGAAACTTGGAAGGTGCAGTGTGTAAAAGGGAATTGCCGTTTTTTTTTCTGGAACATACTTGGTAGAAATTAAAAATAATATTCATGAGAATGTTTTAATTAGTCAATAACCGCTAAATTTAAGAGGACATTTAACACTCAAGAATAGAAAGGCAGACTGAAAGCTCCGGGTGATCTCAAAATGACCATGGAACTGCAGGTTATTTTAGTGGATTCGTTAGAATTAGTTTGTATGGACACTTGCTTTTTCACTTCCCGTCTTTTCTCTCTCTCTCTCTGTATTAGTAGAACAGTTGGGAAGTTGGTTACGGTTGTGGCTTGAATGTCAACAACACTGAAAGTAATTTATTCCTCAAATGAAAACCAGCAAAATTCTCCAGTAATACTCACTCCAACCCAATACGTTCTTGTTCATTAGAAAGTCCCTCTCTGGGGCGCTCCGGTGGTGTAGTGGATAGAGCGTGTACCATATTGGCTCCGGCCTTCGTTGCAGTGGTCGAGGGTTCAAATCTGACCCGTGGACCTTTACTGCAGGTCATCCCCCCTCTCTCTCTCTCTCTCTCTTGTGTCTCCCCATTTCAACTCTGTACTATCTAATAAAGCTTGAAAATGCCAAAAGATAATCTTAAAAAAAAGAAAGTCCCTCTCTACAGCCCAGACATTTTCAGTAGCAGGAACTGTGTCCCTAAAACCAACACTAAAACCTGGTTCGGTTCCCATGGTCAGAAATTCCTGCAAAAGTTCCTTGGTTGGAATCTTCTAGACAATTGACCCAATATTCAAATATAACAATAGGACCCTTTCCACTTGCTGTTGTATTTTCACTAGATATTGACATGGTCGGATGGTCGGATGGTTGGATGTTCTGTCTGTCTGTCTGCCTATCTATCTATCTATCTGTCTATCTATCTGTCTGTCTGTCTGTCTGTCTGTCTGTCTGTCTGTCTGTCTGTCTGTCTGTCTGTCTGTCTGTCTGTCTGTCCGTCTGTCTGTCTCTCTAAATGTAAACATACGAAATGAGCTGCAGATCACTTTGTCTTTCTCTATTGACAAACTGTTAAACTCATCTACGTCACTGTGGAGCAGAACAAAAGGCTGAAAGCTCAAAATGCAAATGTGACGGCAGGAGAGCATACGGAATCTGCATTAGAAGAAGCACTTTAGCACACACACACGCACACACAAATGCACGCACACACAAATGCACGCACACACACATGCATGCACACATGCACGCAAGCACGCACGCACGTATACGCACACACACGTATACGCACGCACGCACACGCACACACACACACATTCGCTCACACGCACACATACACACACACACACACACACACACACACACACACACACACACACACACACACACACACACACACACACACACACACACACACACACACACTCCCTCTCTGTCCCACTAATTGCTGTGATTGTGGATGAAAGACTCGAGGAGGGGACACCAGAGTTCCTAATGTTGTGAGCAGACTTCCAGAGAATGCAGGGGGAGATGTCCCATTTGCACCCCGCTCGCTCACACCCCCGTTAGGAGCAGTTTCCCTCTGGATGGCTCCCTGTTGTTATTCAAAGTTCAGATGAATATGTGGTCTCTTGGGACTTGTTCACACTTAACTTAAAGGCCTACTTCACCGGTTGGAATATGAAGGTGTATTGAACTCGGAGATCCTATTTAGTATAAATGTGCAAAAAAAAAATTAAATCGGATCATCCTAGCCTGAGAAAAAGGCAGAAAGAGTGTTTTATGGTCTCACTGTCTAACCCTACAGTTTCCTTACTGTGACATCACAGTAAGGGTTAGGATTAACAGGGCAGCTGGCACAAGGGAAGACTAAGGGAAGACTGAGGGAAGAAAAACCTCATTCATCATATTATAATAGTGATTTTATAATGATAGAACGCTGGTTCCGTATGGGGGAAGTATTCCTTTAAGATGCATTTGTAGTATGCAGGCTGTTTATGTAAAGGTGTGACTGTACTAGGCACACTGAAGGAGCGTGTAGAATTGTAGATGTTATTTTATACTCTACTCGACTTGTTTTGTGCAGTATTTGCCGCGTAATCAATTTTAACTTTGGTAGTTCTATTCTACTCTTCTTCTGTTGCTAATATTCACAGCGTATATCGGTACTAAGTGCTTCTTTCAACCAAGGTTTTTTTTGTCAAGGGAAAACAGCATCTCCGTAAATGCCCATTTCACGCCGGCCGAACAACCTGCTTAAACAAGATATCATCTGGCTTTTGTCTGCAGTGTGAATGGACATAGAGACTGCTATTTAAAGGGTTCACCTCCGATCTGCATTGACGTAAACAACCCACCTGGAAAAACACTCTTATTTGCAAGGCGACGTGGGTACCAAATGTTTGCACGTCATAGCAACGCCACGGTAACTGAGGACGAAGCATTATTGTTTGTGGGTTCAACGTGCAAGACAGTGATTTACATTCTAGAACTTTGAAAGACAGAAAAAAGCTCAAAGGGGCAGTGTGTAATATGACATCATCAAGAAAGTTCTACAAAGTTCTAGAATGCAACGCTCCCTGGGTAACCCTAACCCTTTAGAATAATAACAGAAGCTACAGTGGCCTTCAAGGACAAGAACAATTCTAAATTTTGAACAATGCACCTGATGACATTCCAACCAACATGGATTCCTCCATAAGACTTGCCTGCTCAATGTACAAAATGTAATATTAATATTTGTAAATCTCCACTCAGGAGGATAATTCAGCTTATTGGCAGAGGTGATTTTACACCGATGAGGACATATTTATGAATGAGGATATTGATTTTAGCTAATAAATTACTTATAATGTTACACAGTGTCCCTTCAAGAAGTAAAGTTGACCAGCGTCTCCATGGCTTCCATGCTGTTGAGTTTACTTCACTGTTTTCCAGTTTGTGACATTAACCAATGATGTCGTGAAGTCAAACATGACATGGGGCGGCTGTGGCTCAGTTGGTAGAGCGGGTCGGCTGATGATCAAAGGGTTGGAGGTTCGATCCCCGGCCTGCCACTTGTGTCATGGTTGTTGTGTCCTTGGGCAAGACACTTCACCCACCTTGCCTCGTGTGAATGTCGATAGTTAGCCTGCTGCTATGTGTGTGTGAATGGTAACGTGGAAAAGGAGAACAGGTAACTTGTAAAAAAGTCTTCGGTCTCAATGGGATTTACCTGTATAAATAAAGGTTAAAAAAAACACTGCATTATCTGCTGGCGATCAGACTTGGGTTTGAATATATTGTGAAAATGGGCAATCGCCTAGTTAGCCTATCAGCTTTACCCACTTTTAAAATACCTGCATTTGCATACTTATTTTGGTGTGAAAGGGGTACGTAAAAGGCACATTTTAAAGTCCCTTTGAAGCCATATGTGTACTGGAGTCTGTCTCAGCTGTAGACGGTACAATTCCCTTGTTCACATTACAAAGGAATGTGCGCTTGCTTGTATTCGATTGCCGTATACATTGTGTTGTGGCAAATTGAGTCCGGTTAAACAACACTGTGTTTCTCTCCCTAAGGGCCTTTGCATAGGCGCCCCACTGTGCTAACTGCTGTCTCATTGAAATGAATGAGGCGGATGCTATTATTCATGCAGTGCTGTTGTCTGTCTAACACACAGCCTTATAATAAATTAGGCTTTACCATAGGCCCATTTGACATTTACCTTAACCACTATTCCAATAACCCAGTCCACCACTGTTGTGTACATTTCAATACATGTACAGCTCCGGAAAAAAATAAGAGACCAGTCTGGATATTCATTCAATCTTCATCTCTCATAACTTATTGAAAATGCTCTTAATGACAAAAAAATGTATTGGGAATTTGGTAGAAATGTTGTCAGTAGTTTATATTATAAAACCAAAATGTTCATTCTACTCAAACATATGCCGAGATAGCCGACTATAGTATTATCTTGTTGGAAATGCAGGAAACGTATCACATGCAACAACCCAAACACATCTATAAAGGGTTGAATAGGATTTCTCATTCATAAAACACATAGTCATATGAATATGAATGAATGTGTGATGTTAAACTCAGTTCGCCCTCCGTAGATACAATAACATTAAACTTTAATGATTCAAAGATGGACATTAATATTCATAGAACCTGTAACGGTAAAATATAGGGCAAATGTAGACACGCGAATGATTGGGACAATTTATAATTTAAGAATTGAATAATAGATTGTTAACACAACTTGTGAATAGTGCTGCTTTCGACAATGACAATTATGACCAAATATCTTCAACAACGAAACTTTTTTTCTTTTCTTCAATGAACTTTATTGAAGAATTCTCAATACATAAATCAAAAAAAAAAATATATAGCTTAGAATCAAGTCAACGAACGGAAACAAGACGAGACACAACATAAACATGAATGGTTGTCAAGTGGCGAAAACTATAATCAAATATATAATATTGTTGAGGAATAAAAACGGGACTAAATGTGGTTTACAATACATTTTTATTTTCCATTATTATTATTTTGCAATATATATATTTTTTTCAATTAACTTTATTGAAGATTTATCAATACATAAATCAAAAGTACTCCATATATCTTACAATCAATAAGAGCTTATACAGATAAAATTAAAAATATAATATACATATAGACGTACAGTATAGGCTACAATACAATACCAATAAACACTACAATACTGAATATATTTTTTTTAAACATATAATTCCTCCTCAAAAATATTGTTGCCAATGTTTTAATATATTCTTTAATTATTTTGCAATATTCCTGTTTCCTGAGTCTCGGGGCTGACGTAGGCTTACGCTGACGCAGGCGACGTCACTTCTTCAATCCCCCCACGCGGCATTATTTTGAAGATTTAGCTGCGGTGGGCTAATGTTAACAACAACTCAAGAAACACAGTTAAGTCTTTGATATACTATCTATAGTCTGGCGCCGATGGCGGGCCGGCAGAGGTTCGCCTTTGGGAGGAAAAGAAGGAACGACGTTTGGACACACTTTCGCTACATAGACGTGCAACAGAAAACCGAGTGTGTTGTGAAGACGGACGGGGAGAAATGCGGCCACAAAATCGCAGGAAAAAACACCACGAATCTGAAGAGACATCTCAAGGCGTTCCATGACCTCGAGGTGAGTCGAGACATTAACGTGACGTTGCTGTCAGTTTAAGAACGCTCGTGAGGCTGTGTTTACTGTGTGTCACGACTGAGACAAAGTGTGTGTGAGTGAGAGAGAGGGTGTGTTTATAAGTGAGAGAGAAAGAGAGCGCGTGTGTGTGTGTGCGCGTGTGTGTGTGTGTGTGTGAGTGAGTGAGAGAGAGAGTAGGATTTCTCCAAAATATCTACCAGTCAAGTCACTCACTGAGAGGTTGATTTATTTAGTAAGATGAAAACCATAACAAGTATTCATGCTATTGACTGTCCTGACTCCTGAGTGACATTGTATCTATTTAAAACATATATATTTATTGAATCTTTATGGTACAATACAAACGTACACAATGAGTCATTATAACAAGACAATACATTAGTCAAGAGCAGAGCCAGAGGGAGTTAAAGTCAAAAAAATACATATCTATCTATCTATCTATCTATCTATCTATCTATCTATCTATCTATCTATCTATCTATCTATCAAAAAATACATTAATAATAGAGCATATCTATTATTATTATTTTTTAAATAGAGCATAACTTAATAGTTTTAGCAGCGTTCTTATTTTTTGAATCATAGATGGTTTGAGTGACATTGCATCTCTTCCTTGTGCTAGTATCCAGACCGAGCATCAGTGTACAAAGTCCGAACCAAGAGAATCATGGACAAGCCAACTACTACTACTGGCACTCACGATCTATTTGCCACAAGTAGAAACAACGACAACAGCTCCCCACAACAAGGTGAAGTCTTAATTCATTTATATATATATGTAGTCTGCCTTTCTATACTTTTTAAGCTACTGTTATTGGTTATTTTTTATTTTTCATGCTTATTTTATTCATTTCTAACCTATGTATTTTTTGTATGTTTTTATTTATCACTACGGAGGACTTTTATATATATATTTTATCTCTTTATTTTAAATTGTTTTAGTTTATAGTCTATGTGGGGGGAGTTGTATTTTCTAATTTCATTTAACTTTTATTTATCCTCGAGAGACCAATTGAGGGGGGACCCTCATTTACAATGACGTCGAGATCAAACAAATTCAAAGGAAAAACAACAATACATACACAATATTCAATGCAAATACATCAAATACACAACAACAGATGAAGAGAAAAAAAACCCCAAAAAAATCAATTGAAACATTTACATAGTGGTGAAGAGTGGCAGCAATTTAAATTAAATGGGAGTCGTATTGATCACTTTGTGTTACATTTGATTGTATGAAAAGGACTGTATAAATAAAGGTTGATTGATTGATTGGTTGATTAAATGCCCGGTTTTAAGGGTCAATTGAAGAATCACTTGTTTTCGCTTTAGGCATTTGGGTAACTTCTGTCTTTTATCTGTTGTGTTTTTATTTTATTTTGTTAATTTTATTCTTAGACGCATTTTTTTTTACTATGCTTTTATTTTCTAAATGTATCTGTTGACTCACTCCTTTAGGCTAGCATTGGGGTTAACTTCTGTCTTTTATTTTTATATGTTGCTAATTTTATCTGTTGTGTATTTATTTTATTTTATTTTATTTTATTTTATTTTATTTTATTTTATTTTATTAATTTTACATATTTTTACTATGCTTTTACTTTCTAAATGTATCTGTTGTGTTTTATTTATTTATTTTATTCATAGATGTATTTTCTATGCTCATTGCTAAGGCACTTTGAAACGCTGTCTGTGAAAAGCGCTATATAATATAGATACATTTTACTTACTTACTTCCATTTTGGCTCTTCTGTAGTGACAGTAAGTAGACATGTTGGCTCTTAATTCTCTATTCATTCGCTTTTAAATGTTTTATTTTTATATTCATTCACTTTTCTAATGTGTATTATATTATTTTAATCTTGCCCCTGTAAAGCTCTTTGAATGGCCTTGTGTCTTATTTGTAGAAATAAACTTGCCTTGCCTTGCCTTTACTTACTTCCATTTTGTTTCTTCCGTAGTGATAGTAGGTAGACATTTTGGCTCTTTAGAGGAGGGAGAATGTGAGGTCAAGATTGAAGACACAGAGGCTTCGACGGACGAGTTTGAGTTCGGCAGCTCGGGATTCCCACAGAGAGACAGACAGGGTGGTTATGTTGGACCAACCATCAATCAGGAAATCACTGGTATGTACTGTCTGATTATTATTATGTAAAAAGCATTATAATAACCCACCAAATCAGGCTAACAGACTGGATTGGACACTGTTTATCCCTGCATTCCAATCCCCATACTTCCCTACTATTTACAGTAGTATGCCAGAAAAATATTTAGGATGTCCCAATACATGCATGTCAATTGTAGTATGCTGAAAATATATAAATGCCCCACTAGGAGTTAGTGGGGAAATAGCATTTTGGAGTACTCGTCTTTAGTCTTGACACTTCTCGACATAATGAAAGAAAAATCTTCCTTATCTGATTTTTTTCTTGTGGCCCTAAAACTCTTCTGTACTTTAGTATGTAGTATAGTAAAAAAGAAAAAAAAGGAGTATGTGATTTGGAACGCAGGGAAAGTCACAGTGGTCAATATCAGCATTTTTTTAAATTATTTGTTAAAATGTTGAGTTTTTTTTTGTATTGGATAAGACAACAAACTCAAAATGTCATTCAGACTTACCTCATTTACTTTATCACCGTAGGAACCTTAAAGCCCATGACATACTTTTTTAATCGCTGGTTTTGTCCGACTAAAAGACTAAAACCGTGAGATTTTCAGTAACTAGTAAAAACAAAATTTGATAATTTTTTCTGCAGCCAATCATTGAATACACCGTTCATTCCTGTCAGTAACAATCTCATACCCGTTTTGTTCTACGTCCTATTCTAAAGGTGCACCAGTGGAAAACGGACTGACCTCTCCTCCACAACACATATTATCACCTCCACAAGCCCCTCCCCTTTCTCTTCCTCTTATCCAATCAGCTGCCCCTCCACGTCCACACACACAACCACACACACACCACAACACTCTCCCTGGTCAACCTACCTGCCTAGAACCCGTTTTGAAACACCTGTCGGAATGCTTCAAGAGCTTTGGTGTCGGAGAGTCGCGCGCTATTGGTCGAATTGGAGACACAGAGGCGGGACCAAGCGCGCTGTCACCAGGATATACTGTCCCTATGGTTACAGAGGGACGAGAGGAGAGAGAGAGAGAGGGAGGAGAGGGAAGAGAGGAGAGATAGAGAGAGAATGGAACACGAGATCAGAGTTCTGCAGATTCTAACGGGTCTGGGAAGAGATAATAACGGGTGTAAGTGTGGAGGCAGCAACACTGGAGAAGGGCCAGCAATGGGTCCCAATCATGGACCATAAAGGCCAGGACACACCGGTCCGACTACCGACCGTCGCCCGAAAATTGAGTCTGCCCGTCGCGGCCAAAAAAGTGCCAAGAACACACCGAGCCGACTTTCCGTAATGTCTCCATAACAGCAGGCGGCGCTAATCTGTATTGTGGCCCAAAAAAATATGAAAGCCGGAAATGACAGGACAGCTCTCTAGCATGCTTTCTAGACCATAAAGAGCACCATTTTTAGCAGAGAGTGTCGAGCATGGTGTCGAGCAGTCAACAAGGGTTGATGCATGTGAGTACTCGCTGAACGAAACAAACAAACACATTAAAACAATGGCTAGTGATGCGATATTGCTGTTTGTGCTACCCGCCTCACTTCCGGGCTTCACTGATTCGCTAGTCCTCCACCAATCAAATTGCTCCAACTGAAAGACTGCCCAATCGGCTGAAAAGAAGCCCGACGACATCTACGACGGCCGACGTCACCGAACACACCAAACAGATTCGTGTCCCCGCCCCCTCCAGACTCTCCGACCATGTCCGATGGAGGATTATCGGGCCGGTGTGTCCTGGCCTTAAGATGGGCAAAAAAATAACTTTTTAAGATAATTTGTTATTTTAAAGCTTTGTTAGATAGTACAGAGTTGAAATAGGGAGACAAAGAGAGAGAGAGAGAGATGAAATAGGGAGACAAAGAGAGAGAGAGAGAGGGGGGGATGACCTACAGTAAAGGTCCACGGGTCGGATTTGAACCCGTGACCACTGCAACGAAGGCCGGAGCCCATATGGTACACGCTCTATCCACTACACCACCGGAGCGCCCCGACAAAAAGGACTGTTATATGGAAGATTGTTAGGGCCACGGGAGAAAAAGTCAATGCAAATATATTTTTTTTAGGGATGTTCAACTCTTCCAATATCTTTCCAACTTTGAACTCAACATTTCAACTTTTGGCCTCATGAGTTGCCTTTAAGTGTGTCTAGAAAAGTGCTGTATAAATCCAATCCATCGTTATTCATTATGTGTTAAAGAATTGCATCTTGTTCAAGGACATCTAGGAGTCAGTTATGGTCACATTTCCTCCTGTCTGTTCTCTGTCTCAACATTTGTTTCATGCACTTTTGTAAACATTATAAAATAAATATTTTCAACTGGATTCTGCTGGAGTCTTGTCTGTTAACATGGTAGAAAGTTGTACAAATGGGAAAGTTAATGGGCCTTATAGTCGGGGGAGAATGAGGAACTGACTACCCTGGTCCTAAGTCAATGGAGGGTCCTTAAATAGTCCCAAATGAAAAATAATTTGAGATTTGTTTCTATGTTGTGAGTGTGTGCATGTAATTTGTTGCTGCCTCTTGGCCAGGATTCCCTCGAAAAAAGTGTTTTAATCTCAATGGGACTTTCCTGGTTAAATAAAGATTAAATAAAATCTATATTTATTTATTTTAAATTTCCTAAGTAATAAGTGTCATATATTAAGTGAATACATTAGTAGAACAACATAACATACACGTTATTGAAACATATTTTTTTTCTTCTTAATTCTTTAAGTGAAGGCTTTCTGTAAACTGTCTGTTTTGAAGGCCATACAATCTATTTTGGAGCATTCTTGCATTATTTATACTTATCCTGAATTAGTCTGTATCATAAATAAATCAGTGTCATGGCTACAATGTCATATGGCATTATGCCTGAGAACATGACACACACACACATGGCCCTTTACTTAACCTCATTCAACCATAATGAAGTTATTTTAGGCGCATGTGTTAAGGGGACGAGGGTTGAGTCAGTAAGATAAGACAACCCTTCCAAAGTCCCACATTGGTTTCGGGTTACAGCAACAACAGGACAGTGAAAATAATAATAACAAAAGCATCAGCATGGATGCAAAATATAATAACAGCGATGTAAACATTAAGAAAAGGCAAGTCACAGTAAAAGATTAATTAGCCTAAGTAAACAGACATATATATATATATAATTTATCTATAAATTATATATCTATAATTAAAAAAAATATATATATTTTGTCTGATGTTTTGTAAGTTGTTATGGTGCAGGTGTTTGTGTGTGAAAACAGTAAACAGACAGAGTTCAACATTGCTCATTGTACAGCCTGATTGTGTCCTTGTAATGGAAAAGCACTGAGTATCCATTAGAGAGATACTGGGCCCTGACATGGGTGTTGCAGGGGTGAAGTGGGGCAGGGTGGGGGTCACACATGGGAAATATCTCACTGTATCTTGCCTGTCTTCACTACTTGGTGTTGAAGCTATTTGGGGAATGTAGCACAACTATGAAGTCACTGTTTGTATACTTCAATCCATCACAGGCCTTTCACACCAAAAAGAACCAAGCTCAGATGCATAACAAACCTTTAGCCCAGTTTTGGACACTCCACTCAGGACAATTATTCATAAGAGTAAACAACAATGTTTTCAGTAACATAGTATGTTGATGGGGCTGTGGACATATTGTACCTTTTTATTAGGGATGAAAATGAGTGGCCAAAATGTGAAAATATTTTAAAAAATTATCTGAAGGCTGAGTACCGAATGCTTACTGTTGAACAATGAAATTGCCGAAAGGTTTTTCTTCTGTCACCATGTCAGAACCAATAAAGTTTTTATTTAATTGAAATCAATGTACTTTTTACTTTTGTTGAAGACAACGTTAAATACAAAACAACAATTTAAAAATCAACACAGCTCGCCTCGAAGGTACAGAGTGTGGACGAGTTGAATTGGAAAAAGCCCAACTTCCTATAATAGTGTTGGAAAGGCTGAAACTACACTGTGATCAACACTGGCCAAACTGGTATCTCCTTATACAGACATACTGGAAAACAGATACTTACAGGATACTGTTGGGGATATTCTGTATTACTTCTTACTGTCAACAAATACTCAAGACCAAAACACCAACAATACACTGATCCCACTATCAAGTACTGTCTGTGTGTATACCAAACGAGAGAGCTCCGTTGTTGTACAGGAAATATCAATGAGTGACACAGTTTCAGATATTGTGTTCAGGTATTACAATAAACACACACACACACACACACACATACAGTATATACTATACACACACACACACACACACACACACAATGAACAGCACACACACAAAATGCAGTTTATTTCAATTCGGTCTCACATAAACAGTTCCGCTACTCCAAATTAGATCAGATATGTGTCCGATATATTCATTTTTAAGGTGATATCATGTGTAAGTGTGTTATAAAAGGTTGGATGTCCGCCTATTGGAATTCTTTCTGTGAGTCGGAGACAAAAAATATGGAGCTGCTAAAATATTTGGATCAAGGCCTTGCAAACTCTTTTCCAAAAACCCACAGTTATGAAAAAAAAAATATCATCTCTAGCCATACATTTAAAACCCTTTCCCAATTATTTTAGTTTCAGCGTATGAAAATGTCCCCAAAATGTCAGATTCAGAAATGAAATCTTGCATTTTTTGTAGTGTTTTGACAACATGTCCAGTATATGTTCTCAAAACACTACAAAAACATATTGACTGAAATCCTGACCTCTGTGGTCAAAGTGAGTGCAGTCAGTCATTCAAGTGAAAGAAAAGCCGGATTAGTGCCTATAGGCTTTACTGCGTTTACGGCAGATTATGTTGCACGTCCGGATGTTGATGAGATTAGGGATGATTTGACGTTATTCCACTGTTTTATTACTCCTCTGTGTGTGTGTGTGTGTGTGTGTGTGTGCGTGTGAGTGTGTGTGCGTGTGTGTGTGTGTGTGTTGTGTGTGTGTGGTTTATTACTCCTCTCGCAAACGTGGCAAAATTCACCAGAAGCACAAAGGATAAAATCCAGTATGCCGCCTTAACTTTATGGATAGCATTTATTTTACTTGAACAACGAGGAAACAAATCTATAGTCTTGCTTTATTTTATGTTGTTTATAGATAAGAACAACAGTTAGGGAAAGTTACAAACAAATGTACTTTATTTCTTTACCTTGCTTTACTGTATTTTAAAGTTAGGTGTGCATCCTTTAGAAGCCCTCTGGGATTTATTTTGTCCCACCCGGGCGTTTATGTACATCTGTCTATGAGCATCTTTTTGACATTTTAATCTTGTTTATGTGCACAAATAACACTAAACTAAAATTCAAATTGTCTTTTTCAATTAGAATTACATATTGTTTGCAGATATGAAATAGTAAAATGATAAATTCACAGTGTGTTTGGTCTGGTAACCCCAACTCTTCCTCTTTCCAGGTGTACATTGTAGTTGTAGTTGCATGATTTACACTTAATTGACCAGCCTGGTTCAGTGAAAGCCATTAATAATGACTACTAATCACACAATAGCCCTCTGTATTTCAGCAGATGGGGGAGCGTGACACTGACTATGATTTGGATGGAGTCAGTGATTCTGGATGTTGTCAAAATGCACTTGTTTGTCGATTTCAGTTAATATATCCCCACGATCCACTGCTTATGTGTTTGCAGAAACTACATAAACTGGTATGTAAACAAAGTGGTCCACCTTAGCTAGAATCATGCCCGTTTACAGAGCCTAGGCTGTGTGTTTAATCCAGATTTTTTTTTCTCCAGCGCGCACACAGTACAGACAGGTAGCAGGAAAGTAAGTAGATATTCAATGATTTAGACAAAAGGTGAATTTGACAACAAGAGTTCTCCAGAATCACTGACTCCACCTTTTAAATTCAATTTCTTCGCTTTCTTTCTTAAGCAACCCAATGATTCGGTCCCATTCTGGATTATTTTGATATAATATGAAGCAACATTTTTTTTTACAATCCCCCACAAATGGCAGCTTCCTTTGTGTGTGTGTGTGTGTGTGTGTGTGTGTGTGTGTGTGTGTGTATGTGTGTGTCACCCCCACTTTAGAGACAGTTGTCACCTTGAATTATTTGGCCAAACAATGAAACATGGCTGAATAACTGGGTTAAACCTTTAGTTGTATTGAAAGCAGAGTAAAATAGACAGAGCTGTTCAGTTTTTATTATATTTTAAAAAGAGACCAGTCTGGATTTTTCTTAAATCTTCATCTCTACATTACTTAATGGAAATGCTCTTAATGACAAAAAAATGAATTGGAATTTGGTAGAAATGTTGTCAGTAGTTTATATTTTAAAGCCAAAATGTTCATTCTACTCAAACATATGCCTATAAATAGTCAAACGAGAGACACTGAACATTTGGAGTGGTCTCTTCCTTTTTTCCAGAGCTGTAGATATATTTTTAAATCGGATGTTACAAAGCTTCTCCTTAAAGCTGGGGTTGAGGATTCGGGGAGAAAATGGCAGTCGGGATAGAGATTCAAATCCAAATACCTCAACCGCTCCACTTGTTCTCTTTGGTCCCTCCCTGACACGCTCTACACCAACAAAGTCGTGCCAAAGTGAATTGACAGTCCCAACAGCCAATAAGAACAGAGAATCGGAGCCTCGCTCTGATTGGTCAAAGTGTACAGCTCATGTTAACTTTGACCAAATCAGAAATCACATACCCCAGCTTTAAACAACCTGGATTAACAATGAGGCTGAAAGAGAGAGAATGTGGGAGTGGAGGTAGAGAGAGAAAGATGGACAGAATAAATTGAATATTTGTATGCGTGACTGTGAATCTGTAACTTTACTAGCTTAGAAACCCATTATAGTTTGAAGAGAGATGATCATGAGACATTAAATAGGCCTATCCCAAACGTTCCCACTGTATTAATGTTAACCCTTCAATCCGACAGGGCTCTTTCATTATGGATACACTGAATGTATTTTCCATTAAAAAGTGTTACAAAAAGAGTAATTTATAATGAAACAACAACTCAAAAACACACACCAAATACTCCATCATATTGCTCATAAATATACACACACACACACACACACACACACACACACACACACGCACACACACACACACACACACACACACACACACACACACACACACATTGAAACACGCAAGAGGAAGCTGGATGAGAAAAATGGAAAAACCCGTCAGTACCAGAGAAAGAGAGTGTTGTTAGAGAAAGGGAAAGAGAACTGAGTGTTTGTGTGTGAGGAGAGAGAGAGAGAGAGAGACAGAGACAGAGAGAGAGAGAGAGAGAGAGAGAGAGAGAGAGACAGAAGAGAGAGAGAGAGAGAGAGAGAGAGAGAGAGAGAGAGAGACAGAGACAGAGAGAGAGAGAGAGAGAGAGAGAGAGAGAGAGAGAGAGAGAGAGAGAGAGAGAGAGAGAGAGAGAGAGAGAGAGAGAGAGAGAGAGAGAGAGAGAGAGAGAGAGAGAGAGAGAGAGAACGTGTGTGTCTGTCTGCTGTGCTGGGGGCTCGTTCTCTCCTCTGATTGGCTGCCGCCTCTCGCTCGCTCTAAAGTCTTCAATCTGCTCTCGGCTCCGGAGCTCACACACAGTAGAGAGGCGGCGATAGAGCAACACTCACCCGGGCTGTCAGTCACTCAAATCGGCGTCTCTTTCGGACAAACACCGCTACTTTGAACCGAGACTAGTCTACACAATTTTTGGACTTTTTCTTGTTGCATTTGGCAAGTGAACAATGCTGATTTAAGTGAGTGGTCCGTGGAGGGACTACGCTACTGGTTTCAACGCCTTTTTGATTTATTCACATGTAAAACGGAGAAAGTCTCGGCTACTGAAAAGGCAGTTTTTTTTACGGCACATTTTGGAGAAAGGGTCGTCTAGGCTACGAGAGGGTGGAATTTTTTCGTACCTGGATTACCGCTTGTAGAGGTGAGATTTCGGCGTTTGTTGTGTGGGATTTATTTTGTGTGTGAGTGCTTTTCTGTGTTAAATTCTGTGTTGTTTACATTGTGCACCTTGAGTAGTGTGAGCCCGATTTGGTGGCTGTCCAAATTGCGCCTAGGCAGGTGTTGGAAAAAGAGCGCACGCTATATTCCCACTCAAAACGGTTCAGCAGCAGCGTATTATAGCCTAAATTAACTGACTACTGGCTAAATATTGTTGTGACTCTTCTACCAACTTTACGGTAAATTAATACGATTTCAAATTGAGGTTTTAGTGTAACACGCCTTTTATTGACCAATCTTGACCATCCAGAGTCAAAACAAACAAAGGGGAGTGATACCCAAATTGGCTTGCCGTACTAAGCAGTGCGCAGCCCATATGCTGTATTTTCACTATTGACCCTTGTTATGAACCCCTATACTAATGGGATCAGTTATCAGTGTCAATGAATGGCGCACTATTTTTAGCCGTCACTACCTTCTGCCTAAGAGGATTTCCCTAGTTAATCCCTTGTTCTCCGTGGATTGTCCATGCATCTACACCGCTTTGTATTACACGCATGTATTGGGGTTTTCCTTTTAATGTGCTGACAAGGTAAATCCGCGTGTACATTCGGTGATTTGGCAGGTAGGGTAGGCTGTAGTGTGTGTGTGTGTGTGTGTGTGTGTGTGTGTGTGTGTGTGTGTGTGTGTGTGTGTGTGTGTGTGTGTGTGTGTGTGTGTGTGTGTGTGTGTGTGTGTGTGTGTGTGAGGGTGCCTGCCTGCCCCTCCTTTGGAAAAGAAGCAAGAAGCTTGACTGAGTTATTGTTGGTGCAGAATGTATTACAAGATTGGATCCTGTACTCTGGTGTGTGTGCGTGTGTGTGTGTGTGTGTGTGTGTGTGTGTGTGTGTGTGTGTGTGTGTGTGTGTGTGTGTGTGTGTGTGTGTGTGTGTGTGTGTGTGTGTGTGTGTGTGAACTTCTTCTGCAGTATCCCTGCTGTGTGAATGATTTTTTTTTTAGTGTGAAAGACTCATAACGCCAGGTGACATAAACCTTGATGGAAGCTGTGATTTCTCCCACTCAGGGCAATGCAACAGCTGGTGTGGATGGCCCAAGAATGGTCCATGACTTTACAAGAAGTGGCTGCAGTTGATTTACTATCCATTCCTGTTTGTGTGTGTGTGTGTGTGTGTGTGTGTGTGTGTGTGTGTGTGTGTGTTTGTGTGTTGATGTAATGACATTGCGCAGAGAAATAATTCTGTTTTCAGCCCCAATAAGATGTGAAGGAAGCCTATTTTCAATGCCAGTTACAATAGCTTTTGGAATAATTTTTATTTTATTTGGTCTGATGGATATATTCAAGTCTCCCATGTCGTGTGTGTGTGTGTGTGTGTGTGCACGTGTGTTTGTTTGTGTGTGTGTGTGCACGTGTGTTTGTTTGTGTGCTCCCATATTTCATAATGACACATTTAGAATCTTGAGAATGTTGGAATCTCTTCTAAAATGTAACAAAGTTGTGTGAGTTTGAGAGACAGAAGTTTAGCTGACTGGTGCGAGTGACCTACTGGCCAGTCAGACAGGGAGGTTGAGAAGGGTTGAGCGAGACAAAGGTGTGTGTGTGTGTGTGTGTGTGTGTGTGTGTGTGTGTGTGTGTGTGTGTGTGTGTGTGTGTGTGTGTGTGTGTGTGTGTGTGTGTGTGTGTGTGTGTGTGTGTGTGTGTGTGTGTATTTTCCAGTTCATGCTAGTTCCTTCTGATTCTGCAGAATGTTGTCAAAATAACTTGTTTGTCCAAAGCAGTGAATATCGCCTCACGATTCGCTTCGCTGTCCGTACTGTGTGTGTGTGTGTGTGTGTGTGTGTGTGTGTGTGTGTGTGTGTGTGTGTGTGTGTGTGTGTGTGTGTGTGTGTGTGTGTGTGTGTGTGTTGAAAAAGAACAGTGTTGATTCACAACGGCAGTGGCGAAGTGGGTAGGGAGTTTGCCTCTGGTGTGCAGGGTCGGAGGTTCGATCCCCCGTCTCCCCGCCACATGTCGAAGTGTCCCTGGGCAAGACACTGAACCCCGAATTGCTCCCGATAGTTAGCTTAGCACCCTATGCTCCTACCCTGCGTGGTAGCTGCTGCTATTGGTGTATGAATGTGTGTGTGACTGGGTGAATGTGTACAAAAACAATGTAAAGCGCTTTGGGTCTGTGATAAACGGAGATATAGCGCTATACAAGTCCATATACCATTTACCATACCACAACCTAGGCTCTGTGAACTGGTATGTAAACACAGACCACAGGCTACTTCCACTATTCCCCTGATGCCCCTTGGTCGTCCTTTGCAGACACTCAAGATATCTCTCACCCTCACTTCCTCATGCCTTCCAGTGTTTACGTAGTGTGTGTGTGTGTCTTGTGTGTGTGTGTGTGTGTGTGTGTGTGTGTGTGTGTGTGTGTGTGTGTGTGTGTGTCTGTGTGTGTCTCTCTCTCTGCCTGTCTGTGTGTGTCTCTCTCTCTCTCTCTGTGCCTGTGTGTGTGTCTCTCTCCCTCTCTGTGCCTGTGCGTGTGTGTCTGTGTGTCTCTCTCTCTCTCTCTCTCTCTCTCTCTCTCTCTCTCTCTCTGTGCCTGTGTGTGTGTGTCTGTCTGTTGATTTAGTGTTTAGTGTCCCATGGCCTATTGCTATAGCCCCATTCTCCAGCCCCCAATAAAGCAAACACACACCTTCCTTTACTTTATACGCTTTTCTTTCATTTGTGTTGGATGGCCTGATACCTCGCCCGGCGCAGCGCTGCATGACAGGCTTTATCACATCACAAATCTCAGGGTTTTACTGCTTTGGCCCTGTGTGCCCCCCACAAAGGCTGCAGGCAGATAGATAGATGGATGGATGGATGGATATATAGATAGATGGATGGATATAGATAGATAGATAGATAGATAGATAGATAGATGGATGGATAGATATAGATAATAGATAGATAGATAGATAGATACTAGATAGATGGATAGATAGATAGATAGATGGATGGATAGATAGATAGATATATAGATGGATGGATGGATAGATAGATATATAGATGGATGGATGGATAGATAGATAGATGGATGGATGGATAGATAGATAGATAGATAGTTTTAATTTCAGTTCATATAAACACAACAACATTTTGGTTTGCAGCCCCACTCCAGCAGCATTTAAAAGGTCGTAAAAACAGCAAACAAAATAATAAATAAATATTTCAGGGAGGTACAAGGAATTGCTTATACAGTTTAGCTGATTGTCTGGCTGCTTTGTGTATACGCTTCACCGACCACGGAACTATGTTCTGTGTGTTCAATCACTTTTTTCTTTCTTTTCTCTTTTCATCTTTACGGCCGTTGAGCTGCTGAAGGCTCGTCACCAAACAGTCGTTAAGGCAACGGGCGGGGCGGGAAAACTAAGCCTCGGTCTGCTCTTTGATATGGGGTTGTGTGTGTTTTGAGCAAGGCTGGCTCCATCATTCTCTGTCTGTCTGTGTGTGTGTCTGTGTGTCTCTCTGTCTGTATATCTGAATTTCTGTCTGTCTGTCTCTCTTTGTCTGTCTGTCTTTGTATCTCTCTGTCTGTCTGTCTCTCTCTACTCCTCTATCTCTCTCTCCCCCCCTCTCTCTCTATCTCTCTTTCTCCTTCTCTCCCTCTCCCCCCTCTCTCTTTCTCCTTCTCTCCCTCTCTGCTCCTCTCTCTATCTCCCTCTCTCGCTCTCTCTCTCCCCCTCTATCTCTCTCTCTCCCCCCTCCCTCCCCCCTCCCTCTCTCTCTCTGAAGCCCTTAGGTTATTTCACGTTTAAACGTCAGGGTTTTTCCTCCTAACGTGACATCTTGCCTTGGGGAATTCTGGTGCGTTTTGACTTGCTACCTTCATTTCTTCCTCAAAATTTCCCTATAGGGTGAAAAAAAATTGAACTATTTTGACATTTCCATAACTGCCTCTCTGACTGTCTATATCTCTGTCTCTCTCTCTCTTTCTTTCTATGTCTGTCTGTCTGTCTGTCTGTCTGTCTGTCTGTCTCTCTTTGTCATTTCTATTACCCTTTAGTAGATTGTGGCCTCATATATCACCTCCAAATGATACCACACATATACAAGTGTGTATATATAACTTAATATGTATTCCAGTTTAGTTTCTACAGTATAAGTTGCCTGTTTTAAGCCGACATTGCTAAACTTCCCCCATTGTAAATATGAGAAAGTCCCTCCCAGCCCCCTCACGACTAACAGACATCTGAGTCAGCGATTGAGCCTTTAACAGTCAACTGAGACACTCACTGCCATGTGTAGTGGACTCACTCACTCACTCACTCACTCACTCACTCACTCACTCACTCACTCACTCACTCACTCACTCACTCACTCACTCACTCACTCACTCACTCACTCACTCACTCACTCACTCACTCACTCACTCACTCACTCAAGAGAGCATAAGAATAGGCTTGAGTGTGATTATTTAAGGAATATCGGAGTTTAAAGACACTTTTAATCTTGTATTTAATATTGTGAAACATTTGCAAAATTTTCATCCAAAATCAACAATTTCTCAGTCAGTGAACGGCTTGATTATGTTTCTAAATCCAATTGAAGTCTTAAGACGGACTCCTTTCTACACACTAGCAGATGGCCACGCACGCATGCACACACACACACACACACACACACACACACACACACACACACACACACACACACACACACACACACACACACACACACACACACACACACACACACACACACACACACACACACACACACACACACACACGCACACACAGAGAAAACGGCTATTAAAACCATCCATCCGATCCTAACACACCCCCACTACTAGCTGTGGCGTTTCTGTTTGTTTACCTTCAGCTGCCACCCAGACAGCTCCGCGCTAAGAGTTTGTTTTATTCAGGGATCAAGACTTGACATGTGTTGGTTCCCCCTAACTACACACACAGCACCTGGAGGGTGTGTGTGTGTGTGTGTGTGTGTGTGTGTGTGTGTGTGTGTGTGTGTGTGTGTGTGTGTGTGTGTGTGTGTGTGTGTGTGTGTGTGTGTGTGTGTGTGTGTGTGTGTCTGTCTGTGTGATTTTTGGGCATTATTGTGAAGCCTAATGCTGGCATGTATGGAGTAGAGTATCGATCATAATTGGCACACATTGATTTAATGTAGAGTTAGTGATGGGGGGGCCTTACTTACTTGCTGAACTTCAAGGTAGGTTACTAGTCTACATACAATAAGAATTAAGCTAAGCAAATCCTAAAGTTTTGAGCCATTCAACTAAAGGGCATTAGAAGAGAACAAAGCCTATATGAAACAAAAACAATCCAAAGTGATTGTATGAAGTGATTATTAAAACACACCATGGTGTAGTAAAAGCATCAATAAAACACCTAGAAGTCTGAACATTTTATTTCCATACACCCAATATGGAGCTGCAGGTGCTAGGTAGAAAAAGTTTGCTCTGATCTCAAAGTTAAATACATTATGGACGTGGATAAAGTATAACATCTGATATCATGGTGTCCTCTGTCTGCTTTTTCTTTTGTATTATAGACAGCGCTTTTATCTTCAAAGAATCAGCCCGTCTGCCCCCTGGCGACTTGAGATTAATCTGTATTAGTTTGCCTTCACATCAGAAAGGTGGAGTTACATCATTGTGTGTGTGTGTGTGTGTGTGTGTGTGTGTTTGAAGATACTAGAAGACTTGATGCAATATATTGTATAAATTCCATACTTTCACCTCTGATCTGAGGTTCACTTTGCTTTCAAATGTGTCTGTGTTGATATTTTTAATTTTTTTAGATTAGAAGACAAAGGTCTAATAACTTCAGATTTAACTCGCTTGTATAACTGGTGCAACCCCATTCTTTCACACAATGTAAAGCTTAACATTTGATATCAGTGCTTTTGTGTCTTGTATTTAAAATGCAAATTAAACTAATGATTTCTTTGTAAGGGAACATGAGGCCAGAATACTGTGAGCTGCGTGCAATGTCATAATTAATGTACACGATGCCTAAACAAAATTGTGTATTGGAATCACATATGGTTGATACCTGGACCATTTAACATGCAATCTTGTCCCTGATTCTCTCCCCCCCCATTTCATTGTATGGGTGAGCGTGGGATGGGGGGGTTGGTTGGTGGTTGCTGGGAAAACTGAATGGGACATGTTCTCAGTCCTGTTTCACCTGCTGTTGTCTACATGCCCTTCATATTTGTGCACATTAGATGTATCATAGTTGTATTTGGATGCTACTAAGCAAGACACCTTAAAGTTCAAAAAAAGTTTGGTAAAGTTCAGAAAAAGCCCATATTAGAGTCAATTACAATTCAAAAACAGTTTACTTTTATCAGTGTATTGCTACGTCGTGTGTGTGTGTGTGTGTGTGTGTGTGTGTGTGTGTGTGTGTGTGTGTGTGTGTGTGTGTGTGTGTGTCTGTGTGTGGTAGCCACATGGTGCAGCAGCAGATGCTCAGGCCTCTCTGCCATGACTCCTCACACTCGCCTTTCTCATGGAAATAGCCATGGATGTCTGGCTGAATAATAGCTATGCTCTCTGTGTGTGTATGCAACACACGTGCTTTATGGAGCGACGTGTGCGTGTGTTTGTGTGGGAGAGTGTGTGTGTGAGAGTGTGTGTGTGTGTGTTTTTTTGTTGCCTCGTGTGCTTGGAGGCCTGATTTGAACTTATGAATAAACAGCGTTTGTTTAGCTGATTATTTAGAACTGCATGTGTTTCACACACACACACACACACACACACACACACACACACACACACACACACACACACACACACACACACACACACACACACACACACACACACACACACACACACACACACACACACACACACACAGCCAGTGTCTTGTGATTCAGAAATCTAGACACTGCAGGTGAATAGGGTCACATGTTTTTCTTGTATAGTAGATCTTATTAAAGGTTACCAGTTGATTACTCACTTTAAAACAATATTTATTGTATTATATACAGATATATGTTTTTATAACTTTAAGAATAGTGCTGAGAAGGATTATGGAAAATGTAGTTGATGGTTTTGCTTAAGAAGTTGAGATTTTTGGTTCAGGGTATTGAAGAAGTGTTGAGATAATGGCGGTTAAAGATGGTTGTATAGGAGAAACATATAGGGGCGTATATAGACAAAATGTAGTCAAATAAACACAAATGTACATGTTGTACCTTTTATGTATACTAGTATGAACAAAGACATGTTATGGAAGAGAAATAGCTAAAAAAAAAAACTCAAAATTGACCAGTGCTTGAATATACACCAATGTTCCTGCCTTCAGTGTTTTGCCTAACCCTTCCTCTGTAAACCCAAATTGCATCAGAGGAAAGTTAAACCCTCCATCTTGTTAAACGGCCCGTGCCGGACAGTGTGTGTGTGTGTGTGTGTGTGTGTGTGTGTGTGTGTGTGTGTGTGTGTGCGTGCGTGTGCGTGTGTGTGTGTGGGCAGGTGCAGTTTATGTGTCCTGGCATCTCCCTCTGGCAGCTCTGCAAAGGCATCATCAACCTAAAGGCTTCCTGACCGGGCAGCCTGCCATGGGCCAGTGCATTGTCTAAGAGGGGTGTGTGTGTGTGTGGGATGGAAGGATGGTACTGAGTGTGTGTGTGTGTGGGGTGGAAGGATGGTACTGAGTGTGTGTGTGGGGTGGAAGGATGGTACTGAGTGTGTGTGTGTGTGTGTGTTGTGTGTGTGTGTGTGTGTGTGTGTGTGTGTGTGTGTGAGAGTGAGAGAGAGTTTTGTCCAAAGTTTTTACAGGACAGATTTTGTATACAGCCTTTTTTCATTTTAGCAGCACATTGTATAGGAGTGTTTGTGTGTGTGTGTGTGTGTGTGTGTGTGTGTGTGTGTGTGTGTGTGTGTGTGTGTGTGTGTGTGTGAGACGTGTGTGTGTGTGTGTGAGACGTGTGTGTGTGTGTATTTGACACTGTGTGTGTGTTTTGGGGGTTGGGGTTGTTGCACCCTGCGTCGACCCCCACAGTGTGTAAAGGCCCTTTGTGTCTCTACAGCCATAAGTCTGTCTGACATGGTGTGGAGCTAATGGATTGAATCTGATCACAGGTCAGCAGGCTGCTAGATTGGCACAGTGTTTGGTTTTATTTTTGAACAAACCAACTTGAGTTTTAAGACTTAAAGAAAGTGGGGTAGTTCTGTTCTCATCAGTTGCTTGAAGGGCTTTTTGACAGCTTGAGTGAAGCTATGTCACCTTTGGATAAGTGAAAAGTACAATCACATATTCCATCTCATACAAATGGGGTTGAATTCACAAACAAGTAGCTTTTGAAAGCTTAAGTTGGCAGATTTTGGATGACACCTGCAGTGTGTAGAATTTTGGGTTTTATTTCCTAGCAGATTTTGTAGAAAGTAATTATAATATCCATAAGTACATTTAATTTAGTGCATAATAGCTGACATTTTTTTTTGAATTATTATTTTTTCCCTTAGAAAGAGTCTCATATATGTCCATATTTCTGCATATTTTGGACCAAGGCCTAGTGCCGCCATCTTGAAAGTGTCATAGTTGGAATGTCATCAGGTGCATTGTTTAAAATTTAGAATTGTTCTTGTCCTTGAAGGCCACTGTAGCTTCTGTTATTATTCAAAAGGGTTGGGGTTACCCAATTGAGTGTTGCATTCTAGAACTTTGTAGAACTTTCTTGATGATGTCATATTACACACTGCACCTTTAATAACTGTTCTGCCAATACCGAATTTAAAAGCTCTCAAACTGGATATGTCTTAAATCTACCATCAAGTCAATTACAAGCTTGTGCACGTTTTCTCGTTCACTTTCGTTTTTATTCCGGCTTGTTTAAGCACATAGCTTCTGTCATTTGACTCCAGCTCTTTTGTTAGTCAGAAGTTGAAATACTGAAACCGTCAGTTCTATTTACTGGAAAATTCGGATTACAATTTACAGGAAAATGCTGCTGCTGTTACCAGTTATAGTTTTTTTTGGCTTTGACATGTTTCTGTAGAGCAAGGCACTAATACTGCCAGGGTTAAAGGGTTCAATTCCCTGTGAAAGTCCGTGGGGTCAGTTGTCTATTGCAATGGTTTAATACAGATCACCCCCAGACCTCCCACTTTTATTTTATTGTATAGTTTTTGCGTCTCAACCACAGTTTTCAACATTGTCACTCAAGCATTTCTACATCCACATACACTGAAACACAGTGCACACACACACACACACACACACACACACACACACACACACACACACACACACACACACACACACACACACACACACACACACACACACACACACACACACACACACACACACACACACACACACACACACACACACACACACACACACACACACACACACACAGCAGGAGGAGGAAGGGAGTTGACCGCTACATCTAAAAACCATTTCCCAAACAAACTCTTCTGCCTACGTCTGTGTTTGTGTCTCAGAGGCTATTTTGGATTTTGTTTTGGGTCTGTCGTGAATCAGTGTCTGGCGTGTGCTGACATATCTATCAAAAAAATAAAAATAAAATGTAATATGAAATTTAAAAAAAAATAAAGTTTGAAAATTAAAAACATATATATAGCCTACATAAAGACATGTAGCCTACATAAAGACATATAGCCTACATAAAGACATAAAGCCTACATAAAGACATAAAGCCTACATAAAGACATAAAGCCTACATAAAGACATAAAGCCTACATAAAGCCATACACTAAAGACATATAGCCTACATAAAGACATAAAGCCTACATAAAGACATAAAGCCTACATAAAGACATAAAGCCTACATAAAGACATAAAGACATAAAGCCTACATAAAGACATAAAGCCTACATAAAGACATAAAGACATAAAGCCTACATAAAGACATAAAGCCTACATAAAGACATAAAGCCTACATAAAGACATAAAGCCTACATAAAGACATAAAGACATAAAGCCTACATAAAGACATAAAGCCTACATAAAGACATAAAGACATAAAGCCTACATAAAGACATAAAGACATAAAGCCTACATAAAGACATAAAGCCTACATAAAGACATATAGCCTACATAAAGACATATAGCCTAAAGACATAAAGACATAAAGACATAAAGCCTACATAAAGACATAAAGCCTACATAAAGACATAAAGCCTACATAAAGCTACATAAAGATAAAGACATAAAGACATAAAGCCTACATAAAGACATAAAGCCCATAAAAAGCCTACATAAAGACATAAAGCCTACATAAAGACATAAAGCCTACATAAAGACATAAAGCCTACATAAAGACATAAAGCCTACATAAAGACATATAGCCTACATAAAGACATATAGCCTACATAAAGACATAAAGCCTACATAAAGACATAAAGCCTACATAAAGACATAAAGCCTACATAAAGACATAAAGCCTACATAAAGACATAAAGCCTACATAAAGACATAAAGCCTACATAAAGACATAAAGCCTACATAAAGACATAAAGCCTACATAAAGACATAAAGACATAAAGCCTACATAAAGACATATAGCCTACATAAAGACATAAAGCCTACATAAAGACATAAAGCCTACATAAAGACATAAAGCCACATAAAGCCATAAATAAAGCCTACAAAGACATAAAGCCTACATAAAGACATAAAGCCTACATAAAGACATAAAGACATATAGCCTACATAAAGACATAAAGCCTACATAAAGACATAAAGCCTACATAAAGCCTACATAAAGACATAAAGCCTACATAAAGACATAAAGCCTACATAAAGACATAAAGCCTACATAAAGACATAAAGACATATAGCCTACATAAAGACATAAAGCCTACATAGCCTACATAAAGACATAAAGCCTACATAAAGACATAAAGCCTAAAGACATAAAAGACATAAAGACATAAAGCCTACATAAAGACATAAAGCCTACATAAAGACATAAAGACATAAAGCCTACATAAAGACATAAAGCCTACATAAAGACATAAAGCCTAAAGACATAAAGACATAAAGCCTACATAAAGACATAAAGCCTACATAAAGACATAAAGACATATAGCCTACATAAAGACATAAAGCCTACATAAAGACATAAAGCCTACATAAAGACATAAAGCCTACATAAAGACATAAAGCCTACATAAAGACATAAAGCCTACATAAAGACATATAGCCTACATAAAGACATATAGCCTACATAAAGACATATAGCCTACATAAAGACATAAAGACATAAAGCCTACATAAAGACATAAAGCCTACATAAAGACATAAAGACATATAGCCTACATAAAGACATATAGCCTACATAAAGACATAAAGCCTACATAAAGACATAAAGCCTACATAAAGACATAAAGCCTACATAAAGACATAAAGCCTACATAAAGACATAAAGCCTACATAAAGACATAAAGCCTACATAAAGACATAAAGCCTACATAAAGACATATAGCCTACATAAAGACATATAGCCTACATAAAGACATATAGCCTACATAAAGACATAAAGCCTACATAAAGACATATAGCCTACATAAAGACATAAAGCCTACATAAAGACATAAAGACATAAAGCCTACATAAAGACATAAAGCCTACATAAAGACATAAAGCCTACATAAAGACATATAGCCTACATAAAGACCCTACATAAAGACATAAAGCCTACATAAAGACATATAGCCTACATAAAGACATAAAGCCTACATAAAGACATAAAGCCTACATAAAGACATATAGCCTACATAAAGACATATAGCCTACATAAAGACATATAGCCTACATAAAGACATAAAGCCTACATAAAGACATAAAGACATATAGCCTACATAAAGACATAAAGCCTACATAAAGACATAAAGCCTACATAAAGACATAAAGCCTACATAAAGACATAAAGCCTACATAAAGACATATAGCCTACATAAAGACATATAGCCTACATAAAGACATAAAGCCTACATAAAGACATAAAGCCTACATAAAGACATAAAGCCTACATAAAGACATAAAGACATATAGCCTACATAAAGACATATAGCCTACATAAAGACATAAAGCCTACATAAAGCCTACATAAAGACATATAGCCTACATAAAGACATAAAGCCTACATAAAGACATAAAGCCTACATAAAGACATAAAGACATAAAGCCTACATAAAGACATATAGCCTACATAAAGACATAAAGACATAAAGCCTACATAAAGACATAAAGCCTACATAAAGACATAAAGCCTACATAAAGACATATAGCCTACATAAAGACATAAAGACATAAAGCCTACATAAAGACATAAAGCCCATAAAGACATAAAGACATATAGCCTACATAAAGACATACAAAAGACATAAGCCTACATAAAGACATAAAGCCTACATAAAGACATAAAGCCTACATAAAGACATAAAGCCTACATAAAGACATAAAGCCTACATAAAGACATAAAGCCTACATAAAGACATATAGCCTACATAAAGACATAAACCACATAAAGACATAAAGCCTACATAAAGACATAAAGCCTACATAAAGACATAAAGCCTACATAAAGACATAAAGCCTACATAAAGACATAAAGCCTACATAAAGACATAAAGCCTACATAAAGACATAAAGCACATAAAGACATAAAGCCACATAAAGACATAAAGCCTACATAAAGACATAAAGCCTACATAAAGACATAAAGCCTACATAAAGACATAAAGCCTACATAAAGACATATAGCCTACATAAAGACATATAGCCTACATAAAGACATAAAGCCTACATAAAGACATAAAGCCTACATAAAGACATATAGCCTACATAAAGACATAAAGCCTACATAAAGACATATAGCCTACATAAAGACATATAGCCTACATAAAGACATAAAGCCTACATAAAGACATAAAGCCTACATAAAGACATAAAGACATATAGCCTACATAAAGACATAAAGCCTACATAAAGACATATAGCCTACATAAAGACATAAAGCATAAAACATAAAGACATATAGCCTACATAAAGACATAAAGCCTACATAAAGACATATAGCCTACATAAAGACATATAGCCTACATAAAGACATAAAGCCTACATAAAGACATATAGCCTACATAAAGACATAAAGCCTACATAAAGACATAAAGCCTACATAAAGACATAAAGCCTACATAAAGACATAAAGCCTACATAAAGACATAAAGCCTACATAAAGACATAAAGCCTACATAAAGACATAAAGACATAAAGCCTACATAAAGACATAAAGACATAAAGCCTACATAAAGACATAAAGACATAAAGCCTACATAAAGACATAAAGCCTACATAAAGACATAAAGCCTACATAAAGACATAAAGCCTACATAAAGACATATAGCCTACATAAAGACATATAGCCTACATAAAGACATATAGCCTACATAAAGACATAAAGCCTACATAAAGACATAAAGCCTACATAAAGACATAAAGCCTACATAAAGACATAAAGCCTACATAAAGACATATAGCCTACATAAAGACATAAAGCCTACATAAAGACATATAGCCTACATAAAGACATAAAGCCTACATAAAGACATAAAGCCTACATAAAGACATAAAGCCTACATAAAGACATAAAGCCTACATAAAGACATAAAGCCTACATAAAGACATAAAGCCTACATAAAGACATAAAGCCTACATAAAGACATAAAGCCTACATAAAGACATAAAGCCTACATAAAGACATAAAGCCTACATAAAGACATAAAGCCTACATAAAGACATAAAGCCTACATAAAGACATAAAGCCTACATAAAGACATAAAGCCTACATAAAGACATAAAGCCTACATAAAGACATAAAGCCTACATAAAGACATAAAGCCTACATAAAGACATAAAGCCTACATAAAGACATATAGCCTACATAAAGACATAAAGCCTACATAAAGACATAAAGCCTACATAAAGACATAAAGCCTACATAAAGCTACATAAAGACATATAAGCCTACATAAAGACATAAAGCCTACATAAAGACATAAAGCCTACATAAAGACATATAGCCTACATAAAGACATAAAGCCTACATAAAGACATATAGCCTACATAAAGACATAAAGCCTACATAAAGACATATAGCCTACATAAAGACATAAAGCCTACATAAAGACATATAGCCTACATAAAGACATAAAGCCTACATAAAGACATAAAGCCTACATAAAGACATAAAGCCTACATAAAGACATAAAGCCTACATAAAGACATAAAGCCTACATAAAGACATAAAGCCTACATAAAGACATAAAGCCTACATAAAGACATAAAGCCTACATAAAGACATAAAGCCTACATAAAGACATAAAGACATAAAGCCTACATAAAGACATAAAGCCTACATAAAGCCTACATAAAGACATAAAGCCTACATAAAGACATAAAGCCTACATAAAGACATAAAGCCTACATAAAGACATAAAGACATAAAGCCTACATAAAGACATATAGCCTACATAAAGACATATAGCCTACATAAAGACATAAAGCCTACATAAAGACATAAAGACATATAGCCTACATAAAGACATATAGCCTACATAAAGAATGTTCGGAAAAAAAGTTTGAAATTCCTAAAAAAAAATATATAAATATTTAAAATCAAGAATTTTTTTTTTTTTTTTTTTTTTGAAAAATACAAACATTTGAAACCAAAAAAAAAAGAAAGAAAAAAAAGTTTATTATTCCCTGACTGATTTTTCATGTGTATTTTTCTCTATTGTCTTTTTTAGGACATCATGCCTCAGACCCCTCCATTCACGGGCCAGCTGAACACCAGCTCCTACAATAAGAACCTTTACCAGGGCAAAGAGGAGGGGGGCAGCAGCTACCCCGGGCTGTTCTATCATGACAACAACCTGGTCTCAGGGTCTCTGGAAGCTCTCATCAACCACCTGCTCCCAACTGTGGACTACTACCCAGATGTGAGTATAATATATATATTTTTTTTTCTTTTACTCTTAAAGACCTACTTCACCGTTGGATATATGGAGTTGTATTGAACTCTGAGATCCTATGTAGTATACATGTGTAAACATTTTAGAAATGGGTTCATCCTAGCCTGAGAAAAGGCAGAAAGAGTGTGTTATTATGGTCTCATATGGGTGAAGTGTTCCTTTTAGTATTTTTATCCTTTGTGGCTTATTTTAAACTGGTTTTAAACCCTTTTTAAAACCCAAATGATCAATTCTTTGCCATGATTTTGCGTTTTGTAGGAAACATGTTTTCTTGTTTTCTCCACAGAGGACATACATCTTCACCTTCCTGCTGAGCTCGCGTCTCTTCATCCGACCGTTTGAGCTCATGTCCAAAGTGTGTCACCTCTGTATGGAGACACAGAAGCTGCAAGACCCACACGCAGACAAGGTACGCACAGCTTAAGTGTCTGTCTGTCTGTCTGTCTGTCTGTCTGTCTGTCTGTCTGTCTGTCTGTCTGTCTGTCTGTGTGTGTGTGTGGACAATACAAACATTGGAAAGTGTGTGCAAATATGAAAAGGGCAGGTACAGTACACAATGCATGAAAATAGCATCGTAATGAATTTGATAAACTAAATTGAATTTGGCATAATTTATTAAACTGTGTTTTAACTGGTCTATTAGCTGTTAGCCTACTTCAACATCTAGATATTAACGCCTAAAGTTTACTCATTACTTTATGTGTGAATACTTATGACATCTATTGCAGTATGTCCGTCCTGGGAGAGGGATCCCTTACTTTGTCGACTCTCCCTGAGATTTCTTAATTTTTTTTTATTCCCGGTAAAGGGTTTTTTACTGGGAGTTTTTTCTCAGCCGAGCTAAGGGTGTAAGGGCAGGGTGTCATATTGTATCATATTGTATGAAATGTAAAGCCCACTGAGACAAATGTATTTGTGATTTTGGGCTATACAAATAAAACTGATTTGATTTGAATCTTGTTATGTTCAGATGCGCGTGAGGAAAATGGCTCCAAAGATCCTGCAGCTGTTGGCAGAATGGACGGAGACTTTCCCATATGACTTCAGAGACGAAAGGATGATGAGAAGTCTGAAGGAGCTCACACATAGGCTCGCCAGCGGGGAGGAGGTATGTACAATTCATACTTTATCATATGGTAATGGTAATTTGACTTAACTTACAGCTCTGGAAAAAAATAAGAGACCACTCCAAATGTTCAGTGTCTCTCGTCTGACTATTTAGAGGCATATGTTTGAGTAGAATGAACATTTTGGTTTTATCCTACACACTACTGACAACATTTCTATCAAATTCCCCCCAAAAATATTGTCATTTAGAGAATTTCCATTAAGTAATGTAGAGTTGAAGATTGAAGAAAAATCCAGACTGGTCTCTTAATTTCTTCCAGAGCTGTATATATCGCTTTTTAGCCGAGTTTCTCAACCCCAAAGCGCTCTACATTTCTTACAACATTCACCCATTCACACACTCATACACCGATGGCAGTAGCTGCCATGCAAGGCGCTCTCTGAACCAACAGGAGCAATGTGGGGTTCAGTGTCTCTTTGCCCAGGGACACTTGGACATGTGGCGGGGAGAGGGGAGACGGGGGATCGAACCTCCAACCTGTAACCCAGTGGACGACCACCCTACACACCTCGCCACTGCAGCCCCTTATATTCTTTGTTATTGTATTACTTCATACCACTAGCTATAGACATGCAAATAAAAGGTTATCCATACTGAATGAGTTAAGGCAAGGCACTGCATGTGAATAGGGCCATTTTTATTTAACTTATTTGAACATTGTTGGCATGTTTTTAAAGGGACACTGTATAACATTTTAAGTAATTTTTTAGCTAAAATCAATATCCTCATTCATCAATATGTCCTCATTGGTGTAAAATCACCTCTGGCAATAATCTGAATTATCCTCCTGAGCGGAGAATTACAAATATTAATATTACATTTTGTACATTGAGCAGGCAAGTGTTATGGAAGCATTCATGTTTTTGGAATGTCATCAGGTGCATTGTTCAGAATTTTGAATTGTTCTTGTCCTTGAAGGCCACTGTAGCTTCTGTTATTATTCTAAAGGGTTGGGGTTACCCTGGGAGCGTCACATTCTAGTACTTTCTTGATGACGTCATATTACACACTGTCCCTTTAAGAAAGAAAATGTATCATAAATCAGACAATTGACAATATATGAACAAATCCTTGAGTATTGAAAAAAAAACCTAATGTTGAGATAATGTCCGTTAAAGATGGTTGTATAGGAGAAATATACAGACGCAAACAGACAAGGTTTAGTCAAATAAACACCTGAATGCACAATTTGGACCTTGTATTTACACTAGTATAAAATAAAATAAAACATGTTATGGAAGCAACATAGACAACAAAAATCTCAAAATTGACTAGTGCTTGAAAAAAACAAACAATGATTTTTTTGTCTCACTTTAAGTACCAAACACTTTTCTGCTGATTAGCTGATATGTTTAGTTGCTATCACAAGTATTCAAAAGCTGTTATTGTAGCCCACACGTGCAGCTAAACTACCGGCACAGGCAGATTCTAGCTGATAGCAGACAGAGGATATACGAGGAAGGGGTTGTCTCACTCACACACAAAGCACTTTTTTAGGCCGGCTGGGTTGACTGAAAAGGCCCTTTGTTAACGGGGGGGTAGGTGGCCTTTCTGCCTTTTTGTGATTTTGTCATCTGTGTGTGGCTCTCCTTCCTAGGGCAGCATTTTGAATTGTTCCCCGTCCTGCAGGGCTGAATGTCACTAGCTTAGCGCGATATTAGCGTCCAATGCAATGTTCGGATGAAGTTGTATTAGTCTTAGTTTTGCTGTAGCTTCTGTTATCGTTGTTGAACATGTAGGTCCTCAACTTTATATAGAAAAAGTTATTTTAAGGGTAATGATGTGTGTGTGTCTGTCTGTCTGTGCGTGTGACTGTGTGTGTGTGTGTGTGTGTGTGTGTGTGTGTTAAGTGTGTGTATTTTTGGGGGGAGTTTGTGTCGATAACGATAAGGCAGAAAGGGCTTGTTAGGACCAGACAAAAACGTCCATATACCCATCAATCCTTCTCCGCTTAAGACTAGAAAAACATCCAACCCCCCCCCCACACACACACACCCCCACCATCCATCCATCCATCCATCCATCCATCCATCCATCCATCCATCCATAAATCCATCCATCCAGTGTCTTTCACACATGTTTCAAATGACTCGTCAATAGTACAAGCCCCGAGTATTGATCCTGATTTAATCTAGAAATCAATGGGTTTCTCACATGACACATTAACAGCTTTGTGTGTGTGTGTGTGTGTGTGTGTGTGTGTGTGTGTGTGTGTGTGTGTGTGTGTGTGTGTGTGAACCACAGTAATACACACACTCTTTAAGTGTTTTTTTTATGGTCACACAAACAACTTTTTGATTGCACAGTAGGTTGGCTGCAGTTGGCATTAACACCAAAAACATCTTAAGACATTATGTGATGATTGAAATCAATTTTAGCCTCAAGGCAGCGAAACGACATTTAGCAAAATATTAAAGTACTTTGTGTGTGTGTATGTGGTGATGTCATTCTCAGTGCATTTAAAGGTGCAGTGTGTAAGTGGAATTGGTATTTTTCAGAACAGACTTGGTAGAAATTGATAAGTATGTTTTTAAATGAGTGTAGAATCGCCTGAAAATTTAAAATAACTTTGTTTTTTTATTAACCTAGAACGAGCGTTTTATATCTAACCAACACAGTGCAAAGACAGTCACGTTTGCAGGTGATAGTTGGTCTAACGGGCAGATCACATTATCATTTAAACACACACACACACACACACACACACACACACACACACACACACACACACACACACACACACACACACACACACACACACACACACACACACACACACACACACACACACACACTTTTACTTTCATTTTCTCTTCTCCAGAAATCTCAAAACTCCCATGAGCTTTCCTTGAAATCAAGCTCTGTCCTTTATGTGTAGGGAAAACGAAGTAATCCAAGATGCTGTAAGAAACATTCTCTTTCAGTGAATAGATAAAGCTTTTCGAAACACGATGGGTGTGTGTGTGTGTGTGTGTGTGTGTGTGTGTGTGTGTGTGTGTCTGCACTCCTTTTGGCAAACAACCTTTAAGAAAAACAACCTTTTAAAATACTTGGAACAGCGGGCACATGTGACTGATACCATGCTCACGATTAGCACGTTGCGACCAAAATGTTTTTTTCTAAATTAGTGTCTGTGTGTGTGTGTGTGTGTGTGTGTGTGCGTGAATGAATGGTTCTTAGAGACGCTACGGTGCCTTTTGGTTTTAACAAACACCCACAAGCAAAATTTCCAGGAATTAAAATGTGTTATTGTTATTGTATTCATAAATACAGAGACGGTAATACGTGATTCAAATGCGTGATCTGTGCGTAGGGCTAGTGGGACCTTTCTTAGAAGAAGTGGAGCTGTTTTTTTTTTCCTTTTGGCATTTTCAAGCTTTATTAGATAGTACAGAGTTGAAATAGAGAGAGAGAGAGAGAGAGAGAGAGAGAGAGAGAGAGAGAGAGGATGACCTGCAGTAATGGTCCACGGGTCGGATTTTGAACCCGCGACCACTGCAACGATAGGACTGAGCCGATCTATCCACTACTCCACCGGAGCGCCCCACCTTGAGCTGTTTTTAAAGGTGCATTCAGTGATTCTGGAAAATGATTGTTGTCAAAATCACTTTTCCTCAAAATCAGTGAATATTTACGTATGATGCACTTACCTGTCTGTACTGTGTGCGCTGAAAAGAAATCCAGCCTAGGCTCTGTAAACTGGTATGTCAAAGGGTATGTAAACAAAGTTGGCCCACCATAGCTATAGCAACATACCAGTTTACAGAGCCTAGGCTGAGTATTAACACTGGATTTGTTTTCAGTGCACACACAGTACAGACAGGTAGCAGGTCATGAGGAGATATTCACTGATTTAGACAAAAAATTATGCACACACACACACACACACACACACACACACACACACACACACACACACACACACACACACACACACACACACACACACACACACACACACACACACACACACACACACACACACGTCAGCTCAGTGCGCTCTGGGAAAAAAACTTTTTGAGTCCAGAATAGATGTTCTGAAACATCTGGCCAAAGTTGAAGGCCAAACCGCAAAGCAAAACATTTGAGCGTCTTTGATCTCAGGACTGTGTCATTATGAGTGTGGTGGTGTGGATATATAGGGAACCAGGCAGCCAGGCAGCAGCCCAGAAGAAAACAGACACTGTGTGATCTTCTGCTGAACTCAAGCTTTACCCTCAGAAGTTTTTTTTAAGTTAACGGTGCAGTGTGTAATATGACATCATCAAGAAAGTTCTAGAAAGTTCTAGAATGCAACACTCCCTGGGTAACCCCACCCCTTTCGAATAATAACAGAAGCCACAGTGGCCTTCAAGGACAAGAACAATTCTAAATTTTAAACAATGCACCTGATGACATTCCAACTATGACACTTCCAAAATGGCGGTGACAAGGCCTTGGTCCAAAATATGGAGAAATATGGACATATATGAGACCCTTTCTAAGGAAAAAAAATAATAATTCTAAAAAAAAGAATCAGCTATTATGCCCTAAATTAAACGTACTTATGGATATTATAATTACTTTCTACAAAATCTGCTAGGAAATAAAACCCAAAATTCTACACACTGCAGGTTTTAAAGCAAGTTATCTGTATTGGTTTATTACGATAAGTGAGGTTGATTTGATGAGTGACGAGGACAGAGCCTGTACGGGGTCACAATTGCTTTTTGCTTGGTTCAGGTGGTGCTCAGAATGAAGTCCCAACATCATAGCCAATAAAAACAGGTCTTGCAAATGTCTGGGAAATCATCATCATAAAAAAAATAAATAAATAAAAAAAATTCTCTATCGATGTGATGGCATGAACCAATCATACGCTTACTCACTTGGTATACTGTGCGGCCGTCTGTCACCACGGTAACAGTGCCAGGGTGTAGGGATAGTGTAGTGCTAGGCCATTCCAATCGTATGCGCCAAAAAATTTGGGATGAGCAAATTGTGAGTCCTTCCGCCTTCTGCTTGGAAATATCACACGTGCCGATGAATCCAAAAATCTGTGGCTATGTTTACAGGACCACTCCCCCTGGCCCGGGCTCTTGTTTGTAAATATACACACACACACACACACACACACACACACACACACACACACACACACACACACACACACACACACACACACACACACACACACACACAATGTACGCGCACACACACGCACACACACACACAAAAACAAACTCACAAACACAAACGCTCACTCACTCACTCACTCACACACAAACACACACACACACACACACTCACACACACACACACACACACACACACGCTTGTTTGTAGTGGCGACAGAAGCTACGGCAGATGGCGGGGCTTTTGAAGTGGCAACTGGAGCGATTTGCTGCTGGTTTCTCTCCCTGTTATCCCACTGAGCAGAGAGGGAGTGTGGTCAGACTTTAGCTGTGTGTGTCTACGGTGTTTACACAGATTTAAATTTGAATGGCGGTGTTTTATGTTGCAAATTTTAGATGTTTTTGAATATATTTTAATCTCCCCATGTTTGTTTTACATGTGTTTGTGTCTGTTAAACCTGCAGTGTGTAATATGACATCATCAAGAAAGTTCTACAAAGTTCTAGAATGCAACGCTCCCTGGGTAACCCCACCCCTTTAGAATAATAACAGAAGCTACAGTGGTTTTCAAGGACAAGAACAATTCAAAATTTTAAACAATGCACCTGATGACATTCCAACTATGACACTTTCAAGATGGCGGCACTAGGCCTTGGTCCAAGATATGCAGAAATATGGACATATATGAGACCCTTTCTAAGGGAAAAAAAATATATTAAAACATTTTTTTTCAGCTATTCACTAAATTAAATGTACTTATGGATATTATAATTACTTTCTACAAAATCTGCTAGGAAATAAAACACTGCAGCTTTAATGGCCACCACATCTATCAAAAACACACCATACAACAATCTAGATGTTTGACAAAGCCATAGGAATAATCAAAATCTCTATTTTATTTTTTTACAAAACAGATTTTGGATACAGCCTTCTTTCATTTTATCGATCGTTTTCGTCATGTTTTTAAGAACAATATGTATCATTAATTGTACAATTTACAACATATGAAACAATCCTTCTGTCATAACCTTCAGAATAGTGCTAAGAATGGAACATTGAGTTGATGTAATTGAGATTTTTGGGTCAGAGTATTGAAAAAAAACTCATTTGAGAAAATGTCAGCCCATCAACATGAGTGTATATACTACATTTTTCAAGTGCTGTATCCACTCCTCACACTTGATTGCAGTCTAGACTCATTATACATTGTACATAAGCTGCTGGAAAAAAATAAATAGACCACTCTAAATGTTCAGTGTCTCTCGTTTTACTATGTATAGGCATATGTTTGAGTAGAATGAACATTTTGGTTTTATAATATAAACTACTGACAACATTTCTACCAAATTCCAATACAATTTTTGTCATATTAAGAGCATTTTCAATAAGTAATGTAGAGATGAAGATCGAAGAAAAAAATCCAGACTGGTCTCTTAATTGTTTCGGGAGCTGTAGTATTATATAGCCGCGGGCTATGTTTCATCCCAACCCGTTGAACTAGAGTTTTGTTTGTAGAACCCAGATTTCTGGAGGCTGAATTGGCAGAAAGTCGAAGGAAGAGAAGGGATGTGGTTATGAGAGAGGACACACACACACACCCACGGACACACACACACACACACACACACACACACACACACACACACACACACACACACACACACACACACACACACACACACACACACACACACACACACACACACACACACACACACACACACACACACACACTTTTAGACCAAATCAAACACACATGTCCTACTTCCCTCTGTAGACTCTCTTATGTAACCCCATGTTCCAAACTGTGTCAGTTAGGGAACACTTATCTAACCGTGGTCTGTTTAGGGTTTCGGGTTTGGCTTCAACTCTTGACCCTCTACGTCCAGTTAGCCAACAGTCTCCAGTCTTAATGAGCTGGGCACACAGAAACTTGCATAACATCCATGGGCATATAATAAGACCAAGGACGCAGCATTCAAAAAAAAGGAAAAACCTCGGACACGGAATGATTAGTCGGAGCATCTACTAGAGTCAGACCTCTTTCATTGACAGAGCCGTGCACTGGGCTCTTTTCGGAGGGAGAACCTTTACTGCTGAAATTCTGTTTCACAACGGTTCTTTTAGCTGCGGTGGGTCTCTACTCTTGTGCGAATAAAATGCTTTTGTGTACATGTTTTTGACCTTACAGTGACCCTTTGAAAGTCAGAAAAATAACCCCTTCCCCATTTACATTGGAGTGAATGGCGAGATCAACTTCTGGGTCCTTTCTGCCATATAATCTTTAGAGGCTTTAGTCGCCCTAGTCACTAGGGCGACTGTGGCTCAGGTGGTAGAGCGGGTCGGCCGATGATCAAAGGGTTGGAGGTTCGATCCCCGCCCTGCCACCTGTGTCATAGTTGTTGTGTCCTTGGGCAAGACACTTCACCCACCTTGCCTCGTGTGAATGTCGATAGTTAGCCTGCTATCGGTGTATGAATGAGTGTGTGAATGGTAACGTGTAAATGGGAACAGGTCTCCCTTGCAAAAGAGTCTTCGGACTCAATGGGATTTACCTGTATAAATAAAGGTTAAAAAAAAAAGAGTGGTTAAGATGTTACCTAGAATGCCTAGGACCACTGAGCAAAATAAAGTGTTTGCACTCTGCATGCATGCTCTCTGAGATGTGGGTCGAAATCTATATTACATTGTTGAAAAATCAACTGGAGCGTTATTTGCAGAGCTCCTTTCATAAGCAAACATAACTGATCTAAAGGGAGTTCAAATGCTTCAGTTTTGGAAATATCATCAAACCCTTTCTGAAGGTTTTCATCTGGGAATATGTTGTCTAAAGTCCCAAGAGATTTTAGAATAGAATAATATTAAACTTGTTTTTCGAAGCTCCTCAACATTGTTTTCTAACTAAATCCTTGCCCCAGTGCCGCCCCCCCATGTATACAGAAAGGCAAAAGTAGCACAGCGTATGGGAGGGATTGGGAAAACAAGGCATGTTTTGAATGAGAGGGCAGGACACTGTATATTCTGTTTAATTCAGTTGTGTTACCACATCATTATTATGTTATAAAACAGGTGGCTTAAATCAAGCGGTGTGATTGGTTCCTAACTGTTGTATAATATTGCAATCCCTGTGAGTTTGTTACTAAATAATTAATAATCCTCCCCCCCCCCCCCAGGTGTACAGGAAGGCTAACTAACTAACTAATGCATTCTCCTCTTTCTGAAGGGTTTCATCAAGGAATATGTTGGTTTCCAAATGGATTTCAAAATAAAAGTCTTTCATTTCGATCTCCTAAACATTGATTTATAACAAAAATAAAATTCCTCTTTCCGCATGTTTTGAATGAGAGGGCAGGGCACTGTATATATTCTGTTTAATTCAGTTGTGTTACCATATTTAAATTACAATTCTCTCTCCCCCCCCCCCAGGTATACAGGAAGGCAGTGGGTCAGATGAGCTCGGGTCTGATCCGCAGACTGACCGTGCTGGGCCAGTATGAGGAGGCTCTGGTGAAGATCAACTCCACGGCCACAGAGCGGCTGAGCGCCCTGAAGGCCAAACCCCAGGCTGCCACGCTGCGGGACATGCTGTCTATCTGCAACGACCCCTTCACTGTCGCACAGCAGCTCACACACATAGAACTGGTGAGAGGGACACACACACACACATGGGCAACGCACACACACGAACGAACGAACGCACACACACACACATACACTTTGATCTTAGACAAGCAGAGTTTGACCGCACAATATATTCATTACACTGAAAAAACAGCAAATTTTTTTTGTTTTATTTTTAGTATGTGCATCAGAAACTCAAAAAGACATTTTTTTTAGACCCAAAGCGCTTTTCCTTTCTTACCACATTTACCCATTCATACACACACACACACACACACACACACACACACACACACACACACACACACACACACACACACACACACACACACACACACACACACACACACACACACACACACACACACACACACACACACACACTCATACACCGATGGCAGTGGCTGCCATGCAAGGCGCTCTCTGAACCATCGGGAGCAATGTGGGGTTCAGTGTCTCTTTGCCCAGGGACACTTGGTCATGTGGCGGGGATGGACACAGTAAAGATGGACACAGTAGGTTGATACTTTCTTTCTTTCTTTCTTTCTTTCTTTCTTTCTTTCTTTCTTTCTTTCTTTCTTTCTTTCTTTCTTTCTTTCTTTCTTTCTTTCTTTCTCAGGAGCGACTGAGTTACATCGGACCAGAAGAATTCGTCCAGGCCTTTGTCCAGAAAGACCCGCTGGACAATGACAAGGTAACGGCTGCATCCCTTTTTATTCACGTGTTGGAATAGAGAGACGGACAACAGAAGCACATACACAAGTTATGCAATACTTAGTTGTGTTGGCTGAAATCCTCAGTCTAGACTTGTTAAAATGTTACACTTTTATCATTAGACTCAAGAAAGAAAAAAAAAATCCTTCATTTCTTCGAGGAAAAAGTCGAAATTTCGCCTTTTATTCTGGCAATGTGTATATAGTGGAAAAAAAAGGCACTTATACCAATGTCTCCAAAGGTAAGATGGAGAGCATAGCCTACTGCGCTATAGCTTGACGTGAAGTGTTATAATTACATTATTTGAGTCATTCAAACGACTGATAAATCTGTACATACGGTTCCTCAATAAAGGAGGAAAAGAGCTGTTTATGTGATAACGAAAGACAGTGCCCCCGACTCCTGGAACAACTTACAGCAGCAAATTAAACTAAATACCTTCATATCCTTTAACCAATTTAAACAAACTATCTTCTGCCAAACTCTACCTGTAACTGTTTTAATTAGGCTATATTGTACTTTCACCCATTTCATTTTAATTGCTGCCACTCTTCACCACTATGTAAATGTTTCAATTGTTTTTTCTCTCTTCACCTGTTGTTGTGTATTTGATGTATTTGCGTTGAATATTGTGTATGTATTGTTGTTTTTCCTTTGAATTTGTTTGATCTCGACGTCATTGTAAATGAGGGTCACCCCTCAATTGGTCTCTCGAGGATAAATAAAAGCTAAATGAATAGACGTTTGTTCCTCAGTCTAGACCTGCTATGTCCTTGTCTAGTGTTCGGGAGAGATAAAGAAGAGATACAAACGGCCTGGATTTTTTTTTTTTCTCTTCCGGACAGATTATTTTTAAGTTGACACAACACACAGGCAGACGCTCACACAGGTCAAAGTGAGGCCAGGTGAATTTAAGCCTCTGTCTGTAGCAACAGCAGACCAAATATCCGCCCGTAACACACACACACACACACACACTGAGTCACACACACACACACACACTAGAACAAACACACACACACACACACACACACACACACACACACACACACACACACACACACACACACACACACACACACCTCACCGACAATTTCCTCAAATCATCCCCCGTGTCTGGATGAGATGTGCATGTATGCCTCTGATCTCCCCTAGCAACCACCGCTGCTAAGAGGGTTTGTTTTGTGTGTGTGTGGGAGTGTGTGTGTGTGTCTAGCAGTGGGCTCTCTCTCGTCTGGCATTTGGCTGCTAGGCAACAGTCCCTCTTTTTTAGAAGTGAGGTGATTGGGGGGGGTTAAGGCTGCCTTTTGTGCCTTGGGGCTATCCTGCTTGTACAATTATTTTTGTGAGAACCAATTTGAGTTTTAGACCTTAAGAGTGAGGACATTTTGGCCTGTTCTCACTTTGGGACAGGCCTTTAAATGAGCTGTTTGAGGGTTAACACTAGGTTTTAAGGACAGGCCTTTAAAGGGCTGTTTGAGGGTTAACACTAGGTTTTAAGGTTCATGTATGAATTAGGTTTATGTTAGGGTTAGTGTAAGGGTTGGGGTTAGGCATTTTGTTTTGATGGTTAGGGTAAGGGGCTAGGGAATGCATTATGTCAATGAATGTCCTCACAAGTATAGCTTCACAAACGTGTGTGTGTGTGTGTGTGTGTGTGTGTTGTTAAAATCAGATGTGTCCAGCAGCGGTAAAACCAACCTTTGTGTGTGTGTGTGTGTGTGTGACAGTGTCGTAAGGCCATTGGAATGTGTGGAATTAGATCAAGAGGAATCGGACACAAAGGACCAGCGTGCATATTGTGAATCTGAATAACATTGGGCCACTATTGTGCCTTTTTATAGAAGTGTGTGTGTGTGTGTGTGTGTGTGTGTGTGTGTGTGTGTGTGTGTGTGTGTGTGTGTGTGTGTGTGTGTGTGTGTGTGTGTGTGTGTGTGTGTGTGTGTGTGTGTGTGTGTGTGTGTGTGTGTGTGTGTGAGATTAGCTACACAGGTTCACTAAACCAATAGTTTATTACTTATGCTCAGTGATGCATTGACTGAGCGAAGAGAGAGAGAAAAAAAATTAAATCTCAGCTTTTTATTCTAACTTTTTAGCACAATGTTTTTTGATTTGCAATGATGTTAAAATCTAATTAAAATGATTAGTCTTATTGTTGTTGTTGTTGTTGTTGTTGCAGAGTTGCTTCAGCGATCACAAGAAAGCCGCAAACCTGGAAGCGTACGTGGAATGGTTCAACAGACTCAGTTATCTGGTGGCTACAGAGATATGCATGGTGAGTTATGAGACAACAGACTCAGTTATCTGGTGGCTACAGAGATATGCATGGTGAGTTATGAGACAATATGAAACCTCAGTGTGAGCTGCTTAAAGTTTAGTTGATAAAATGTATCATAAACAAAGTGCCCTTCACAATCTACCACAGCTCAAAGTAACACATCAAAAAACGCTTGTTAAAAAGTCGTGAAAACAAGACATCTGTGTCCGACCACAATATGTTTCAACATATATTTAGAGGTGCTGTAAGCGGAATGGTTCTTTTAGCTAACTTCCTGTCAGTTACTGCAGTTAGCAGTCCCCTCGCTCGTCCCTACGTCACCACATTAATGCACTGCGGTCTTCAAGCAGCGAGTTATCTGGCATCATCTCAGATCCATAAGTGTGATAAAACATGATAAAAACCATCAACACAGACATTGGGAAGGATTTTTACCTGCTCCGCCATTGTAGGCGCTTAAACATTCACCCATCTGTCGCTCTGGCGTGCACCGGCAGTGAGTCCATGAGTGAGACGGGTGTCAGTTTGTAGCGTTCTCTCTTGTGATTGGATAAAATTTCGGGATACTACATAAAGTTTATTTGCCGATTACATGCAGAGCAGCTGACTGAGAGATCGGCTTTATGAAACGCGCACATCGTCTAAGTGATCACTGTATGAATAAAGAGCGATTGAACACTTATATTAACATAAATAAGCCGCTTACTTCACCTTTAATTTACGGATAAGAGGTCCACATCTTGACATTATAAAAGCTGAAATGAATGAATTTTAGCTTTTTGGGTTTACTAATTGACTCATCCAGGTTCCAAATACTAAAAATAAGATTAAAAAAATTACCTTTTGATGTCTTAGAAAGTATAAACAAACGTTAGTAGTTTCTGAATAGCAATTTAATGAAAATACACTTTTTTAGTGAACAGCCCGCGTCCCAGGTCAGTGTAGTCAGTCCTGAGGGCGAATGCAGTGGTTTTTAACGTCCTCCATTTTGGTTTTCAGCCCGTGAAGAAGAAGCACCGAGCCAGAGTCATAGAGTTCTTCATCGACGTGGCGCGAGAATGTTTCAACATCGGAAACTTCAACTCGCTCATGGCTATCATATGTGAGTCTGTGTTTATTGTTCTACTGATATGATACATATGATGTGTGCTTTTACTTTGAAAGGACGGCTACATATGCTTTTCAGAACTCTATGTATTAGTCCTTATTATATTAAGGGGGAAAAGTAGTTGACAAAAGTGATTTTTTTTTTTTTTTTTTTTTTTTTTTTTTTAAGATAATCAAAAACTAAAATTTTGACTCTGCCTTCTTATGTAGACCAACACACCTTAAGTTTACAATGGAAGATACATTTTCATCACATATGAATGATTGTTTATCTCAACAGAAGATAAATAGTTGGCTCAAATGTAGACATGTTTTCCTTAGGAGTTTAAATCTAGCGCAGACAGCTTTAAAATTGAGAGTTTTCCTAACTTAACTTTTTACACTGTATGAAAAAGTATTGCACTAATGGGTGTAGTATTTTTAAAACGTTATCCGCCTCATTATGACTCTGCACTTGTTCCCTGTGATTCCCACACACACACACACACACACATACACACACACACACACACACACACACACACACACACACACACACACACACACACACACACACACACACACACACACACACACACACACACACACACACAGAACTTTTTCTTCCAGTTTATCAGATCAGACTAAAGTGGTGAATGCGATTTGTTGTTCGAGTGAGAATTTCATTTAGTGAAGTAATCTTTCTCCCATTCTAAACGAAGTAAACTCCCATGACTTAGTGTGTGTGTGTGTGTGTGTGTCTGTGTGTGTGTGTGTCTCTGTGTGTATGTGTGTGTGTGTGTGACTTGCTACTCGCCTAATTCACTCCAGTCTAATGATATCAGTGAGACTTGGCAGCGGAGGTTATGCAGCCAGTTCATGCGGATAATTGTCTCGACTAAATAGTTTCACAAGAGGAACACGTTCTCTCATGGCTCTCATGCTGTTTACATTTGAAATAAACAGAAGTCACAAAGTAGCTGCAACGTTTTCTTGGGTTCAAATAAGATCAGTGTCCCTACAAGGCCTTCATTTTCTTTATATTTTTTTTTTCTTGTTTTCCCAATTTGTAAGACATTTGATCAGGTTGTGAACTGTTCAGCTGAATTGTAAGGCAAGGCAAGTGTATGTTTTATATAGTACAATTCAGACACAAGGCCATTCAAAGTGCTTTACAGAGGGCATGGAATACATCAAGATTAAAAAAAATACATCAAGTATAGAATAGGCATCACATAAGATAATTGTGTAACTTTTTTTTTTAAGGCTCTTGCAGGTAGAAGCCAAAATCTATAACAAAAAAATGTTCATCTTTTTTTTTTTTGCACCATGTGTTGTGAGAGAGATGAACCTCTCAGCAGTGTATAATCCAGATTAGAAATATCAGAGTTTAAAGGTGCAGTGTGTAATATGACATCATCAAGAAAGTTCTACAAAGTTCTAGAATGCAACGCTCCCTGGGTAACCCCACACCTTTAGAATAATAACAGAAGCTACAGTGGCCTTCAAGGACAAGAACAATTAAAAATTTTAAACAATGCACCTGATGACATTCCAACTATGACACTTTCAAGATGGCGGCACTAGGCCTTGGTCCAAGATATGCAGAAATATGGACATATATGAGACCCTTTCTAAGGGAAAAAAAAATTATTCAAAATTCTTTTTTCAGCTATTATGCACTAAATTAAATGTACTTATGGATATTATAATTACTTTCTACAAAATCTGCCTGGAAATAAAACCCAAAATTCTACACACTGCAGGTTTAATTGGATAGCATAGAGAAGCTGAGTAAGGGCTGGAACAGACGTATCATACATAAAATAAAACACAAGTAAACTAAACACCCACATAAAATAATAACAAGAGGACACTGGTTATTTGTAGAGGTCTTTTCATTTTTTCCAAAATTGTTTGTTCCTAAAATAATACATGACATCAGTCTGAGCAAATCGACCCAGAACAGGTTGAGTGGACAAAAATAATTAAGATGCGATTAAAGACCCTCAGACAGTTTTGAGACATAGCCGGAGGTCCAGTGAAGGAGGCATCTGGTCATTCTCACAGGCCAGAGGGCAAGGGTGTGTGTGTGTGTGTGTGTGTGTGTGTGTGTGTGTGTGTGTGTGTGTGTGTGTGTGTGTGTGTGTGTGTGTCAGCTGGACGAGCACAAAGTACAAACCCATTCAGGCAGATGGTCAATAGCACTGACCAGAGAGAGAGAGAGTGAGTAGAGTGGAGGATGTTGGAGTGCCAGCTGTTAGTCTCTCTGTCTCTCTCTCTCCATCTCTCTCTCTGTCTCTCTCTCCATATCTATCTCTCTAATTATCCCTCTCTCTCTCTTTCTCTCTCTATCTCTGTCCTTCTCTCTCTGTTTCTCCATTTCTCTCTCTCTACATCTCTATCTCTCTCCATCTCTCTCTCTCTCTCTTTTTCTCTCCATCTGTCTCTCTCTCTGTCTCTCTCTCTCGTACCAGATTAGATTAACCAAATCACCAAATCAAGAAGAAAGTAAAATTGTTCATATTCAACTCTCGCTGTACAAAGCCAGCCAGACAGATATTTTTGCATTTTTATGCTTTATTGATAGTGTAGAGACAGAGTTGAAATGGGGCAGAGAGGGGAGTGACATGCAGAGAACGACCGCGGGCTGGAATCGAACCCGGGTCTGCTGCTGGATAAGGCCCATGGGGGGGGGGACACCCTACCAACTGAGCTAAGGGCGCCCCCCAGACAGGCAGTTTTTCTGCTAATTCAAACGGTCAAATAGCATCAATCCAAAGACTGTATGGACTAAATAGAACATATAATTACACTATGTACCATCCAAGGGGTTAGGATAATAAAAAACTAATACAATCACAGATATCTTAAAACTACAGAACAAATTGAACTTGATTGCACTAAACGTTTAAGTGTTTCATTTGGGTGAAGTGAGCTGAAACATTGGTGGTCGTTCGGCGCTGAAGAGGAAGCGACATCAGCAATATATTAATGTTCTCATAAAAGGGTGTGTGTGTGTGTGTGTGTCCACACACACACACACACACACACACACACACACACACACACACACACACACACACACACACACACACACACACACACACTCTTTCATTCATTTTTGCTGTATCATGTTGAACTCAAACTGCCTCCTGGGAAGTATGGTGTGTTCAAAGACAGATAGAAAAATAGTTCTTAGCAGTTGAGAGTTTTATATTTCTTCCCCGTGGGGCCCGAGTACTTTTGTCTACGTTGAGCATACACACACACACACACACACACACACACACACACACACACACACCGCACACGCACACGCACACAGAGGATTACCATATGGGAAGCAGGGATCTGGGCGGGGAAACGAGGCGTGTGTTAACTCCATTGTTGTGTGGCCGTCTTTAGCGCCAGAACAATCGATAGAAAGAAAGAGAAAGAAAAGGGGGCGAGTGACAGTCACAGGAGGGAGGGGTGTGTGTGTGTGTGTGTGTGTGTGTGTGTGTGTGTGTGTGTGTGTGTGTGTGTGTGTGTGTGTGAGTGTCTGGCTGAATGGGAAAAATGCCATGTGTTAATGCGATCATGTTTGGCTGTTTTCTTGGATGAGCAATATCAATTCAGTTCAATTCAAAGGAGCTTCTGAATTTGTTGCCAAAGCATTACATTACTAGCCTGGTCCAACCAGACCATCGTACTTCATGCGGGCGGGCGGAGCCAGGCTATTCCATTACAGTTTGTCCAAATATTCTAAAAATAGGCTTACATAATAAATAGTGATATGAGCATTAACACAACCTAAAGATGGATTTATATTAATTATATAAACAGTATATATTATATTTCTTACATATCTTGTATCAGTATCTCTCTAATTGTATTTTCTCTACCGCTCTCTCTCTCTCCCTCCCTCTCTTTCTCTCTCTCTCTCTCTCTCTCTCTCTCCCTCCCTCTCTTTCTATCTCTCCCTCCCTCTCTCTCTCTCCCTCTCTCTCTCTCTCTCCTCTCCGTCTTGCAGCGGGGATGAACATGAGTCCTGTCGCGCGGCTCAAGAAAACCTGGAGCAAAGTCAAGACGGCAAAGTTTGACATCTTAGAGGTAAGTTTGAAATCACGTAAAATCGTGAAATTTTCAACAAAATGTCTCATAAATCAGACAATCAACAAGACATGAACAAATCCCTCTGTAACAACCCTCAGAATAGCGCTAGGAATGATTATGGAACGTTTAGTTGATGTAAGTGCTTTCGAAGTTGAGATTCTTGGTTCAGAGTATTGGCCAAAAAAAAAACTTATGTTGAGATAATGGCCGTTTAAAGATGGTCGTATACGAGAAATACACAGACGAGGTTTAGTCAAATAAGCACATACATGTTTTTATTCACACTAGAATGAAAGAAAACATGGTTGTATGCAAGTTAGACAAAAATCTCAAATTGACCAAAGCTATAAAAAAAATAAAATCAAAGATAAAAATACAGATTTCACCTGCTTAAAAACGGCAGTTCAGAGTTCGGTTCAGAGTATTGACTATGTTGTATTTTACTCCTCCAGCTTCTCCCACGCATACAGTATATCAGCCACTTTGTGTTGTGTTCAATGCCATCGCTGACTAACAGTGTAGTGGGCGCTGTGTGGGAGTGAATGCTACTGTCACTGCATTTGTTAACACAGTCACATAACATGGTCCTGTTGAAAAGGATGGATAGAATGAGTGGGAGAGCAGAGCAGATACCCTGACTCACACAGATCTCAGATACTAGATAGATAGATGCAATAAGAAACAATGTGTTGGTTACTTCAGGCCATGGGACTAAATGAATGTGCCATTGTGGACATTGATACAGTGATTGACCCTTCTGCTATGCTGTACAGATATCCCAATTCCACCCTCTAAATATGAAAAATATGTATTTTTTAATTTTTAATTTTTCTTAAGATATATTTTTTGGCATTTTTATGCTTTATTGATAGTGTAGAGACAGAGTTGAAATGGGGCAGAGAGGGGAGTGACACGCAGAGAACGACCGCGGGCTGGAATCGAACCCGGGTCCGCTGCTGGCCGAGGCCCATGGGGGGGGACGCCCTACCAACTGAGCTAAGGGCGCCCCATGAAAAATATGTATACATGTACACGTACTGTGTGTTTTTCAACGCACACACAGTACAGACAGGTAGCGAATCAGGAGGAGATATTCGCTGATTTTGACATAAAGTGATTTTGACCGCAAGCGTTCTCCAGAATCACTGACTCCACCTGTGAGAAGCAATAACCTGAAGAGACTTTTTCCTCAAGTAAACTTAAAACCCCAGCATGATAAACTGAGGAATCCACGGGGACAAAGACAGGTGGAGGGGAAGCTTACCTTAGAAACCCCCAGATTGATTCTAACAGGAAAGACTCCCTGAGCCCAACAGTCTCACAGTCTCAGTGAGAGCCTTTGAAAGAGTGTGTGTGTGTGTGTGTGTGTGTGTGTGTGTGTGTGTGTGTGTGTGTGTGTGTGTGTGTGTGTGTGTGTGTGTGTGTGTGTGTGTGTGTGTGTGTGTCTGTCTCAGTGGAGTTTCAGTTCAATCGTTCTATCTGTCAATCACAAATCTCCAAGCCCAGGCCCTATATTACTTAGTCTACTCTTTGATGAATTCCTTTTACCCTGCCGTTCATTTTAGGGCAATGCTGAGCTCCCTATATCCTACAGAGACTGGCAAAGCGTTCCAAATAACATACTTTTTATTTCAACTATACTTATTTTACTGTAACTGCATACTGGTTTTTGCATACTATAAAATAGAACTGGATATAGGAATTATTTTGGACATCTAGGTATTTTTTTGCATGGTGCTTTTAATATGCATGTATTTGGGCATCCTAATTCTTTTTCTAGCATGCTTATTAGTATTGGAAGTATAGGTATTGGAACGCAGGGATACAGCAGTTTGCAGTGGTGTGTGTGTGTGTGTGTGTGTGTGTGTGTGTGTGTGTGTGTGTGTGTGTGTGTGTGTGTGTGTGTGTGTGTGTGTGTGTGTGTGGGGGGGGGGGGGGGGGGGGGGGGGGGGGGGGGGGGGGGGGGGGGGGGGGGGGGGGGGGGGGGGGGGAGGGAGCGAGCGACTGAGTGCGTGGAGTTCACGGGCTCCTCGGTTTCTTCGAGGTCACAGACTGTATTCACTCCCAATCTCGTGACCTAACACGCTAATGTCCCAACAAGCTTTTAGTTATTAAATCATGGTGCGCAAAGGTTAGAAGTCTGTTTGTGTACAGATTGAAGGTATTTGATTTAAGGAAATTGTAGGGAATGTCAAACAATAAGACACATGCAAATTAAAAGTTGCAATAGGCACATCGATTGGCTAATTGTTTCATGCAATACAGTTACAGACTCCACAAACAATTTAATACATTTAACTCGGAAGCCTTAGCCCACAGACTTCCAGGACGTCTATTTATGACATGTTCTGTCTTTGGAAACTAGTTCATTGTTCTTGACAAAGCAACACAGTATGAACTTTTTCTGAACACAGGTGGTGAAATATTACCTGACAGTCCGTTGTACACTTAGTCACTCTCATAATTTGAATAGTTCATGTTGTGTGCTGTGCTCATACTCATAGACTGTATTTATCCCCCGTCCCAAGTTTAATATGTTTAATTGGCCTCTTTCAGCCACTCTTATCTTATAGTTCAGAGTTTATCTTGTGCCCAAACTAAGAATATATGTATTTATTTATTCATGTATTTATTCCCCCCCCCCAGCACCAGATGGATCCTTCCAGTAACTTCTACAACTACAGAACGTCTCTGAGAGGAGCAACGCAGAGATCACTCACCGCCAACAGCAGCAGAGAAAAGGTGAGGGCTTAACACACACACGCACACGCACACACACACACACACACACACACACACACACACACACACACACACACACACACACACACACACACACACACACACACACACACACACACACACACACGAACACGCAAGCACACACACACACACACACACACTCACTCGTTCACTCACTCACTCACTCACTCACTCACTCACACAAACACACACACACACACACACACACACACACACACACAAAACACACACACACTGGCTGCCCCATGCTACTGTGTATGAATGAGACGTAGAAGCTCACCTCATATGTTTAATATGTTCATCAAACTGAGATTTAAAAAGCAACTTGTTAAAAACAGTTGAAATTCTTGCAAAATCTGGCAAATCAAGGAAGGTGTTAGACAAAAGGCGGAGTGGAGTAAACAGTAGTTAAGGCAAGGCAAATTTATTTCTACAGCACAATTGAGACACAAGGCCATTCAAAATGCTTTACAGGGGCCAGATTAAAACACATAATACACATTAGAAAAGCGAATGAATAGAAATAAAACATTTAATTAAGTTAATGTCCAATAGAGTCACATTTGCATTGCAGAGCCACTGATAGTGAGTAATTAAAGGGTTGATAGCTACAGCTGCTGCAGGAATAAAGATACGTGACCTTTCGTTTCGTTTTCAGAATAATCAACTCTTGACCAGTTGCATCACAGCTCTCTTCTGATAAGTGTTATGAAGGACGTACAGTGGTGATAACAATCTCAAGTGCTGCAATGTTGAACAAGATAGCAAAAAAAACAACACATGCACTTGTAAAGCTTAAAAAAAAACTGATCAGGGGGCGCTCCGGTGGCGTAGTGGATAGAGCGCGTACCATATTGGCTCCGGCCTTCGTTGCAGTGGTCGCGGGTTCAAATCCGACCCGTTGACCTTTACTGCAGGTCATCCACCCTCTCTCTCTCTCTCTCTCTCTCTGTCTCTCTCTCTCTCTCTGTCTCCCCATTTCAACTCTGTACTATCTAATAAAGCTTGAAAATGACAAAAGAATAAAAAATAATTATCAAACGTGATCTAAAGTGATAAAAATACAATAATTATGATACAGAAATATCACAGAAATAAATATCACAATATATCGCCTTCTTGATTTTTTATATTTTTTTGCAAAGACCCAATGAAGCTAAAGGCTCTTGTGCTGCAATGTTGAACTCTAGTGCACATAAACAAAACACAAGCTCTGTCACTCTGTCTGTCTGGCATTGTTATCGCCTGGGAAACCAACAAGTTCACATTTTGTTTACGACCTCCTTGAAGAACACTAGGGCAGCGGACTGGGACGGTAGTTGCATAACAGTTCAGGCCTTTGGGGGAAACAGAGGTCCAGAGTTATTAATGGGTCAGGATATGAGGAGGGTCTTGACAAAACGTGTGTTCTCTTCAGTGAGGGAAGACAGAAATAAAACATGTAGTGTGTGTGTGTGTGTGTGTGTGTGTGTGTGTGTGTGTGTGTGTGTGTGTGTGTGTGTGTGTGTGTGTGTGTGTGTGCTGAAAAAAAAAATTACATAGCCTATGCTCTGTAAACTGATATGTAAACAAAGGGTGACCACCATAGCTAGCAAAATGCCCTGTTTACAGAGCCTAGGCTGTGAATTGACCCTGGATTTTTTTTCAGTACACATGCACACACACACACACACACACACACACACACACACACACACACACACACACACACACACACAGTACGGACAGGGTGGGAGACAGAAACATTACATGGAAGCCAGCCAGATGCACATAGCGTTCTGTTGACCGAGTGTGTACAAGCAAGCACAGTAGCTCGTGGCTTGTGTGCGAGACATTAGTGGTCAAGTATTTCCTTGTACATCACAGGCTTGATAAGTGTTTTTGTTTGATTAAGACATAATGTTCTAGAGCCAATAAGGGTCTGCTGGCTACTGGAATGTTTGGGAAAGATTTATTTTTTATTTTTTTGGGAGCTCAGAAAAGCAAAACAGACTCAGGACAAAAGGTCAGGGTCACGAAACGGAAAGTTCCCAAGAAAGTCTGGTATGCTCTTGTCCTTTGGTGACCTGGCCTTTTTAGGGAGGGAGTGAGTGAGGGAGGGAGTGAGTGAGTGAGTGAGTGAGTGTGTGTGTGTGTGTGTGTGTGTGTGTGTGTGTGTGTGTGTGTGTGATCTCCTCAAAGCATCCATAGAGCAAGGTAAACAAAGCTAGTGATTCTTGATATTGAACCAGTTTTGCTGTGTTTGTTTCTTTTCTGAAAGGACAGAATAATTGCAATAATGTGACAGTTGTTGTTGTCGTGTCCAATGAATAAATAAATTTAAATTATATTTTATAGAAATGCCAAACAGTTGGGATGAAGCAGAATTGGTGTCTCAAGTATATGATTATTATTATTATTATTATTATTATTATTACTGATTATACTGATATGATTATGATATTACAGATATATCAATTATTTTCACGCTCGATTGATCGTATCTTGTCATTTTCTTAGTAGTTATTCCGATTAATCTTTTAGTTATAACATGTCAAATATTGGAAAAATGCTCAACTCAAATTCACTATATCCGGTCAAATGGGGTAAATTGTGCCATTGATATATACATACATAAACTGTAATGCAAAACAAATCCATTAGGCAATTACTCATTGAAGGTTTATTTAAAGTAAATAAAGTAAATATTTTACAAAAATTGAAGGTCAATTTTCTTAAACAAGGCCTAGCAGATCTAGGTGGTTTTACCTGCAAAGCTCACAATGACAAAGTCACCATCATCACTACTTCCCCGCTGGCACAACTCAACCCACTCTCCCCTACAGTATACTTCTTCTCTGTAAAAGGCAAAACCATGTGCGTACAGACGTGTGTGCGTGCGTGCATGACAGCAGTCTTAAAATACAAGCATGGCCCTTACACACACACACACACACACACACACACACCGCTCGCAATACATCATGTGATTTTTCTTCTGGTAAATTAGTTGCAGCAATCCGTTGACTCACGGGAACAACACAGGGTTTATTTATCAGCCCAACTGACAAATACCAGATTTAGAACAGCTGGACTGTATTGATTCTGTGATGGTTTGAAAAATCACACTAGTGCAAAATCAACTGTTATTTGAATGAAGTCTGGTGCAACCTAGCTCTCTATTGGCATCCACATCTACTGTATACAACTAATTTACCAGATTGAAAATCACAGGGTGTGTGTGCGTGTATGTGTGTGTCTGTGTGTGTGTGTGTTTGTGCATGCGTGCCTGTGTGCCTGTGTGTGTGTGTGTGTGTGTGTGTGTGTGTGTGTGTGTGTGTGTGTGTGTGTGTGTGTGTGTGTGTGTGTGTGTGTGTGTGTGTGTGTGTGTGTGTGTGTGTGACCCCGGACATACAGTGACCTGAATCGGTGAACTAAGGTGGTGATGAAATATTTAAGGGAATTTAAAGGCGAATTCTTGTTCTCAAAAATAAAATAAAAAATCCTCTCTATATTCTAGTCTGACTTCTCCTGTTTTGGTCGGATAAGTTTGTCTTTAATATTTTTTTTTATGATTTTTTTTACACCGCCACCCAACTTTACCATACAGAGTAGACAATGATGCATCCTTGAGCCAACCCAATTTAGAAATCTAAGGGCGGAGTTATACAATCCTAGTATTCAGTAAGGTCTAAAAATGTTGACTGTTTTACTAACAATTTGCTTTCTGCAGCTCGGGGTCATACTAAAAAAAAAAAAAAAAAAAAAAAAAAAAAATGGCCTATTATATGTAGGGCCGGTTTCGCAGACATGGATTAAGCCTAGTTCTGGACTAAATTGTACTTTCAATGGACAATCTCCATTCAAAATTCCATTTAGTCCAGGACTAGGCTTAATCCATGTCTGTGAAACTGGCCCATAATGTCTAATAATAAGTCAGAATACAAAGCTAGTGGGTTAAATTAAAGCTGCGTTATTAACGTACCTACAACAAGGCCTGGTTTCCCCCTGTAGACCATATTAAACAGTATTCTAGCTTCCTCTTCTGTCTGTTCTAATCCCTGTTCCTTTGAATGGCTGTTTATTCACACCACACACACACCTGCTGTTTGTCATGTGGTGGGAATCCCCCCCGGAGAATTCTCCTGTGAAATTAACCCTGCGTTCCAATCCCCATACTTCCCTACTATCTAGTACGCCAAAAAAAGAGTTAGGATGTCCCAATACATACACGTCAATCGTAGTATGCTGAAAATACATAAATGCCCCACTAACTCCCGATAGCATTTTGGAGTGTTCGTCTTTATTCTTGACATTTCTCGACATAATGATAAAAAAACTTCCTTATCTGATTTTTTTTTTCTCTCTCCTGCGGCCCTTAAACTCTTCTGTACTTTAGTATGTAGTGCAGTAAAAAGAAAAAGTATGTGATTTGGAATTAAATCTCTTTCTCTCTCTCTCTGTTGTCTCTCAGATTGTCATCCCTTTCTTCAGTCTGCTCATCAAAGATCTCTACTTCCTCAACGAGGGCTGTGTCAACCGGCTACAGAACGGGCACATCAACTTTGAGGTAACAATTTTATTTTGATTGTTGTATGCGATTTCTTTTTTGCGTATTTTTATTTGATTTATTTTTACATACTATATTTTTATTTTTGTTTTTTTTTAAATATTTAAATTTTATTCATTTATTATTTAATTTGTAAGTAATTTATTTTGCAGATTTTTTTATTTTATAATTTTGTTGTAATTTTTTTTTTTAGCGCTAGTATGTTTTGCTCTAGTTTTTTCCTTTATTTTAATTTTTTTGATCATTATTTCTATTGGTTTTAATTTTCAAAAAGAATTTAGCAGTTCAGTGTAATTAATGCACCATGAGCAAATCAATCCCAGTCAAGAATTACGTTTATTTTCGTATTTCTGTTAGCCCACACCTTTTCAATAAAGACAGCAATCACAAATGTTCACTATTTGAAAAAAAATATCAATAGAATGCCTCAACCTCTCTAGTAAACTTACATTTAAAATTCCCCTTAAGGGAGTTTCCCTGGTAACAGAATTGTCCCTTTTGCCCTTAGCTGACATTTAAGTCGAAAAGCGTCACTGTATTTACTACACCTTCAAACTGACTGAGTGCGGTTTTGGTTTTATTTCAACTTCCTTAAAGAGTGTTAAGAGAAAGAAGAAGTTAGAATTTGAAGTGTGTAAAGTGTGTGTTTCCATGCAACAACACACACACGCATGCACTCACTCACTCACTCACTCACTCTCTCACACACACACACACACACACTCACACACACACACACACACACACACACACACACACACACACACACACACACACACACACACACACACACACACACACACACACACACACACACACACACACACACACATGTTGTTCGGTGACCAAAAAACTCACAAGTATTTCCACTGGTGGCTCGTCACACCTGAACTGAATCAGAATCTATTTTAGGAATTAATTCCTTTCTGGAAACTCCCAATGATGACTTAAATACACTAAACGTAGACACATTAACACTTAGCATCAGCTGACTATGACAACAGTGTAGTACGTAAGGTCATGGGGCAGTTTCAGTTAGCCTAGCTTAACCCGTTCAGATCCCACATCCATTTCTTTGGACATGACTTTATACGGTTTGCTAAGAGTTATGTATATTTTTTTTAAAATCTTGACTCCAACTGCATGTGTAAATGTGTTTGGTTGAATTTATAGCCAAATAGTGTTTCACGTAAAATAATTAAAAAAAAAACAAAATAAGCGAACATGGCCAACTTTAAGTCAAAAAGGAATCGTAGACACATTTATAATATAATTATCATATTGATATCAAATAATTTCTGTTCAAACTGTTAAAAACTGTAACGATTAAAAGAAGCCTTTGCCCATATGGAACCAGCGTTCCATCATTATAAAATCGCTATTATAATATAATGAATGAGGTTTTTCTTCCCTCAGTCTTCCCTTGGCCCAGCTGTCCTGTTAATCCTAACCCTGCATTTTTACTGAAGTGATGTCACACATGGGAAAAATAGGGTTAGACAGTGAGACCATAAAACACTCTTTCTGCCTTTTCTCAGGCTAGGATGAAGCAATTTCTAAAATATTTACACATTTATACTACAACAGGATCTCAGAGTTCAATACACCTTCATATTCCCACCGGTGAAGTAGGCCTTTAAGTAATTTTTGTCTATAATTTCAGCTAAGATTAAAGTGTACTGTGTAGGGTGGTGTAAGGCCTACAACGATTCCCTCTGTATATTAATCTGTATTGTATTTTATTTTATTTATTTTTTCTCAGAAATTCTGGGAGCTTGCCAAACAAGTGAGTGAGTTCATGAGCTGGAAGAAGGTGGAATGTCCGTTTGACAAAGATCGGAAGATTCTGCAATATCTGCTGACGGCTCCGGCATACACAGAAGATGGTATGTTTTCCTGTGTGTGTGTGTGTGTGTGTGTGTGTGTGTGTGTGTGTGTGTGTGTGTGTGTGTGTGTGTGTGTGTGTGTGTGTGTGTGTGAAACCACAATCCATGACTGTTATAAATAAATATATAAGATAAGGCCATTGCTGAAGCTATTTTATTGCTATCTTAGAGTCAAAAAAATTAAATATATATTTTTTTTTAGCTGAAGCTGTACAGTTTTATAAAGCGTAGTAGTGGATTCAAACACAGAACTGGACGAATGCACACACACACACGCACACGCACGCACACACACACACACACACACACACACACACACACACACACACACACACACACACACACACACACACACACACACACACACACACACACACACACACACACACACACCTCAGATAGTCTCAGCTTCCTTTTAATCCACATCAAAGTCAGTGTCTCCGGTTCTTATCAGACAGACACAGGGCGGTCTGTGAAATCCAACCAATTGAACTATCCAATCAGGTGTGGGCGTTTCAAGTGTGTGTGTGTGTGTGTGTGTGTGTGTGTGTGTGTGTGTGTGTGTGTGTGTGTGGGGGGGGGGGGGGGGGGGGGGGGGTTGATAGTGGATATCCTCCTGTCAAGCGAACAAGATAGGGTTTACATTACGTTTTAAGGCAAGACACTGCACACAATATATGTATTTTCAAACACTGGTCAATTTTGAGATGTTTGTCTATTTATCTTCCATAACATGTCGTCTTTCATACTATAAATCAAAGGTCCAACATGTACATTCAGGTGTTTATTTGACTAAACCTTGTCTGTTTGCGTCTGTATATTTCTCCTATACAACCATCTTTAACGGACATTATCTCAACATTAGGTTTTTTTTCAATACTCTAAACCGAAAAATCTCAACTTCTAAAGCACTTACATCAACTAAACTTTCCATAATCATTCTCAGCACTATTCTGAAGGTTATTACAGAAGGATTTGTTCATATGTTGTTAACTGTCTGATTTATGTTATATTTCATTCTTAAAAACATGTTGAAAGTGCATTTTTAAGACCTTTACATGGTGTTTTTGGGATATTGAATATTCTTTCACAAAAGTTTATGATGTTTATTTGATTTTCTTTGCAGCGTTGTATCTGGCGTCGTATGAGAGCGAAGGGCCTGAGAACCACATGGAGAAAGACAGATGGAAGTCTCTGAGGTGTGTATGAGGCACACACACACACACACACACACACACACACACACACACACACACACACACTCTCTCTCTTTTCTCTCTCTCTCACACTCTTTCTCTCCCTCTCTCATACACACCCACACACACACAAAGACAGAGACACACACACACACACAGTGAGAGAGAGAGAGACACACACATACAGAGACACACACACTCACACACTCGCACATACATACAAACACACACACACACACACACACACACAGTGAGAGAGAGAAACACACACACACACAGCCTCCGGGGGTCTCTCAATCACAGCTGTCACCCCCGTCCCCTCCCCGCTGACCAGGCACACACAGAGGGATGTAGGTCACTCTGATACTGACCTGCCCGTGATTCAATAAACACATTAATACACACACACACACACACACACACACACACACACACACACACACACACACACACACACACACACACACACACACACACACACACACACACACACACACACACACACACACACACACACACACACAGGTACTCATCATTCTTCTCTGTCACACCATCGCTGGCATAGACGCACACTAAAGACATCAGTCATTTTTCACACAATTAAATCCTGCGTGCTCACACCCCCGATCACACAGCATTGTGTGTGTGTGTGTGTGTGTGTCTGTGTGTGTGTGTGTGTGTGTGTGTGTTTGTGTCTCTCTCTGTGTGTGTGTGTGCGTGTGCGTGCGTGTGTGTGTGTGTGTGTGTGTTGAAAGCCCCTGAGAGCTGACAGGAGAATATTTTCCTCTTGCTTCACACACTGACGTTTATTTGACACAAAGTGAGTTTCTGACGTTTGGCTTTTACACAGCGACAAAGCGCTCGCTGATCAATCACTATCTGTCTCATGCATCACTTCAACAAAGGGTTAGCCGCTTAAAGGTGCAGTGTGTAATATGACATCATCAAGAAAGTTCTACAAAGTTCTAGAATGCAACGCTCCCTGGGTAACCCCAACCCTTTTGAATAATAACAGAAGCTACAGTGGCCTTCAAGGACAAGAACAATTCTACATTTTAAACAATGCACCTGATGACATTCCAACTATGACACTTTCAAGATGGCGGCACTAGGCCTTGGTCCAAAATATGCAGAAATATGGACATATATGAGGGAAGGGAAAAAAAAATAATTCAATTTTTTTTTCAGCTATTATGCACTAAATTAAATGTACTTATGGATATTATAATTACTTTCTACAAAATCTGCTAGGAAATAAAACCCAAAATTCTACACACTGCAGGTTTTACTCAATCGAATAAATACATACTTACATATTTAAAGTAGATGCAAACCTAAATGGAGACAACATTTAGATTTAGAGCATCACATTGTTGTCTAGGAGAAGTAACTGAAATAACTGAAATATTTGTGAGATTTCTTCTTTTTTTTTTGTCCAAAGGGGGCACTAGAATCAACAGATTTTTCTTTTTAATCAAAAACACAGTAGTGAGGGTGGCTAGCATTATCTGTCATAGCTTAACAAACACACACACACACACACACACACACACACACACACACACACACACACACACACACACACACACACACACACACACACACCCTACCGCCCACATGTAGACGTATGAGTCAGATCGTCTGGCACAGGTCGGAGGGGAGAGCAGGATTTGGACCAAGAGCCATGGGAGTGTTGGGTTGAGCCCTGTCAGGGTGAATCCAATCTGGTGTGTGTGTGTGTGTGTGTGTGTGTGGTCACGTTCTCTGATCTCTTGCCATCCCTCCTCTCTCTCTCTCTCTCTCTCTCTCTCTCCTGGAGCTTTCCTTCTGTCACATTCTGTCACTTTATTGTTGCCGAGTAACGTCAGCAGAACGTGTCACTGAGTCAGAATCTCTCCAGAGGAAATCCATAATACACAAACTGTTGATACAACTGAGATTGTGCTTTTTAAAAATCGTGATGTGTAACTACAACATAACAGATTTAAAGGTGCAGTGTGTAATATGACATCATCAAGAAAGTTCTAGAATGCAACGCTCCCTGGGTAACCCCACCCCTTTTGAATAATAACAGAAGCTACAGTGGCCTTCAAGGACAAGAACAATTCTAAATTCTAAACAATGCACCTGATGACATTCCCAAAACACGGATGCCTTCATAAGACCTGCCTGCTCAATGTACAAAATGTAATATTAATATTTGTAATTCTCCGCTCAGGAGGATAATTCAGATTATTGGCAGAGGTGATTTTACACCAATGAGGACATGTTTAATGAATGAGGATATTGATTTTAGCTAATACATTACTTAAAATGTTACACAGTGTCCCTTTAAGTCAAATTCAGTGTACATTGTACCCACTGCTAATACCATGGATTTCTTTACGTCATTTTACGAACATCGTTGTTGGCAGTTATACAAGATTTTTAACACTTGTTCATCAACAAAAAAATGCTTTGTCAAACTTAGGTGACAGTTATGAATTTGAAAATGAACATTTGAATGAATGAGCTTCGTAGCTTTTTTCAGTTCACTTTTGTGAAAAATATTCACACACATTCTCTCTCGTTTGACTATTTATAACCTTGAGTAGAATGAACATTTTGGTTTTATTCTATACACTACCCACAACATTTCTACCAAATCCCCCTGAAACATATTGTCATTAAAGAGCATTTCCATTAAGTAATGTAGAAATTAAGCTTTAAGAAAAATCCAGACTGGTCTTTTAATTTTTTTCCAGAGCTGTATATGTATGAAAATGCTACAAACTATGTTATTTCAAATCTCTTGCTATATTAATTCACACTCCTCTCTCTCTCTCTCTCTCTCTCTCTCTCTCTCTAGATCCACTCTGCTTAGCCGGGTCTAGACTTCTAGAACTGAAGAATTCCAGAATGAAGACGGAGGGTTCCATTCCATGTTGCCACGTCGACGGCGATGTCGTCAACAAACCAAGTATCCCCGAGTTACAAACGACAATCTACTATTTTGGATCTGAGAGGATATTTTGTTCGTCCCAGAAATCCTAATTATCTGCTATTCCTTAAACCCTTATGATATGTGTGCTGTACATTTCAATACAGCTGTCATTTTGCATCTATTTGTATGACTTTATAGTCTTTTTGTAAGATGAAAAAATAAGAAGAAATTCCTATAAAATTTTCAGATTTTCAAAGTAAAAGCCCATTTTCTGTAACGCTCTTGAAGTATTTTCGCCCTGATGAACTTGTGAGCGTAAACGGGAATTTGTTGGGGTCGTTTTGTTGCCCTTCTCCGCTAATTTCCAACGTGTTTTTTTTTTTTTTTTTTCAATGAAGCTACAACGTTAGCCGCTGGTTGGCTAACGCGACAGAGCGAAAAAAAATAAATGCTACTTGCTGGTTCCAGAAGCCAGCAGCACTCTTTGAATGGACAGACTTAAACGTTGCTGTTTTGTCATTAAGCTAGTTATCGTTTGTTAGCTTTTCTTTTTGTATCCGAGGCCCTCTCTCTCATTTCATGTTACTGAAGACTTTTTTTGTTAAATTGTGGACGTGTGAAACGAAGAAAAAGATGCGCTGGCTGCAATTTAAAGGAGATGTGACTTAGTTTTTGAATTCTTTTTTGTGTTGTAAAAGGTTTTGTGATTTTTGTTTTTTCTAAGAAGGAAGAGACCTTTTCCCTGTTGGTTTATCTTTCACACACTCTAGGCCTCAGTAGGATTCAAATTCATCTTAACTTTTCAGTTAGTTTCATACCAAAGTGCTACCTGTGTGGTTGAACAGCATCTAATACAACAGAGTATTTGGGCCACGTTGAGAAAAAAAAATGTATACAATAAATTGCGAGAATAGAGTTGTAATTTTATGAGGAAGAAGTCATAATATGCGAGTATTTTCTGCATTTAAAATGAATAACATGGAGCATCTTGTTAAGTTATAGCCTACCTCTTCTTTCACAAATAAGGAAAAAGCCTACTACCTTTGTTTGGCAAATCAGCAGCAAGTTGTCATGAATTGCTTTTGACGGCCCAATACCTGAGACAACCAGGGGGCGAGAATTCCTTTAGACTGTTCTTCTCGCCCTAATTTTTTATGTTACGGGTAACATGTTAACCTGACCTATGTTTTTTTCTGTTATTATTACAAAAAAAGTTCTACTAAGCTTCCAATTCCAATTTCTTCTCACAATTCTATGTATTTATGGTCCCTTATACATCTGATTCTTACGTCTGAAAATCCCCTTTAACCCCGCATATTTTCAGCATAGTCACTAGTCTAACACACTCTTTATTTGAGTCACACTGAGGCCTCTAACAGCAGTGAGCTTAAAATGGAAGGTGTGATGATAATGCATTTCCTGGATTTCCTGATAACCAGTGTTAAAATAGCTCTCCTGCTGCTGATAAAGATAAGCCATGGACAGGCCCTGCGTTTCAATCCACCATACTTCCCTACTATTTAGTACGCCAGAAAAAAAGATTTAGTATGTCCCAAGACAAGCACGTCAATTGTAGTATGCTTGAAAAATACATACATGCCCCACTAACTCCAATAGCATTTTGGAATATTCGTCTTTACATTTCTCTACATAATGAAAACAAATCTTCCTTATCTGATTTTTTTTTCTCTCACCTGTGGCCCTAAAACTCTTCTGTACTTTAGTATGTAAAAAGAAAAAAGTATGTGATTTGGAACACAGGGCTATAGTCATAACTTTGGGTCACAATTTGTTTCATTCTTGCTCTGTTGTAGAAAATGCGTTTGGTTGTACTGCCCACTAGTGGCTCAGTTTGGAAAGTGAATGGTTTTTCGTGTAGTTTCAAAAATGTGAACTTTTTGTTTGAACCCTTTACACTTAAACGTGATCCTTTTTTATGATTTTATTTTCCATATTTTTCAAAGTAAATGTTACCTTTCTATGTGTTTTATTTATACAGTGTATGTGTACCAGGCCAATATTTACTATTATTTTATTGCTATTTAATTTTATACTAGGTACATACCATGCTTATATAAGTAGTTTTCAGATATCGGCTTAACTATAATTTTTTTTTTATACACGTTTGTATGAGACATTTTATTTTGAATTTTGAAGGCACAAGCTCAGCGTATGAAGTTAAATTGTTTTTGACTGATGTGTGCTTTGCCTGTTGTGATGAATTTTGTACATAATGTGTTCCCTTAGTTATATTTTTTCCTCATTCGTTTGTCTGTGGACTGGAGACATGAGACGGAGGAACAGTTCATTCATGATTTTTAGTGTTTGAAAAAGAGAGTTAATAAAAGAACGGTGAAAATGATCCAGTGACTCTGATTGGTTTGTTGAAATGTGTGTTTTATTGATCTGTTGTATGTGTACGTAAAAATATATATCTTAGGTTCACTTTTAGACTCATTAAGTTATCGCCATGGAGCTATCAAGTCAAAGTGGACTCAGCAGAAATAAATATTAAGCTTTTCTGCAGGGCTGCAACTAACGACTATTTTGATAATCGATTAATCTGTCGGTTCTTTTCTCCATTAATCGATTATTAATGGATTAGTGTTTTGGTCCGTAAAATGACAGAAAATGGTGAAAAATGTTGATAAATTTTCCAAAGCCCATGTTGACGTCCTCAAATGTATTGTTATGTCCAAAACAGATCCACACAGATATTTCAGTTTTCTGTCATAATAGGATTAAAGAAACCAGAAAATATTCACATTTGAGAAGCTGAAATCTGAGAATTTGGACATTTTTCATTAAAAAATTACTCAAAACGATTAATCGATTATCTAAATAGTTGGCAAATCGATTAATAATCAATTCGTCAATTAACGGTTGCAGCTCTAATGAGGACTAATATGGACCTGTACCTAAGGCTGACATAAAACAAACTAAAGATTATGTCCTTAACTTTTTATCATCAAACTAAATCTTAAATGACATAATCTATGATGTAAGATGTGATGTTTCATGCAGAAATAAATGAGCCTGATTGAGGTCAGACAACAAACCCATTGAAGGTGCACATGTTCTGTCCAACTATAACATCTAAGAGGAGCGGAAAGCATAAAAAGCTACTCTTAGTTCCTGTGGTGTCCAGAGGCTATTGCACGGCAGGCTATTTTAGGCTTTATAAATCCCTTATCAACACAGTTTAATCAGCGGCGAGCCGGCGACGCATTAAAGTGGACAGAATGTAAACAGTTCCATCTAGGTGTCCATACTGTGTCAACTGTTTTTAACCTGATGCCTTTTGTTTATTTTTAATTAGTTTTTTTTAGCTGTATGTATTAGCTTGTTTTTATATAGCCTGTTATGAAGTGTAATTTTAGCATTATAGTGTCAATTGTGGTGTACTTTGTTTGTGTGTGTGTGTGGCCTTGTGCAAATTCTGCAACTTCTTTTCTGCTGCCTGTCTTGGCTAGGACTCCCTGTGAGAAGAGTTACTGTAACTCAATGGGACCTTCCTGGTGAAATAAAGGTTAAATAAATAAAAAATAAAAAATATATAAAATACATACGAGGTTAATCCACACCTATGGAATGTTCTCCAGCCAATCAGAAGAGAGTATTCACACATGGTATAACTTAAAATAATGTACAGAACTTATTTGAAAGAGTACTTACATAAATATATAAAGGGACAAGATGGTAAAATGTTGTGTATTTGTCTTACAAAGCATAACATTTTAAAATGATGTATCTCCATATATTTCAGTTTTCCTTCAAATTAGTTCTTAGCATTTTAAGATAATCTTAAAGTGACTTTTTATAGGTAATGGTAATTTTGGTTAAGGAAGTCAGTGTTGAGAGCTGGAACTAATCTGATCATCCCTGCTTCAAATACCCATACTTCCCTACAATTTAGTATGCCAGAAAAAGATGTAGGATGTCCCAATACATGCACGTCAATTGCAGTATGCTGAAAAATACATAAATGCCCCACTAACTCCAGTAGCATTTTGGGGTATTCGTCTTTATTCTTGACAATTCTCGACATAATGAAAATACATCTTCTTTATCTGATTTTTTTCTCTCTCCTGTGGCCCTAAAACTCGTCTGTACTTTAGTATGTAGTGTGGGAAAAAGAAAAGAGTATGTGATTTGGAACGCAGGGCATGTTTTATGCTTCACTTTTGACATGGAGGGAGAAAATAAAAACGCCTATTTGGCTCCACCTAGTGTTGAAATGAAGCTATTGCAACTGGCAGCATGAGTTGCAAAAATTACAATTCTGCCCCTCACAAAAATATGCAAAGATTTAAAGGTGCTACGAGGAACCTTTAAATATTTCTGAAACAGTCTCATTTTTCTTCTGACGATCATACATGACATGTAACAGCAAACAAGACCATCAGTGCAAAGAATGCTATTTTTATATAGTTTTTCTTAATGCCTTTGTCATGGGTATACGCTCACCCAGGAACAACAGCTGGCGTAGTAAAAACACTACCGCTTCTGTCCAAAGGGGGCGCAAGATTTAACACAAACTGAAAGTTTCTCGGAGCGCCTTTAAGATAATAATAGAGTGAGATGAATAGCTTTTAAAAATGTTCATTCATGTTAAAAATATATAGAGTATTTTTAGCAGAATCATATCAGTGCTATACTGTCCTGCTAACACATTGTGGTGTGTTACCATTTGTTTACACCTTCATGAGAAAAATACAGCATGGAACTCTGTTTGTCTGAATCTGTCATGTCCAAGATAAACCACATGAGCTCAAAAACAGAACATAGAATGTGGTAAAAACATCATAAATTATATGAAAAAAAAAGTTAACTTAAAGGTTTTGTTTGTTTCAAAGCGTTGAAAACCTGTTGTTGGGAATGCATATCTATTGTTACTATAAATCAGGCACATAAAACAGCTTTTCACAGGCGGCTCGTTGGTCTAGGGGTATGATTCTCGCTTTGGGTGCGAGAGGTCCCGGGTTCAAATCCCGGACGAGCCCTTGATTTGGTAACTTCTCCTTGGATAAATCTCGTACGGCATTCATGGAATGTAACCTGCAGATTGTTCATTGTACTCACCATAAAGTGAACAGTAAATCCATATAGGTGGTTGATGGCACAATGTGATGTGTCGGAAAGACATTAGACCACAACAATGGTAAAAAGATATATAAACAGAGCAGTTGAGAAGCAAAAACAGTCATTACTTCAAATCTGCAAAATATCCCTTGAGCAAGTTTGTGAAGCCATACGAGACAGACAGACAGACAGGCAGACACACACAGACAGACAGACAGGCAGACACACACACACATGCTGTAAGTATAAACACCATTTAAAAAACTGTGCATACATAAGTGTGATCATTTTGCCAGCCTCTCAGATTGCACTCGGTTTCACGTTGGAGTCAGTGACCTTATTAGTCTGTTTGTGCTGCTCTGGACATCTGCCATTACTGTGTGTGTGTGTGTGTGTGTGTGTGTGTGTGTGTGTGTGTGTGTGTGCGTGTGTGTGTGTGTGTGTGGGTTTGTGCAGCTCTGGACATCTGCCATTACTGTGTCTGTGTGTCGGTCAATGCACTGAGCTGTAGGGCAGAAAGACACACACAAACACACACACTCACACACGCACACAGACAGAAAGAAACACACACACACAGACGCACACACACACACGCGCACAGACAGAAAGAAACACACACACACACACACACACACACACAGAAAGACACACACATGTACGTACGCACACACACACAGACAGGCAGACAAACGTACGCACACAGACAGAAAGACAGACAGATAGATACACAGACACACAGACACACACACACACACACACACACACACGCACACACACACACACACACACACACATACACACACACACACACAAACAAACAAACAAACACAGTGGGACAGTGGGAAAACCAATTAATCATCACTTTGGGGTCTAGACTTTAGCTCGCCCCAAAAAACAAAAGTCAAATTCCCTAACATGACCTCGTAGAACGAATACAAGAAAATTATCAAAATAAAAAGACATATTGAATATTGGAACTGTCCCTGTGTTCCAAATCACATACTCTTTCTTGTTTACATACTAAAGTACAGAAGAGTTTTAGCGCCACAGGGGAGAGAAAAAGAGAATTATGTTGAGAAATGTCAAAAATAAAGACGAATACTCCAAAATGCTATTGGAGTTAGTGGGGCATTTATGTATTTTCAGCATACTACAATTGGCGTGCATGTATTGGGACATCCTAAATCTTTTTCTGGCATACTAAATAGTAGGGAAGTATGGGGATTGGAACACGGGTTGCGTTCCGAATCGTATACTTCCTACTATATAGTATGTAGAAGAAAGATTTAGGATGTCCCGATTCTTGTGGCCAGATTTAGGATGGTTAGAAGTACCCGGATGTCCTACTTCATGCGGCCAAGATTGTTAGTGTTGAAAAGTGCATCCTATTTGGACGATTCTGACCCACAATCCAGTGCGCACGTGAAGTGACGTCACATCGACGAAGCCTCCATATGAAAACAAACGGGGATGCGACGGATATAAAAGCAAGAGGCAAGATCAAGGCGCAATGTTATGATGAAATAAGAGAGTAAAGAATGTCCCAAAAGTATGCCTACTGCATCCTAACTAGATTCTTTTTATCGTCGGATGTAGTATGTAGAATAGAAAAAAGAAAGAGTATGAGATTCGGAACGCAACCAAGGTGTATGTGCAGATGTTCATTGTCCATTTTTTTTTCAAGATTCAAAAACTTTATTGTCATTCTAACTCTACAGCAAACACACTAAAAATCACAACCGGATGTAATAGGGCCAGATGGGTATTTTTCAGTAGGCTGCATCTATACTAACCACAGCTATTGGGTCATACTAACCCTGCGTTCCAAATCACATACTCTTTCTTTTTACTACACTACATACTAAAGTACAGAAGAGTTTTAGGGCCACAGGAGAGAAAAAAAATCAGATAAGGAAGATTTTTTTTTAATTATTTCAAGAAATGTCAAGAATAAAGACGAATACTCCAAAATGCTATTGGAGTTAGTAGGGCATGTATGTATCTTCAGCATACTACAATTGACCCACATGTATTATTGGTCATCCCAAATGTTTTTCTACCATACTAAATAGCAGGGAAGGCAGGGGATGGAACACAGCCAGATTTTCTCCAGTTGCAATTTCAACACTAATTTAAAAGCAAACAGAGCAATAAATAGTAGAAGAAAAAAAGATTATTATATACAGCTCTGAGAAAAATTAAGAGACCACTCCAAATGTTCAGTGTCTCTCATTTTACTATTTATAGGCATATGTTTGAGTAGAATGAACATTTTGGTTTTTATAATATAAACTACTGACATCATTTCTACCAGATTCCAATACATGTTTTGTCATTAAGAGCGTTTTATCATAAGTAATTTAGAGATGAAGATTGAAAGGTGCAGTGTGTAATATGACATCATCAAGAAAGTTCTACAAAGTTCTAGAATGCAACGCTCCCTGGGTAACCCCAACCCTTTGGAATAATAGCAGAAGCTACAGTGGCCTTCAAGGACAAGAACAATTCTAAATTTTAAACAATGCACCTGATGACATTCCAACTATGACACTTTCAAGATGGCGGTACTAGGCCTTGGTCCAAAATATGCTTAAATATGGACATATATGAGACCCTTTCTAAGGGGAAAAAAAATGATTCAAAACATTTTTTCAGCTATTATGCACTAAATTAAATGTACTTATGGATATTATGATTACTTTCTACAAAATCTGCTAGGAAATAAAACCCAAAATTCTACACACTGCAGCTTTAAGAAAAATCCAGACTGGTCTCTTAATTTTTGTCCAGAGCTGTAAATAAAAAATAAAAGAAATATTACGAAAAATATGAGTCATTATGTCCTTGTTCAATAATTGTAACTGTTTAATTTATAGTATGTCGGACACAGCATTTCCATTTTGGTACCAGCCCCAAGTGGCCAAAAAAGAACTTTAACTTATATTTTTTGGGCCATTTTCAATGTTTTATTGATAATGCAGTGGAGAGAGACAGAGATGAAATGGGACAAAGAGGGGAATTACATGCAGAGAAGGTCCACGGGTCGGATTTGAACTGTGTCGGTGACTCGAGGATTGAGCCTCAGGAGGGGCACGCTCTAACCACTACGCTACACCAGCGCCACCATTTAATGCACTTTAAAGGGTTAATGTTTTATGAGCAGTGACCGCAGTGTGTAAAGAGATAAGAGGGAGTAAAAGTGTTACACTTCGTCTCGAACCCTTTTTGAACGTACAGGATATTATTCTAGTTTTTTTGTTGTTGAGGATCCAGTTTCATTTCTATCTGCACCAGAACTATTTAATGTCCTTCTCTAATGCTGGGAACACACCGCACTGGCCCCCTGCGGCGGTTGACCGCGTGAACGCAAGAGGCTCGCCGCTTGCTCATATTGGGCCATATGTTCCTGACGCCGCCGCCGAGATCAGACCCCTCACAGGTGCAACAACAACATGGTCCAAAAAATACAGATGTAGGTACACTGTGTAACCAGCGGCAGCCTGCACTGTGTAACCAGCGGCAGTCATGTCACACATAGCATCAAAACAGCTTGAAGACCCCGATCGCAAACACACACATATTAACAACAATTCAGCAACATACTGAAAACAATAACAACAGCAGTGTGTGCTCAGCAGCACACATGAAGGCAGACATCAGCCTACCTGAAAGTGAAAGTGTGCCGGCTGACGGAGGACAACACCGTTGCTTCGCTGTACTATATTGGAATTCAAGTCAAGTTTGGGTTCATATTATCCTCCGGAACAGCACACAGCTGGGTGAGCTTCATTATGCTAACAGGCGCTACCTTGGCTAAAGTACAACCAACAGCTAAACAGATGCAAAATGCACATATTCGCAGAATGTATTGGAAGCCCAATGTCCTCACTCCACACGCCTACCTCGTCTTGCAGACCACCGGGAAATCTCAACGCTGATTGGCTATCGCGGCGCGGCGACGCCAAAAAGATAAATCATTTCATCTTCTGGGTCCCCGCATTTGTTCGCCGCGCCGCAAATGGCAGCGCCTTCGATTCACGCGCCCGCCGCTGGCCGCTGGACGCCGATTCTTGGGTGGACGCGCGGCCACGCGCTAGTACTTTGACTTTGTATGTAATCTCGCCGCGCAGCCATTGCGGTGTGTTCCCAGTTTAATGCAGGTCCTTCTGCTCCACATAGCTTTGATGCGTTTAGATGAGATATGCCTGGGAAATCCTAGCCTGGCTCCGCCCGCCCGCCTACTTCCGGCCAAATTTTATTTTCCCTTCAGTAGTCAGTCTGGGTGTACAGCCCATTTCCCAGTTTTGCTGGAGATTCGACAGCCGGTCCAATCAGCGAACAGGCGAGTGGCTGAGAACGATGACGTCGAGTCGCCTCCAGTTTCAGTTGCCAGAAGCCGCTCATGACACACGTGACGACCAAACGTTATGCGATTGGTTGGCTAATCCAAGTGGCACTGGGCAGATCCAATAGTTTTAAACTTTAACAGACACCCGCCTCCATGAGTGAACGTTTGCCAATTAGAGCACTGCCAGACCTTCTGTACAAATGAAATGAAGTACGATGGTCTGGTAGCACGGGAAATCCAGCTCTGCCTCACAAAAAATAACTATATTCTAAACATGTTTTTAGTTATTATTGTAACAAACTGAATTTTTTTTATTAAATTCATACACATTTAAACACAAATTAATATAATTTTAAACAACAAAAAAAAATATATTATTTGGATTCTCTGCTGGCCCTGACGGCCCACCACTGTATATATATATATATATATATATATATATATATATATATATTTTTATTTATTTTGCTTATATATTTTTTATTTTTTTTTATTTCTATAACCTAAAGAACACCATAGTTATTTAAAATAGCTTCTCCGAACGGTTGGCCGCACATTAAAGGGTTAAATACATTATTTAATCAATCAATACATCAATCAAATTAACCGGGGTCTCCCTCAATCGCTCAATTCTGTCCTGCAATATCACTTGCTGCGCATGCGCAAAGCCGCGGAGGAGAGAGAGCGCGCGTGCGAGAGAGAGAGATAGAGATGGAGAGAGAGTGAGAGAGAGTGTGTGTGTGTGTGAGGGAGAGAGAGAGAGAGGGAGAGAGAGAGAGAGAGAGGGAGAGAGAGGAGAGGAGAGGATGATACGACCAGTGTTTCATATGGACTGTTTCTCTGCGGATGCTCCAATGTTCAAACAAATCGTTTCGTCAGTTTTTAAATCTTCCTCCGCTTTCCACGTTTGAAGGCTTTTAATAAACAACAACTTATCAGGTAAGAGAAAGAGATTTTTACTGTGAATTTGAACTAAAACAGCGATTTATTTATCAGTTGGTTCGGGACAGGATGACGAGGCATCGAGAAGTTGCAGGTGCACTATTGTCCTAGGGAGATGCGTTTAAATAGTTCTAACTTCAAACGAATTCATTTTTAATAGCCTACATTCGTGTGGAAAAAAAATAGTGGGGGCATATTTTTATAATTTAAAAAGTCCTCAACTATGTCAGTAGGCTGCATGTTACCGGACATATGTTATATTGTAGAAAATTATGTCCGAAAAAGATATTAAAAAAATGGATAGCCTTATTTTTCTTTAGCAATATTTTTGAATATATGTATCAATGTTGCCAGCAGTGTGGATTTTCTTTTCATAATAATTCTGGAACACAGTGCGTTCTGACAGTAGCAAGGAATGCCATGAATGAAGTACTGTATATGCGTGAGTGGGCGACTGTCCCAGTCCCAAACAACAAACACACGATTGTTCACAGACATATTTCCCCTTCCATAAAACACTGTTACTATGACGCCAGAAACGTGCTTTCAAAATGCGACTTAACCACGTGATTTTTCTTGTTAAAATTGTTATTTTTATGATGATTAATTGGGACTTTTTTCTAGCAGTATTTTCATTGCAATCTCTGTGCTAGCATCTGCGCTGTAGGGAGTGACTGTTGGTGTAACGTAATACTTCCTGCCTTCTGAATAATATATGTGGGAGATGGTCGTTGAGCGTTATATACTGATTTAGCTCGCTCCGTTTTAAACCATAATCTAGCGGAAGTCCTCCTGCATCCACACTATTCACTATACACACTTTACTTTAGTATTACCATGTAAACATCTGGTCAATGATTGAATTCCTTCGTGATTTGTTCTCTACTTATGACATCTATTGCAGCATGTCCGTCCTGGGAGAGGGATCCCTTACTCTGTCAACTCTCCCTGAGATTTAAAAAAAAAAAAAAAAATCAGTAAAGGGTTTTTTACTGGGAGTTTTTTCTCAGCCGAGCTAAGTGTCTAAGGGCAGAGGGATAGATAGATAGATAGATAGATAGATAGATAGATAGATAGATAGATAGATAGATAGATAGATAGATAGATAGATAGAGGCAGGGTGTCATATTGTATGGAATGTAAAGCCCCCTGAGGCAAATTGTCTATTTGTTATATTGGGCTATACAAATAAAACTGATTTTATTTTATTACCATTCCTCAAACAGACCTTGATATGGACGATTTTGATTTGACATTTCGACACAAATTCAAGGTTAATATACAGATATATAAATTAAACCAAATGTGGGATGTTGGCGAGACTGTGGTGGAGAGATACAGGCATGTATTCTAGGCATGTTATGGTAGTTATAAATGGTTACTGGTGAACGTTTAGTAAAGTAAATCATCAAAATCCTTGGTACCTTTTTTTTTTTTTTTTTTTGCATTTTTATGCTTTATTGATAGTGTAGAGACAGAGTTGAAATGGGGCAGAGAGGGAAGTGACATGCAGAGAACGACCGCGGGCTGGAATCGAACCCGGGTCCGCTGCTGGCCGAGGCCCATGGGGGGGACGCCCTACCAACAGAGCTAAGGGTGCCCCATTGGCAACTTTGTTGACAAAAACTGCAGTGTCTACTTCTAGGGAAAATGCCAGATACAATTGAGAATAAATATTGTTTTTAATGATAAGGGTATTTAATTAAACAAATGACAAGATATTGTGAAGGGATGCTGTACATGCATGAATTATAGTCATATAATGTTTCTAAAAAGTTTTATTGGAAATTTCAGTAAAATATATTTTAAAAATCTTTGGCACATTTGATAACAAAAACTGCACTATCTACTTCTAGGGGAAATGCCACATACTAATTGACAAGTAAGACCACCTCTTGTTATTAATGATAAGGGTTAAGCAAATAGCAATACTTTAACAGTGTAGCTGAAATATTACTATTTAAATGAATAAATATGGTTGACAATGACATATGAATAATTCTTGATTCTTGATTATACAACCTCATATGACGTTGAGAAGTCTGCATTGAGAATTAGAATCCCAATACACCCTCTATAATTGAAGAAAAAATTAGATAAATTGATTGTATTTTACACAACATAATGATTAGCTATTTTCCAACCAATGGGGATATGCACATGACATATGTTATCCTGGAGCATGACCTACTTTACTCTCCAACCTCTGAACTCTGAATGGTATGATTTGAGAATGATCACTGAACATGTATACAGTACTTGCTCACAAACTTTACTGTATGCTTCAAATCATGTGTCCACAAGAAAGGAGAGAGAGAGAGAGAGTGAGAGAGAGAGAGAGAGAGAGAGAGAGAGAGAGAGAGAGAGGAGAGGGAGAGGGAGAGAGGAGAGAGAGAGAAAAAGACATTTGAATTGGACCAATAATTTGATTGAGATGTCACTCTCATAACAGAAGGACTTGAACATACACATATGCGTTCCAAATCTCATACTCTTTCTTTCTTCTATTCTACATACTACATCTGACCATAAAAATAATTAAGTTAGGATGCAGTATGCTACAATTGGGACACACTTTAACTTATTTATTTCATCATAACACTGCGCCTTGATCTTGCCTCTTGCGTTTTGTTTGTTTTCATACAAATTCCATCGGAAATGTAATGTGCTAAATGTCATTGCACTGTCGAAAAAAAAGCTCTTTCCCTTTATACAACATTCAATCATCTCAGTAAACATTGACCCATGTCTGTGTGTGTGTCTGTGTGTGTCCCTGTCCTGTGTATATGTGTCTGTCTGTCTCTGTGTGTGTGTGTGTGTGTCTGTGTCTGTGTATATGTGTCTGTCTGTCTGTGTGTGTGTGTGTGTGTGTGTGTCTGTGTCTGTGTGTCTGTGTGTCTCTGTCTGTCTGTCTGTCTGTCTGTGTCTGTCTCTTTCTGTGTCTGTCTGTGTCTGTGTCTGTGTCTGTGTCTCCTTAGATAAAATGGGGAATGGTTCAATGAAATCAAAGCGATACAAAGCCACAGAAAGCCAACAGTCTTCTGCTCCCAACAGTCGAAACTTGAAAGAAAACAACGGCGGTGGCGTGTTTAAAACCCCTTCGATGGATTCCCTGAGGGCCCGAGTTGACCAACTGGAGCGAGAGGGAAAGAGGAGAGACGAGGAGATGGCAGCCAAAGAACAGATAATTAAAGGTCAACAGGAGCAGCTGGCCCGGCAGACGAGAGCTCTGGCCGAAATGAGCGAAGAACTGCAAAACAAATGTCAACAAATCAACAAACTGCAAGATGTCATGAAGAGTCCGAGTGGAGCGGGGCTGACCTCAAGGTGATGACTGTCTGCCACGGGATGATCATTTTTTTCTTATTTATTTTTTAAACAGTGTTATATCACTAATAATAAAGTTTTTATTTAATTTTTACTTTTTGAAAAACAGTGTAATAATATCACTCCTTACACCTAGATGAAAAAGTTAGGCTAAGAGGTTAGTGTGCTTGTCCTGGATGTTCTATTTGATTGTTATTGTGGGACATTTTTGCCCCTTTTCCTCCTTCTCTCCACCCCGTTTGTGACAGCTTTGATATGGTCCCATCCAGGTCCCCTTCCATTAAGACCTGCCTGAAGAGTCCCAACTTGAGTGTCCGCATTAAGGAAACTCTGAACAGAAGGAAAGGAGCCAAAGCCGGAGTGTCGGCCGAACCAACGTCCCGCACCTACGACTCCTCCAGTCTGCCCAAGTTCTCCTTTGACAAGGCACGGGTCTCCAAGGACGCAAGGTGAGGGGTTGTCTGTCTGTCTGTCTGTCTGTGTGTCTGTGTGTGTGTCTGTGTGTCTGTGTGTCTGTCTATCTATCTATCTATCTATCTATCTATCTATCTATCTATCTGTCTGTCTGTCTGTCTGTCTGTCTGTCTGTCTGTCTGTCTGTCTGTATGTCTGTCTGCCTGTCTGTCTGTCTGTCTGTCTGTCTGTCTGTAGTTTAACTTTTTTTTTTAGCTTTTTGCTTCACTCTGGGGTTCAAGAAAATGCGACAGAAGCACTTCCTTTAACTGCATTTTGAAGAATAATTAAGCAAAGGTCGCTCATCGCTAGTTAGCTTAGCTCAAATACTGGTAGTCAATGGGAAGTGTTAGCCTGCCTCCACCGACACTCCAGTTAATAACTTTACAACATCACCAAATGATCTTAGGTGTTTGTTTTGACTGTTTTATTTACCACGTCATGTTGTGAGCAGACAATAGTTAAGTCACACACTCTGTCTGTGTGTGTGTGTGTGTGTGTGTGTGTCTCTGTCTGTCTGTGTGTGTGTGTGTGTGTGTGTGTGTGTGTGTGTGTGTGTGTGTGTGTGCTGTCTGTGTGTGTGTGTGTGTGTGTGTGTGTGTGTGTGTGTCTGGGAATATCTCTAGAACCAGAGACTTGACACCAAGAACATTCAGAGAAAAGTACATTCTGAGCCAATTAAAGAAAAACCAGTTAAAATGCCTGGAGGGTGTTTCTGCAGCTCTGCCTTTAGTTTCTGTTTGGTTGCGCTGAAGACAGTGACAGCTGTGACTCTGAACGCATATGTGCACGGTGCTATCTTTCTATCTATCTATCTATCTATCTATCTATCTATCTATCTATCTATCTATCTATCTATCTATCTATCTATCTATCTATCTATCTATCTATCTATCTATCTATCTATCTATCTATCTATCTATCTATCTATCTATCTATCTATCTATCTACAGCTCACCTCTGGTGTAAATATAGAACAGCGAAACTGAGGAAGCTGCAGGTAGCGTATAATGATGCCTTTAGGATCCTCCTTAAGCTTCCCAGGTGGACTAGTGCTAGCTCTCTGTTTGTGACTAGTAATGTCCCCACCTTTCATGCTGTGTTGAGGAACTTAATGTATACATTTATGTGTCGACTCCTAGTGTCAAAAAACAAAGTAATAACTGCACTGACTGACACTAAACAGAGTGATACAAGGTTCTCCTCTGGGCTGTGGAAACATTGGAATCGATGCTTGTATGTATTTTAATCTGTGTTGACTTGTATTTGTATTGTCTTTTATATGGAACTTTGAGTCCGGAATAAAGTATTCATATCTATGTGGCTGTGGCTCTGAGCTGAATGGACAGCAGAGAACGCACTGAAAAATCCTATATCTCACTGTCTCTTAAAGGTGCAGTGTGCAAAGGGAATATCGTAGCCATATGTCAGAACAGACTTGGCAGGAATGGAAAATAATATTCATGAGTATGTTTTAAACCTGCAGTGTGTAGAATGTGGGGTTTTATTTCCTAGCAGATTTTGTAGAAAGTAATTATAATATCCATAAGTACATTTAATTTAGTGCATAATAGCTGAAAAAAATGTTTTGAATTATTTTTTTTCCCTTAGAAAGGGTCTCATATATATCCATATTTCTGCATATTTTGGACCAAGGCCTAGTGCCGCCATCTTGAAAGTGTCATAGTTGGAATGTCATCAGGTGCATTGTTTAAAATTTAGAGTTGTTCTTGTCCTTGAAGGCCACTGTAGCTTCTGTTATTATTCTAAAGGGGTGAGGTTACCCAGGGAGCGTTGCATTCTAGAACTTTGTAGAACTTTCTTGATGATGTCATATTACACACTGCACCTTTAACATGTGTATAATTGCTTGAATTTTTTGTTTGTTTGTTATTTTATTACCTAAGAATGAGCCTTTTATATCTACATAGGAGTTAGGTGCGCTGCCAAGTGTCTACTATAGCACAGAAGGGACAAAATTAACGGCCTTGCACATTTTTAATTAAAGTGGGCGTCCTGGGGAAATGCACCTGTTGGAAGACCAAGAAGAAGAAGAAGAAGAAGTACTGTAGAATAAATAACTAAAGTCATCTTCCCTATTGGCGATTAGGGGCAGGAATGCACAATAATGATTATGTATAACCCACAATAAACAGTCATTATCTCTGTACCATCATACAACATAAACAGGCAAACATATATCTATATATATATCTCAACAGGGCCCTCCCATTAAAACACAATTACCTTTCTCCAAAACGCTTTTTAATTGATTAATACGAACAGTCTGTCGCACCCCAACAGATCAAATTGAGGATGTAAGTTGATTTAAAAAATGCTGCCTCGTGCGATCCTGATGTTACGAGTCTGGATAAAAATTTAATTAAAATAAAACATGCATTAAGGATAAGGTAGATTGACGTTAAGTGGTCAATAGTGGGACTAGGGAAATCTGACGAAGCAAGTATTCCCGACAGTATCAGCACTTTTCAGACCGCTTATTATACATTTTAAAGGTGCACAGAGCCTACAGTACATATAGGTCTATGGGGACCACTAGAAAATATATATGTTTAATGAACACAGGGACATGGGAATTGAACATACTGTATGCTGTTTAAAGACCTACTTCGCCGGTGGGAATATGAAGGTGTATTGAACTCTGAGATCCTATGTAGTATAAAGGTGCAAAAGTTTTTGGAAATGGGTTCATCCTAGCCTGAGAAAAGGCAGAAAGAGTGTTTTTATGGTCTCACTGTCTAACCCTACATTTTATTATGTGTGACATCACACTAGTAAAAATGTAGAGTTAGGATTAACAGGACAGCTGGGCCAAGGGAAGACTGAGGAAAGACTGAGGGAAGAAAAACCTGATTCATTATATAATAATAGCGATTTTATAATGATAGAACGCTGGTTCTGTATGGGTGAAACGTATAAACAATTCCTTGAAATTTCCAGCCCAATAAATGTCACCATCTCTGTCTAACCAACTCTGTCAAATTGTATTCAACGCCACACATCACTAATTTACTTCAAAAGTGCTTTACAATGTGCACACCAGGCTATTTTTACACCCTCAACCTCACGAAAGAGAAGCCTTGAGATAAAAATCTGAATTAAAGATACATCCGCTCTGCTTTATTTCAGAACCAGCTGTTACTGATGACGTTTGAACAATTTTAAACAAAACCTTTTTCTTGGATCAACAAAAAGTAAATAAAAAAAAGTAATTCTAGACAGAAAGATGGAAACACACACACACACACACACACACACACACACACACACACACACACACACACACACACACACACACACACACACACACACACACACACATGACACACACACACACACACGCACACGCACACGCACACGCACACGCACACACACACACACACACACACACACACACACACACACACACACACACACACACACACGCAGTTTCAACATGGCTTTTTAATTTACCTCTAACACTCTACAGACCAGTCAGTACACACTGCCAATACACTCTCTCTTCTGATTGGATGTCCAAGCAATTTTGGTATTTTTATATTTCAGACTAAATACATTATTATTATTATTATTTTTTGCTACCAGGTAAATCCCATTGAGACCGGAGACTCTTTTTCAAGGTAGACCTGTTCCCATTCCCACGTTACCATTCACACACACATTCACTATTATTGCTTTGATGGTACAAAAATAGGTTCGGGAACCCGTCCATAGCAACGGTAACTATGTGAATCTGAAGGCAAATTTTACTTATGTCGACTTGACCGGATTCTTTGAAGACATTAGAGACCTACTTCACCGGTGGGAATATGAAGGTGTATTGAACTCTGAGATCCTATGTAGTATAAATGTGCAAACATTTTAGAAATCGGTTCATCCTAGCTCGAGAAATGGCAAAAAGAGTGTTTTATGGTCTCACTGTCTAACCCTACACTTTCCCATGTGTGACATCACACTAGTACAATTGCAGGGTTAGGATTAACAGGACAGCTGGGCCAAGGGAAGACTGAGGAAAGACTGAGGGAAGAAAAACCTCATTCATTATATAATAATAGTGATTTTATATTGATAGACACAACCTAAGCATACCAAA
>CM049397.1:32417197-32422197 GCA_026929865.2 Hyperoplus lanceolatus
AAAAAAAAAAAAAAAAAAAAAAAAAAAAAAAGAGAGGGGGGGGGGGGGCGAGAAAAGGGGGAGGAAACACAAAAAAAAAAAAAAAAAAAAAAAAAAAAGGGGGGGGGGGCCACCCCCCCCCCCCCCCCCGCCCCCCCCACCCCCCCACAAACCAACAAAAAAAAAAAAAAAAAGGAAAGGGGGGCCGACCAAAAAAAACCAACCGGGGGCCGGCGGGAAAAAAAAAACACAACCCCCACCCCCCCGGCGGGCGACCGCAACCACACACACAAAAGAGTCTTTTTTTTTTAAAGAGGGGGGATCGGGGCGGGGGGTCCTGGCCTTAAGAATGTGGCATGAAATCAACAAACCCAAACATCATCTGAAAGTCATGATTTTCACCTGTAATGACACCACTCCAGTCAAGCCATTTTTTATTTTTTATAATTATAATTTTATTTTTAGATTACAATTTTTTTTTTAATTATAATTAATTCATCATTACAGTACAGTGTCATAAATGGTTTGTCTTCCTCAGTTAATCTAAGAATGTGGCGTGAAATCAACAAATGCATTTGGCCTGGGATGACACCACTCCAGTCATGCAATGCAATGCCTTTCCATTCGTTTTGAAACATAAAAAATTGATTCATCCAAGATGTCTTGTCGGTGCGAATTTAACAGTCGGTGTGATGTGTGGATGAAAAAACAATGGTATCTTTGGAATAGTACAAAAACATATGGCTTAAATTAAACATATGGCCCTTATTAAATTGCTCAGGTTTTTGTATTACTTTTAAAAGTTGCTACGAGGAACTTTTAAATATTTCTGTCTAATTTTCCCCTCTGATGATCTTAAATTACATGTAACAGCAAACGAGACCATCAGTGCAAAGAATGCTATTTTTATATAGTTTTTCTTAATGCCTTTGTCATGGGTATACGCTCACCCAGGAACAACAGCTGGCGTAGTAAAAACACTACCTCTTTTAGTCCAAAGGGGGGCGCTAGAATTAACACAAACTGAAAGTTCCTCGGTGCACCTTTAAGGATTGCAGGTGTAGATGTATGCTTTGATACACTTAAAAAATAATTTAGCTGTATTTTTTCCCGCAATATTTTCTTTTTAAACACCACTTTGTGATTTTGATGATGTGTATGGTTCCCAGAGTGTATTGTTTTACATCTGACGACATTTTAAGTGACCAATTATTACATTAAAATAGTCTTGACATTCAGGGTTAGACGTTCGAAAATGAACAGTGGAAAAAAAAACATCTACATTTGGCAGGAATTTAGTGTCTATTAAAGGTGCAGTGTGCAGTTTCAGAGGAGGGGGATTTGTTTACATTCACAGAGCCTGCAGTTAGTTTACAAAACATATTTTCTCTACATGTAATTCTTAGTATTGGATAATTCTATCATCATAAATCAAAACTAAATGATCTTGAGGAACCTGGAACCAAACGTAAGACTAGAATATGTCTGTAAACTAAACTCTGGGCCCTGCTGCTGTAAACAACAACAACAATAACAGTGAAACAGTAACTTGTCAGGAATCTTCCTAACTTCAAACAGTGTTCCAGGGATCACATTTTCCCTGTGAGGAAAGTTTGTTTATTCAGTTGGGAGAATATACTTTAGCAGTTTTTCATTTCTCTGACACACTCAAAGTTACATACTGCCCCTTTAAAGTCATTTATGGTCTTTGAATATCCTAAAATGTTTCCCCATACCGGCTACTGTTCTGCCAATTAAATCAAAGTGTGTCATAGCCCTGCATCTAGCCAGCGTGGGATTGGTTCCCCGGCTCTAGACTGAATAATAGCGTCTCAACTTGTGCAAACCTCTGCACCAGATTGAAAGGTGAACTAAGTCTGATGTTGTTCTTAGAGAAATGTAGAAAATAATTATTCTGGCCAGAGAAAAAGTATTCTTGGCCGGTGTGTGTATGATCCACATTTTTTTTGGGGGGGAATATAAGCTTTTGGCAAGAGATATTTACGTGTTTATTTACCTGAATAAACACATTTTAGATTTTTTTTTGTGCGTGTGTGTGTGTGTGTGTGTGTGTGTGTGTGTGTGTGTGTGTGTGTGTGTGTGTGTGTGTGTGTGTGTGGTGTGTGTGTGTGTGTGTGTGTGTGTGTGTTTGATAAGGGAATTTACCTCAATTTTTTTTACTCAAATATTTTTTTTAATTTGCAGTAACTGATACGTCCACAAATCCTTTATTCTCAAAGCTACACAGTTCTCTCTAGACGGCCATCATTTCTTTCTTAGCAGACAGCGCTATAAGGAATGCTTTGGTTCTGGGTTCTTCACATTGTACTGCATTTGAATTGATTTCATTGTTAAACATAAGAACCAAAGTCATTGAATGAACTGACTGAACGAAAAACAAAATGGGTTCCAACTTTTTCTCAACAATGGTCGGTGATGTGCCAGTGCGGTTAGTGGTGAAATTAGCTATTCACAGACATAATATCCCACTGTTTGTTCTCCTGTCTGCTGTTAAAGAGATTTCTCACCATAGAGAGAAAAGTGCAGTGGGTAGGTAGTGTAATGTCGTCTCTATGGTTAAGTAACTGTAGCAAATGTAATCCAAGTCCTAACATAGTGCTGTTAGAAACATGACTGTTAAAGGATGATTTTTTTATTTTAAAACAATAAAACAGAATCTTAGCTGCGATGTCACTTTGAAAAGGGAACAAGTACGGTGGCCCTGCAGGTCGAATACAAAAATTAATTTCGCAAAACTCAGCATGATTTCAGAAAACTGAAATTTGTGAAATGTTTTGTTTTGAATTTTTTTTATTTTGCTTTGAGAAATGTAGTCGTGTATTTTGACCTTCAGGGCCACCGTAATCTACCACATTTTTCCCTCCAGAAATAACAAAATAGTTGTTTTTCTGTTATTTTTTAGATTCTTTTATTTTTTTTGCATTTTCAAGCTTTATTAGATAGTACAGAGTTGAAATGGCGAGACAGAGAGAGAGAGAGAGAGAGAGAGAGAGAGAGAGAGAGAGGAGGGGGATGACCTGCAGTAAAGGTCCACGGGTCGGATTTGAACCCGCGACCACTGCAACAAAGGCCGGAGCCAATGTGGTACGCGCTCTATCCACGACGCCCCTTGGTTTGCTATTATACTGTAGCATCATACTATATATTAAAACACTTGCATTTGATTGATTACAGTATATCCTAATGAAGTGCTTGGAATAATCACATAGACGTCAGGAGCCAGTGATCGTAATCTGGTTCATTTTGAGTCATTATTTGAACGGGGAATGATTACATGTCAGGGTCACTGAGAGATCAAGGGGCCGGTTTCGCAGACATGCATTAAGCCTACACTGAAAAAAATTAACATTGGATGAATTTTAAAAAAAATTAAGTAATCTGTCACATCTAATATTTTAGCTTTGATTCAAAATAATTTCAGGCTTTTTTTTTTTTTACATTGAATCAAAACTGAGAAGCAGCTTTTAGTTTTTAAGCACCAAATATCTGGAACAAACTCCCAGAGAACTTGAGGTCTGCTACAACTCTCGGCTCCTTTAAATCAAATCTGAAGACTTTTCTGTTTCCATTTTAACCTGACATGTTATTGTATTTAAATGTTCTAGTTCTATTCATTCGCTTTTCTAATGTGTTTTATGTATTTTAATCTTGCCCCTGTAAAGCACTTTGAGTGGCCTTTTGTCTGAATTGTGCTATATATATATATAAAAACTTGCCTTGTCTTGCCTTGCCTTGCTTGAAATATTAGGTGACAGATTACTTAATTTTTTTTAAGCTCATTTAATGTTTATTTTTTCAGCGTAGATTTCAGGGTCACTGAGAGATCAAGTCTATAAATACACGTGTTATCCTATAGGGCGAGTTGACAGACGGTCGGGGCAGATGGTACGAAGAATGAAAAGGATGAAGGGACATGTTTAAAAAAATATATATTGTTTTGTTGTCTTATGTAAAGGATTTAGTAGTGGTATTCTTTAGAGCCGATTGCATTACATTTTAGCATCGCACACGTTTGAAAGTCTTTTAAGTTTTAAGTTATTAAGCTAAGTTATTTTTACAAGTCAGTTTACACCAGGCACATTGAAATTCATCTTTTCTCATCTCCCCTCCAAAGTTATCGCACTCCAGAGGGGGTCAGAGCGCAGGGTCAGCCATAGTACTGCGCCCCTAGAGCAGTTTTGGGGTTAAGTGTCTTGCTCAAGGACACAATGGTAGAGATGGTGGGCACCGTAGATGTAATAGCAGCCACCACTAGTTTTACTTCTAACACCCTCCTGTCCGGTGCCTCTCCCTCTAGTCTAGGCCATCCTGCCATCCCTTAAATTGTTTTCATTCCTGTCTTTTATTCCTGTAGTTTTACGGGACATGTTATAGGTGCAGTGTGTAATATGACATCATCAAGAAAGTTCTACAAAGTTCTAGAATGCAACGCTCCCTGGGTAACCCCAACCCTTTCGAATAATAACAGAAGCTTCAGTGGCCTTCAAGGACAAGAACAAATTCTAAATTCTAAATAATGCACCTAATGATAACATTCCAAAAACATGGAAGCCTCCATAAGACTTCCCACTCAATGCACATTTGTAATTCTCCGCTCAGGAGGATAATTCAGATTATTGGCAGAGGTGATTTTACACAAATGAGGACATATTTATGAATGAGGATATTGATTTTAGCTAATGCATTACTTAAAATGTTACACAGTGCCCCTTTAATGTTTGTACAACACATGTATTTACTGCCTTTAGTTGTATTTGTGCTTTTTAAAAATCTGTTTAGCACCAAATACAATTTATTATTATTTAAATATCAATAGATTTCTGCCTGTTGTTTGTCTCTGTGTGTGTGTGTGTGTGTGTGTGTGTGGGTGTGTGTGTGTGTGTGTGTGTGTGTGTGTGTGTGTGTGTGTGTGTGTGTGTCTGTGTGTGTGTGTGTGTGTGTGTCTGTGTGTGTCCCCATTGTCTGTTTTGCCTGTGTCCTAAACTTCAGTTGACTTATGG
>CM049397.1:32427197-32432197 GCA_026929865.2 Hyperoplus lanceolatus
AAAAACAGCCTCTCTCAGCTTCTTTTCACAATGCAACCTTCAAGGACGTCCTATGCGATCGTTGGTTAATTTTTTACTACAGGAGGTGTGTGTGTGTGTGTGTGTGTGTGTGTGCGTGCGTGCGTACGTGTGTGTGTGTGTGTGTGTTTGGAGGGGGGCAGCTGTAACCTAATATTGGTGCAGATGTTCGTTGAGAATCCGCCAGATAATATTAAAGCTTCTTGTCAAACTGTGGGCGAATGGAATTTGGTGTGTTTCTTGCCTGTATAGTATGTCAGTGCGCGGGTGTGTGTGTGTGTGTGTGTGTGTGTGTGTGTGTGTTTGCCTGTATAGTATGTCACTATGTGTGTGTGTGTGTGTGTGTGCGTGTGTGTGAGGGGGTTGAGAGCACCTTGTTTTTAGGATTCTTTACCCTCAACTCGGAAGCTCAGTGAAGAGAGGATAACTTGTAGTTGAATCACTAGAAAGGAAACAACATATCACACACACACACACACACACACACACACACACACACACACACACACACACACACACACACACACACACACACACACACACACACACAGTGACAGATGGTGAACTTGCATGATTACATTAAAATAACTTCCAGACAGCGAACAATAATGGTGTTAAGGTTTTTAAGAGCCAGCTAGCTTTCCCCCCCTGTTTGTAGTCTGTGTGCTAGGCTAAGCTAACAGACTCTAGCCTTATATTTAATTGACAGATATGAGAATTGAATTGATGGCTATGAAGGACCGAAGTGCCGTTTACACTATATAGAATATACTACATACTTAAAGCTGGGTTATATGATTTCTCATTGGTCAAAGTTAACATGAGCTGTACACTTTGACCAATCAGAGCGAGGCTCCGATTCTCTGCTCTTATATTGGCTGTTGGGACTGTCCATTCACTTTGGGACGACGTTGTTGGTGTAGAGCGTGTCAGGGAGGGACCATAGGGGAGGGACCAAAGAGAACAAGTTGAGCGGATGAGGTATTTGGATTCGAATCTCTATCCCAACTGCTATTTTCTCCACAAATCCTCCACCTCAGCTTTAAGGTGTATGTGTGATCATAAGTAAAATATAGAGAAACTGCTTTATACCACTGGACATTTCTTCACTGTCTGTGCAAAAATGTGAATTATTTAAATTTGGGATATCTGCAGGTAACAACTGTCATATTCCATCTATTTTCAAATCACTCATGGTCGCTCCTGTCATGACGGATATTTCAGATGTTCCTTAAAGGCATCACAGTGTTATTCAAGCGGCTACACAGGACAGCCAGTATAGTTCAGGGGTCGTTATAAAAATAAGTTTTAGTTCCTCTTGTTAGAGTGTGTCTATGTCACTGGAAACAGACAAGAGGTGTGTACCTCACAGACACACACACACACACCACACACACACACACACACCCAGACACACACACACACACACACACACACACACACACACACACACACACAGCCAATATTTCAGTATGCCGTGAGCTACTGCGAATCTATTTCTGACAGAGGTGTGTACTAACCCTCACACACACACACACACACACACACACACACACACACACACACACACACACACACACACACACACACACACACAACACACAGACAGAGGTGTGTAGTTGAATATGTGTTGTGTCGATTGACAGTTGCTGAAATTGACGATACAGAAGTTTTTTTTTTTCCAACACTGACTGAGCAAACCAAGTCATAATCACATGGGAAAGTGTAGGGTTAGACAGTGAGACCATAAAACACTCTTTCTGCCTTTTCTCAGGCTAGGATGAACCGATTTCTAAAATATTTGCACATTTATACTACAAAGGATCTCAGAGTTCAATACACCTTCATATTCCCACCGGTGAAGTAGGGCTTTAAGTGAAAATGTTCTCTTTGTCTCCCGAAAAACGTGTCGCATAGTCACTACTGTATATCATCCAGACAGCCTTTATAAATACATCACTGACACACACACTCACGCACGCACACACACACACACACACACACACACACACACACACACACACACACACACACACACACACACACACACACACACACAGCGTTAAACTACCCCCCCCCCCCCCCCCCCCCCCTCTAATGAAGCTGTAAATGAGACATAAACGAAGCCCGGGACGTCCCAAGAAGGAAAATGCCACTTCACTTGGGTCAAGAGTTTGGACAGTAAACACCAGACAGGGGAATGTTTATATGCGTGGTTGCTCTGATTTTGTTTTTCCGCTTTTTCCGACTCTATAGTCATATGGATTACAGCCGTTTGTGCCGGGCTGCGGAAGGAATTTTTTGGCCTACGTCCCAGAGCGCATATTTTTGTTTTCATCCAAGTCACCTTCATGCTATCGCCTCCTTCGCATAATAAAATATTTAAAATGGGAGACGATTTGACAGTTTTGCTGATTCTGCGACCTGTCTTTATAGTGCTGTGGTTGGTAAAGAGGGTGTGCTAAGGATAGGTATTTAGAGAGAGAGAGGGAGTGTGTGTGTGTGTGTGTGTGTGGGTGGTTGGGTGGGTGGGTGTGTGTGTGTGTGTGTGTGTGTGTGTGTGTGTGAGTGAGTGAGTGAGTGAGTGAGTGAGTGAGTGAGTGAGTGAGTGAGTGAGTCTGTGTGAGAGAGTGTGTGTGTGTGTGTGTGTGCGTGTGTGTGTGTGTGTGTGTGTGTGTGTGAGTGAGTGAGTGAGTGAGTGAGAGTGTGTGTGTGTGCGTGTGTGAGAGTGCGTGAGTTACTGACTGACTGACTGAGTAAGTGCGTTGGTTTGTGTCTGTCTGTCTGTCTGTCTGTCTGTCTGTGAGTGAGTGAGTGAAAGACATCTGACTTTGAACGAGGGCTCAGCGGACAGAGGGGAACACATTGTGCCCCAGTGTTTAATTTAAGGAATATTTCAAAGTGTCATTCAGGGTTTATGACGCTCGTAAAAGTTGAACTAAACATTGACAAAAACCCTCGAAGGCAGATGTGACCTTAGTACTGCAGCAACTGGAGTGTGTGTGTGTGTGTGTGTGTGTGTGTGTGTGTGTGTGTGTGTGTGTGTGTGTGTGTGTGTGTGTGTGTGTGTGTGTGTGTTGCAAATGCCCAAATCAAATTCTGTGAGATTTCTTATAGCATGGCCAGAGGAAAAGCTGTTTTTTTATTGGCTGACAGGTGTCCGTTCAAATCAAATCAAAACCACCTCAAGTTCAAATCAGTCACAAATCTATATATCCATATATCTATCTGTATATCTATCTGTATATCTATTTCTATATCTATCTATCTATCTATCTATCTATCTATCTATCTATCTATCTATCTATCTATCTATCTATCTATCTGTCTGTCTGTCTGTCTGTCTGTCTGTCTGTCTGTCTGTCTGTCTGTCTGTCTGTCTGTCTGTCTGTCTGTCTGTCTATCTATCTATCTATCTATCTATCTATCTAATCTAATCTGAATTGTGACTTTGCAATATTGCACATTTATACCAATTTATAACAATAAATGTTTACTTCTCTCAATTTCAAATTTCAAATCAAAATCGAATTTTGTAGAAAGTAATTATAATATCCATAAGTACATTTAATTTAGTGCATAATAGCTGAATTTCTTTTTTGAATTATTATTTTTTCCCATAGAAAGGGTCTCATATATGTCCATATTTCTGCATATTTTGGACCAAGGCCTAGTGCCGCCATCTTGAAAGTGTCATAGTTGGAATGTCATCAGGTGCATTGTTTAAAATTTAGAATTGTTCTTATCCTTGAAGGCCACTGTAGCTTCTGTTATTATTCTAAAGGGGTGGGGTTACCCAGGGAGCGTTGCATTCTAGAACTTTCTAGAACTTTCATGATGATGTCATATTACACACTGTACCTTTAAAACAACAACTACCTACTAGACTTCTATATATGATTAGGTTGTATAGGCTTTGGTTGTAACCCTGACTGCACCATTTACATTGAACTCACAGAGGCCACAGTTCCAAACAGACACACACACAACCATGGACTGCAACACACACACACACACACACACACACACACACACACACACACACACACACACACACACACACACACAATCGACGTATGTTATTGATCACGACACGCCCTCATGACACACATTAACACGTCATAAGTAACACACACATTAACCTATATTTACTGCTTCATCCCCCGAGCCTCATACATACTGCTGTTTACCAGGCTGAGTAGCTGTGTGTTTGTGTGTGTGTGTGTGTGTGTGCGTCAGTGTGTGTGTGTGTGTGTCTGTCTGTCTGTCTGTGTGTGTGTGTGTGTGTGTGCGTGTGGGGTGTGTGTGTGTGTGTGTGTGTGTGTGGGTGTGTGTGTGTGTGTGTGAGTGTCTGTCTGTTGTGTGTGTCTGTCTGTCTGTCTGTGTGTCTGTGTGTGTGTGTGTGTGTGTGTGTGTGTGTGTGTGTGTGTGTGTGTGTGTGTGACACAGCAGCATCGGTGGTTGAACTCTCTCTCTCTCTCTCTCTCGTCCCTCGGGGGCCGAGCTGCCAGGAATCAGACCAGTCGAGTCAATGGCTCAATCAATGTAATACTTCACTTTTGACTGCTGTAACAACCCTCCCTCTCTCTCTGTCTTTCTCCTTCTCTCTCTCCCTCTCTCTCTTTATCTGTCTTTGCCTCTCTCTCTGTCTTTCTCCTTCTCTCTCTCCCTCTCTCCCTGCCTGTCTCTCTCTGTGTCTCTTTCTCTCTCCCTCCCTCTCCCTATTTCTCTCACTGTGTCTTTCTCTCCCTGCCTTTCTCTCTCTCTCTCTCCCTCTCTCTTCCCTTCTCCACCCTCTCTCTCTCTCTCCCTCTCTTTCTCCTTCTCCCTCTCTCTCTCTCTCCCTTTACCTCTCTCCCCCTTCTCTCTCTCTCCCTCTCTCTCTCTCTCCCCCTCTCTCTCTCTCTCTCCATCAGGAATACTATGACCTAGGAGATTACGTCATCCGTGAGGGAGAAGAGGGCAGCACCTTCTACATCATT
>CM049397.1:32442197-32464697 GCA_026929865.2 Hyperoplus lanceolatus
AAACACTCTTTCTGCCTTTTCTCAGGCTAGGATGAACCGATTTCTAAACATTTTGCACATTTATACTACATAGGATTTCAGAGTTCAATACACCTTCATATTCCCACCGGTGAAGTAGGTCTTTAATGGAAAACAGGAAAGTGGCTCTTACAGACCTTGTTTGTGCTTCCCTCCCTCCAGACTGTACCGCACCTTTAAGGATGAGCGATACGTGTACATGCTGCTGGAGGCCTGTCTGGGGGGAGAGATCTGGAGTCTGCTCAGAGATCGGTAGGACGCACCATGGATACACCATATGTAGATTCATATGTCTAGGCTTAGCGGTCTGAAAAGTCAACACAATCACCACATTTAGTTAGTTTACTGTTAAATGAATGAAGGAATGAATGATTTTATTTGACCATTTTGATGTAAAAACATGAACAGCACTCTGTCACACATTAAAATACATAAATTAGCCAGGGAGGGATAGACACAAACAAGCCCGAAGGCTTATTTCCATTGTGGTCCCTGTACACAAAACATACACAAAATATACACATACATAAAAATCACACACACAACAATGACCCCCACTAAGGCAAGCCTAATTATTGTTATTATTGTGAAATAGCATTCTTTGACTATTGTGTTGTCTTGTTGCATTGAGACGAGACAAGTCTTGTACATATCATCATGAAACTTTGCCAGTTGATTACTTACATGAAAAACAATTACATTCATAAAAAGTTTTATTTTATTTTTAAACATAAAAAATAAATTAGAAGTTGGATAAAGCCTGAACCTATTGTCTTGTCTCATCTCCAGGGGGAGTTTTGATGAGCCCACCGCCAAATTCTGCGTCGGCTGCGTGACGGAAGCGTTCGATTACCTCCACCGTAAAGGAGTTCTCTACAGAGACCTGAAGCCAGAGAACCTCATGCTGGACGCGGAGGGATACATCAAACTGGTGAGGGGGTCTGGAAAATACAGCTCTGGAAAAAATTAAGAGACCACTCCAAATGTTCAGTGTCTCTCGTTTTATTCGTTAGAGGCATATATGTTTGAGTAGAATGAACATTTTGGTTTTATAATATAAACTACTGACAACATTTCTACCACATCCCCCCCCAAAAAAAAATAGTGTCATTAAGATAATTTTCATTAAGTAATGTAGAGATGAAGATTAAAGAAAATTCCAGAATGGTCTCTTAATTTTTTTCCAGAGCTGTATGAATAACTGCAACTAAAAAGGTTTTTCTCAAATTCTTAGATCCTTAATGTAAAGATGTTGCTCCCCTATGATGATGACTAGTAGCCTGGTCCTACCAGACCATCGTACTTCATTTCATTTGTACAGAAGGTCTGGAATCGCTCAATTGACAAACGTTACCTCACTTGAAGGCGGGGTGTCTGTTGAAGTTTAAAACTATTGGATCTGCCCAGTGCCACTCTGGATCTGCCAACCAATCGCATAACGTTTGGTTGTGACGTACTATCTATAGACGTACAGTATGTCATGCGCCGGCTTCTGACTACAACTGAAACTGGCACATGGTCAACGTCATTGTTCTCAGCCACTCCCTATGTTCGCTGATTGGACCGGTAAAAAATCTGGCTGGAGAAAACCCACTAATATACAACAGATATACCGCAGACCCAGACTGAATACTGAAGGGAAATGAAAATTTAGCGGGAGTAGTTAGGCGGGCGGTGCCAGGCTAGGTATTATTCTGGGAAAGGCCTCAAAGGTTCTCAATGGACTTTTTAAAAATATATTTTTTTAACTTCCTTTGGTATGCCAGGGCAGTGGGCTGTATTCTAACCCGGGTCTGCTTTGAAGAGGACTGAGCCTTTATGGAGGGGGGGGGGGGGTGTCTCTTTACACAGTTACCTGTTAAACTCTGCCTTCCAGGTGGATTTTGGTTTTGCCAAGAAGATCCGCTGTGGACAGAAGACCTGGACGTTCTGTGGAACCCCGGAGTACGTTGCCCCGGAGATCATTCTCAACAAGGGACACAACTTCAGCGTGGACTTCTGGTCGCTAGGCATCCTGGTGTTTGAGCTGCTCACTGGAAGGTGTGTGTGTGTGTGTGTGTGGGGGGGGGAGGGGGGTGTGTGTGTGTGTGTGTGTGTGTGTGGGTGGGTGTGTGTGGGGGAGGGGGGTGGGTGTGTGTGTGGGGGGGGGTGTGTGTGTGTGTGTGTGTGTGAGTGAGTGAGTGAGTGAGTGAGTGAGTGAGTCTGTGTGTGTGTGTGTGTGTGTGTGTGGGGGGGGGTGTGTGAGTGTGAGTGAGTGAGTGAGTGAGTGAGAGAGAGTCTGTGTGTGAGTGTGTGAGTGAGTGAGAGAGAGAGTCTGTGTGTGTGTGTGTGTGTGTGTGTGTGTGTGTGTGTGTGTGTGTGTGTGTGTTTGAGTGTGTGTGTCTGGATGTGTGTGTGTCTCTTTACGATCTGCTACCTGTCCATAGTGTGTGTGTGCTGAAATAAAATCTGGAGTTAATGCACCCCCTAGGCTCTGTAAACTGGTATATAAACAAAGTGTATGTAAACAAAGGGGCCCATGTAAGATAGCAACATGCCAGTTTTAGTCTGTGTATTAACACATCTGGTAATCCTTCTTCTAGTTAACCCTTCAACCTCCAAACTGATTCACAATCAGTTTTTGTTAGCTGACTTCATAAAGTCACTCCAACAGACCTCAGTTTGACCAAACATCTCAAAATTAAAGGAATACTTCACCCATACTATCATTGTAGTAATATCATGATCAGTCTTTCCCCAGCTTCCCTTGGCCCAGCTGTCCTGTTAATCCTAACCCTACATTTTACCATTTGTGATGTCACACATGGGAAAGTGTAGGGTTAGACAGTGAGACCATAAAACACTCTTTCTGCCTTTTCTCAGGCTAGGATGAACCGATTTCTAACATGTTTGCACATTTATACTGCACAGGATCTCAGAGTTCAATACACCTTCATATTTCCACCGGTGAAGTAGGTCTTTAAACATTTGCCTTCCCTCTCTCCCCTCTACAGCCCTCCGTTCTCCGGCAGTGACCAGATGATCACCTACACCTTCATCCTGAAAGGAATCGAGAAGATGGATTTCCCCAAGAAGATCTCCAAGAGAACGGAGGACCTCATACGCAAACTTTGCAGGTCACCAAACACATGCAGAAAGGACAAGAATCAACTTCTATACGGGTTTAAAAAGAAAATATTTTGGGGGGCGCCCTTAGCTCAGTTGGTAGGGCGTCCCCACCCCCCCAATGTGCCTCGGCCAGCACCGGACCTGGGTTCGATTCCAGCCCGCGGTCGTTCTCTGCATGTCACTCCCCTCTCTGCCCCATTTCAACTCTGTCTCTACACTGTCAATAAAGCATAAAAATGCCAAAAAAGTATATATATCTTTAAAAAAGTAAAATATATTTTTTTTCTTCAGGAATTGATTAACCTTGAAATCTCACAGCATGCTAAATGAATAGTTCAGCAGTCTTAAGCGTAGGTGTGTCTATGTTTTAACGGGAAGACAAAAAAAATTCCTTGCAAAACGAAATGTGAACACAGAACACACATTTGAAGGTAGAGACTTCATCTCTTACTGTGATCTACTCAACAGGCGAAATCCCTCAGAGCGACTGGGAAACCTCAAAAATGGAATAACGGATATCAAGAAACACAGGTAAGGAGGAAAAATCGCAAATTACCCCAAAAAATACACTATACAGACAAAATATATGAACATTATGAGCGGTGATGCCCTATATGTAGAGCTGCATGTGTGTGTTAGAAATGTAGGAGGGGTGAGCTGAATGTCATCTGGATTGCCATGTGTGTGACTCACGTTGCATGTGTGTGTAATTGACAAAATAAAGACTTAACTTAACTTAAATATATTACGGACGTTTGTCTTTAAAGATGGTTTAACGGCTTTAACTGGGAGGGACTGAAGGCCAGGTCGTTACCCTCTCCACTGAAAAGAGAAGTAAGTGTAGATATGTGTCTGTCTGTCTGTCTGTCTGTCTGTCTGTCTGTCTATCTATCTATCTATCTGTATATCTATCTGTATATCTATCTATCTATCCATCCATCCATCCATCCATCCATCTATCTATCTATCTATCTATCTATCTATCTATCTATCTATCTATCTATCTATCTATCTATCTATCTATCTATCTATCTATCTATCTATCTATCTATCTATCTGTATATCTATCTATCTATCTATCTATCTGTATATCTATCTATCTATCTGTATATCTATCTATCTATCTATCTATCTATCTATCTATCTATCTATCTATCTGTATATCTATCTATCTATCTATCTATCTATCTATCTATCTATCTATCTATCTATCTATCTATCTATCCATCTAACTAGAAAACCAAAAATGTAAAGGCAACTGTCTTCACTAGATGTTTTAGTTTTGAGGCTAACATTAAAACTCTTAAGTTTTAAGGAAAATAACTTAAAATCATCTTTTGTTGAGACACCTCTTTCATGAGTTGAAAATTAAGACGCACAGATTATGTGTCCTTCATATGTGTCCTTCATATGTGTCCTTCATATGTGTCCTTCATATGTGTCCTTCACATGTATAAAACCATAACATTTGAGTCCAACATACTAACAAATTCAAACAATAACAGTGTCTGATCGCAACTCCTGAAAAGCACTTACATCAACTAAACTAAACTAAACATAATCATTCTTAACACTGTACTGAAGATTATTAAAATTGAAAAATAAAATCTAAAATCTTTCACCATGTCCTCCTTCATTGTGTTCTCTTCCACACCAGCTTAGGGGACCGTCCGATCACAGTTATTTCGACACCTACCCTCCTGATGAAGACTCCCCCCCTGAAGAGCTCTCCGGTTGGGACATGGACTTCTGAGATCTCCTGCTCAAATCTTTCCAGTATTGTCCTGCTAATACACAACCTGAAAGACACAAACTTAAAGACCTACTTCACCGGTGAAGATGTATTGAACTCTGAGATCCTATGTAGTATAAATGTGCAAACATTTTTGAAATTGGTTCATCCTAGCCTGAGAAAAGGCAGAAAGAGCGTTTTATGGTCTCACTGTCTAACCCTACATTTTACAGATATGACATCACTTCAGTAAAAAATGTAGGGTTAGGAATAACAGGACAGCTGGGCCAAGGGAAAACTGAGGAAAGACTGAGGGAAGAAAAAACCTTGTTCATTATATTATAATAGTGATTATAATAGTGATTTTATACATACATCTGTATGTGTGAAGTATTCCTTTAATGGGCAAAGTTGGTTGAGGTGACTTTATGTTACCTCTGTCCAGCCATTTTGTAGGAACTCAGGGTCTCGGCTAGGCTAACGATAGCTGCTAATAGCTAGCTGGTTGCTATATGGAGGCTAAAAGGCTATTTCAACACTACTGAACTGAATGACAGAGATTGACTGTGAAGTGAAAGAACTCGTTATGTAACTACTGTCATTTTTGGTTCATAAATCTGACTGGCACTCTGACTAGCTAATCAAGTACAATGCTATGCTAAGTGTGGTTCATATTAGCGTGGAAGCTAAAATCTGTAATAGGTAAAAGCTAATGTAAGTTCTCCACACTACTGCTACTGTTGAAATTAAATGTAGCACTCAGCTAAACTTCAGCTGACATATGTTTGTGGTTGGGAAGTCAGCGAGGGTTCAAGTGTTAATGAATGATTGACTTACTGAGCCTTTCTGGATAGTTGGCGGACTAAAGCTAGCGCTCAAAACAAACTGGTGCCCCCCCCCCTCCCCGACACTGATGCAGGAGCTCAGAAAAATCCCAAGAAGAGCCCGAGAAATGTTTCAGTTTTTGATTCTACTGCTAAGAAAAAACCTGGAGGTACAGCAGAATGTTTAAAATTCATGCACAATAGCTCAATAACCTTACTTCATGTAGTTGCACCGCTATAGTGTTGTTGTAAATACTCTGAATTCCTCATGGGGGCGACAGAAAGTTACGCACTATAGCTTTACACTTTGCTAAATTAGAGATAGCAACAAACTGGTCGACTAAGCTGGTCTTAATTTTTCTTTGGCGAGAGTTAAGTCTTGACACAAAACATGTCCTGTGTGACAGTACGGTATGTTTTTACAGTCCTTAATCCACCTAATATAATAATCTGAAACAGACACCTGGGCCCTCATGACGGCACCAGATGTGGATAGGATTGGTGTGTGTGAGTGTGTGTGTGTGTGTGTGTGTGTGTGTGTGTGTGTGTGTGTGTGTGTGTGTGTGTGTGTGTGTGTGTGTGTGTGTGTGTGTGTGTGTGTGTGTGTGTGTGTGTGTGCGTGTGAGGGAGACTTTTTTTTGTTCCTCGATGCAGCTGCAAAGTCTTTATTTCTAACAGCTGAGAGAGAATTTGTGATTATGTATGCACTTTGTTTGCGGCTATACAGGAATTGAGGTGTGTGTGTGTGTGTGTGTGTGTGTGTGTGTGTGTGTGTGTGTGTGTGTGTGTGTGTGTGTGTGTGAGATGACACTGCAGAAAAGGAAAAGCAACTTGGGAACAAACGTGGGAGATAACATTCGACTTGCAGTAACTGCTTAGACAAGATCTAACCACGATGCTAAGCTATCGCTAACATTTTGTGCTAAGAGTTCCTTGAGTCCCACAGTCACTCCACTACCCAAAAAACATTATACTGTTTAGGTAGTGGCTATGTTGGAAAAGCCCTACTAACGTCCTACTCATACTAAAAGCCATACTAACGTCCTACTCATACTAAAAGCCCTACTAACGTCCTACTCATACTAAAAGCCCTACTAACGTCCTCCCTCCTACATACTCAACATGTATACTCCATACTGTCTACTTAACCATCCATTGTGTATGCGAGGTTTGTCGGACCTTTTACACTGAAGTAACAAGAAGCGATTATTAATTTAAAAAAATACCTCCATGCCGTTTGAAAGGACGCAATGCATTGTGGGGCGGTTGAGTAGGAAAAGTATCCTATCGATCCATACACAAAATCTTCCCGGGAGTTAGTAGCCTACTCATCCGGGCATTTCTTGCCTACACAAACTCGCATACACAACCACAACATACTCAAAATTGACGTCAAAATTAGTATGAGTGGGACGTTAGCAGGGCCTCTCAAACACAGCCATATAGTGTGAGCATGCAACTGCAGGGTGCCTGACTTAAAGAAGTATTTACCTTTTGTTTAAACTGAGTAGTTAGCAGCACAGAGGCCAAACTGAGCAGAAAACCTTCTATGTTAACATGCGGGGGTTAAACTATTCAGAAGTTTAGTGTTAATTAAATGTTTGTTTTTAAACTTGAGTTGTACTCTTAATGAACTGTGTGTACCATGTGACCCGATGTATATACTGTATACTGTAAAGCACAAGCATCAAAAATACACAATTTATACAAACCACGCTACGTGTTCCTTTATTTACACCTTGGAAACTGGGTGATGGGGATTGTGTAAGTACCACATACAGCCACGGAAAAAAAAGAGACCAGTCTGGATTTTTCATCTCTACATTACTTATTGAAAAATGCTCTAAATGACAATATTTTCATTTTGAATTTGGTAGAAATGTTGTCAGTAGTTTATATAATGAAATCAAAATGTTCATTCTACTCAAACATTATGCCTCTAAAGAGTAAAACAAGAGACACTGAACATTTTGAGTGGTCTCTTGATTTTTGCCGGAGCTGTATATACTCGACTGGTGTGTATACAGTGACTGGTGAATATGTGTGTACAGTATGTATAGTATATGGTTATGTGGGTGTATGGGAGGGAGCACCTTATATGGGACAGCTTTGGCCTTAAGAAAATGGTTTCATGGATACATCTCTTTGTTATTTCAGATAGTTAATTTTTTTTAAAATTTAATGTTTTGCAATTTAAATAAAATGTCTTCTGCTCAATTTATTTATTATTATTTATTTGATTATTTTACTAATATGTGCAGACCTTTCTCAGGGTGGATATTTCGACTTGTCAAACACAGGGGTATGTATCATCATCAATAATAGCATTACATTAAGAAATACAATAGGCCATTTACATATTTTTTTAAGTGCAGTAGATATGCACACAGTTTAGGCTATGCAACACATACACTGTATTATCTGCACTGCAGTTTATACAATGTCAACCTTAACCCTTTTATGCAGTAAGCAAAGGTTGTACTTTACATACAGGAATTTTCTTTTATATATATAGGGTGGCCTTTTATTGTGGACAGTCTAAGGCTCACCTGTGCACTAATCATGATGTCAGATCAGCATCTTGATGTGGCACACCTGTGAGGTGGGATGGATTATCTCAGCAAAGCAGAAGTGCTCACTATCACACATTTAGACAGATTTGTGAACAATGTTTAAGAGAAATGGTACAATTGTGTATCTGGAATGAATTTTAGATCTTTATGTCCATCTCATGAAAAATGGGAGCAAAAACAAAAGTGTTGCGTTTATATTTTTGTTGAGTGTATATAATTTTTGGGGCATTTTAGCTTTATTAGATAGTTTTTTGAGTTTTACATTTGAACTAAAGAACAATTGATCTCAACCAAGGTTAAGATAACGGAAATACATTTGGATTATTTTGTTTTGTTTTATGTGTTGTTTTATTAAACTCCCCTTCAAACGTTATGAACACATGTCAGGCTGTTACAACACATTGTATGATCTCACATTGCCCTTCTTGAGATAATCCTACAACATATATACCGTGCAGTTTATAACATATAAACATTGACTTTTTGTGCGGTAAGCAAAAGTTGCAGACCAACTGTAAGTAGAGGTATTGTTTTAAGTTTTGCAATTGAACTATGGGAATAGATATCTTGTATTTTATGCAGAATGGCATCAGGCTATAGATAACTGAAATACATTTTAAGTATTTTGTTTTATGTGCTCTGGTGGTAGAGCGGGTCGGTCAATGATCGAAGAGTTGGCGGTTTGATCCCCGCCCTGCCACTTGTGTCATGGTTGTCGTGTCCTTGGGCAAGACACTTCACCCACCTTGCCTCGTGTGAATGTCTATAGTTAGCCTGCTATCGGTGTATGAATGTGTGTGTGAATGGTAACGTGGGAATGGGAACAGGTCTCCCTTGAAAAAGAGTTTCCGGTCTCAATGGGATTTACCTGTTTAAATAAAGGTTAGATGAAAAAAAAACATGCTTGATATATCTGAATCTTGCATACTTTTATTCATTTCTTTGAATGCTTTGTGAGGATGGTCGGAGCTCAGGGTGACAGCTTAAAGCTATAGTGTGTAACTTTTTCATATAAATGAATGTCAGTTACAGTCAAGCTAAGGAAGACCTTTAGACAGTTCACCACATCAGTAGTGACAAATGTCCATCAAAGACATAAAGACCTATCGACGTGCAATATACAGCTCTGGAAAAAAATGAAGAGACCACTTCAAATGTTTGGTGTCTCTTGTTTTACTCTTTAAAGGCATATGTTTGAGTACAATGAACATTTTGATTTTATAATATAAACTACCGACAACATTTCTACCAAATTCACGATAAAAATATTGTCATTTAGAGCATTTTTCAATAGGTAATGTAGAGATGAAGATTGAAGAAAAATCCAGGCTGGTCTCTTAATTTTTCGGTAGCTGTGGTCCTCCTTTTCCCAGACCACACCTCTAACAAGATATGTAACATACAGAAAATAAATAGATGCATGTTAAAGGGTCATTTTCCATATACAAATATATTTTATAAAGCTTATTGTACAGGCATTTCTTTTGTCTTACCTACAGCATAACATTTACAAAAATTGGATTGAACAGTGGAATAGAGTAAGCCCTTATACACTGGAAAGATAACTGTTCTGTACTGCATAAACGTGTATGTCCCTCTCGCACTCCAAAATACATTACTGAAGTTTTAGAAATGGGTTCGAGTCTCAAATGCAGCATAAGCGAAATGACCCAAAAAAACGACTCGTAGACACTTGTTTTTTCTACAATGTTGTAAAGCTGAAGAAAAAATGTCACTAAATATATAAAGTTAAAAAATCTGCTCTTAGCTGTTGACACGGAAAAAATATGTCTCTGAAATATCAAAATAGTGAATTACGGCATTTGAAATACATTTTGTAATAATAAATTCCACTGGCAATAATATGCAATAATATGTTCACTCTTTTGTAGACTATTTTGTACCGTTAAAAAAAAAGTATTCTCAGCTGCTTGAGGTGGTAGGATGTCCTGGAGGAAAGGTGGCCGACCAGTAACCATGAGGTCTCTTGTTCCTCCCAGTAAACATGAGGTCTCTGGTTCCTCCCAGTAACCATGAGGTCTCTGGTTCCTCCCAGTAACCATGAGGTCTCTGGTTCCTCCTCCCAGTAACCATGAGGTCTCTGGTTCCTCCCAGTAACCATGAGGTTGCTGGTTGGATCCCCAGCACCGGACAGGAGGGTGTTAGTAGCAAAACTAGTGGTGGCAGGTATTACAGCTACGGTGCACCACGATCTCTACCATTGTGTCCTTGAGCAAGACACTGAACCCCAAAACTGCTCCAGGGGCGCTGTACTATGGCCGACCCTGTGCTCTGACCCCCTCTGGAGTGTGGGAACTTGAGAGGGGAGATGAGAAAAGATGAATTTCAATGTAACCAACCATTGACTAATAAAGTAACTTAACTTAAGAGACAATAGAATGTCATCAGCATACGGTGTGTGCTATATACAAAAAAACAATGTACAAAGTCTATAGAAAATAACAAAAGTTTGCTGCTATATTTAATCTGAATAAATATTTGGTTTTATGAACTGTGACAAGTTTCATGTGTGTGCCTGTAAAAGCCTGCTATATTCTCCGCAAGAAGAAAAAACAAAGTTCTCGCTGACAGAGCTGCGAGAACAAAATGACGTAATTTTCTTCTCGCAGCTTGTCCGAGAACTATTGTGTGATTGGTCAGTCTGAAGTCAATGAGGAAAATCAGCTGGCGCTACTATGGTAACAGCGTGTGACGTGTGCCGAGGTAAGAAGTTCGGCACAAGAGTTCTCGTGAAGTATGAAATGTCCAGACCAGAAAGAACTTTTCGCTTCTCTGTCACTGAGAAGTTTGTTATTTCTTCTTGCGGAGTATGTAGCAGGCTTTACTCAATGTTGACCTGACGTAAAGTACATGTATTCAAATAACACCGGTGTATTAACTGTTATCAGTAATCCACACAAGCCTCAAGTGGCATTTAGAGTCCTTTGGTTTTTAACACTTGTAACAAAAACATCTTTACAGCCCTTGTAAGACGTAGTACTTTCTGTAGTACTTTCTCCCTCTTGATATGCTTTTTACCCATTTATCTTTTAAAATGAAATCGACCAATTGTACATACAGCTCTGGAAATAATTAAGAGGCCCCTCCAAATGTTCAGTGTCTCTCATTTTACTATTTAGAGGCATATGTTTGAGTAGAATGAAAATGTTGGTTTTATTTGATAAAATACTGACAAGATTTCTACCAAATTCACAATAAAAATATTGTCATTTAGGGCATTTTCAATAAGTGATGTAGAGATGAAGATTGAAGAAAAATCCAGACTGGTCTCTTAATTTTTTCTGTGGCTGTATGTTGCATTTTCTGAGGGAAAGCGAAAATGGTACAATGGGCCACTACCTCAAAATCTCCCCCCATTCAAACTGTTAACCAAAGACCACAAGTGAAAAAGTAGCTTACTCATCTTCTGTATATAATAAACTCTTAAAAAATGTGTGTTTTTCTGTACAAACGATGGAGGCATAGATAGTCTAGTTTTAGATCTAAACACAAATATAAGCGGATATTTACCTGTGCCGCCTAAATCATATTTATTCTGGCTTTGGAATTCTAATATATATCTCTATAGCAGCCAAGCCAATACTTTTTTTACACATTAACTTTCTCGTATAATAAGAATAAACACAGTGATAGTACAGACATAAATACAGACACAAAGTAACAAGAAAAAACCATGCAAGTGTGAGTCTGACTTTGTGGTGATTACTGACCAAAGACAACTTCAAGCTATGAAGGAGAGAGAGAGATGAGAGAGGGAGAGGGAGAGAGAGAGAGAGAGGGAGAGCGAGGGAGGGAGCTAGAGAGAGAGAGAGAGAGAGAGAGAGAGAGAGGGGAGAGAGAGATGAGAATGCCCCCTCCCCCCACACACCCTTTCAGAAGCATCAATTCAAACCGAGGTCAATTTTTTCCTGAAAAAGTGATTTTTCCTACAGTTTTTAGTGTCTCTTGAATGCCTCATATCAGTAATTGTAGATATCTTAAGAGTGAGTTTATGAATGAATTCACTTTGCCGTTGTCCGAAAAAACTGAGCACAAAGACATACAGATAAGACAGTGGTGCGTTCAGGTAATGGTGGTGAAATTGGAGAATGCAGATTTTTTGAACTGTCCATTCCAGTAATATATATAACTCACACGATCCATTCTTTTTCCATTGAACAAGCCAGTCTCATTTTCACCTGTAACATCAAGAAAATCCCTCTCCTCCCGTGCATAAGAAAAAGTTGCGTTCAGGTTCAGTGGGTCTTCTGTAAATTGAACAAATATGTCTTAAGAATCAGAGGAGAGAGAGAGAGAGAGAGAGAGAGAGAGAGAGAGAGAGAGAGAGAGAGAGAGAGAGAGAGAGAGAGTCATACTGGCTGCTATGTAGATCATTTTCTGTCCTTCTTTTCTTGTATGACATTAGTTTTTTTCAGTAAAGGTGTAGGATGTTAGATGTTGGAAGTTGGAACTATCTACAGGCGCAGGAGTCGACTGTCATGTTGGGGTAAACTTTGAGCACCACGTTCTTGTCCTCGTCAAAGAAGAGAATGCTGAGGGAAGACATTTTCTCCGGAACACAGCAGGGCTCGGGAATGCCCGGGACGACTCCCACCGCCCGCACTATGCTCTGGATGGTCGCGTGGTTAGAAGGCTTCAGGGCCTAGAGAAAAAAAATGGGACATAAAAAGGGACTTCATTAAATTAAGAAAAATGTATCCAGACAAGAATATGATACAAAAAATAGGAAGGGTACAAATCAAATCAAATCAAATCAAATACAATCAAATCAGTTTTATTTGTATAGCCCAATATCACAAATAGACGTTTGCCTCAGGGGGCTTTACATTCCATACAGTATGACACCCTCTGCCCTTAGACCCTGAGCTCGGCTGAGAAAAAACTCCCAGTAAAAAAACCCTATATCGGAATAAAAAAAGAAAATTGAGGTTGGGTTGGTTAGTGAGTGGAATAATAAAGCATGTTGGCAGTTTTCCTTAAAGCCCTACTTCACCGGTGGGAATATGAAGGTGTATTGAACTCTGAGATCCTATGTAGTATAAATGTGCAAACATGTTAGAAATCGGTTCATCCTAGCCTGAGAAAAGGCAGAAATAGTGTTTTATAGTCTCACTGTCTAACTCTATATTTTACTAGTGTGACATCACGCTAGTAAAAATGAAGGGGTTAGGATTAAAAGGACAGCTGCTGGGCTAATGGGGAAGAAAAACCACATTCATTATATTATAATAGCGATTTTATAGTGATAGAATGCCGGCTCCGTATGGGTGAAGTATTCCTTTAAGAAACATTTATTCAAAGAAGAATATGATACAAAGGGAGGAATGGTTTGTTAGTGAAGGCCATAATAATCAGCCTAAATATATCCATTGTTAATATCCAACCGTCACAGACCAAGACAAAAACAAGTTCCTGATTCAATTTTGGAGCACTGTACTTGCCAAAGTTTTGAATGCAGTTAGTTTTCTTTTGAAACTTGAGATCATCAGAGAATATTGAGTTCACATTTGGTTCAACTTCCAAATAAAGTTGTATTTGTTTTAGATCTTCTTCATTAACTGCTGGCTTGTTTCCAATCTGTCTGATCACCTTTTGCAAGGGAAGTGTGTGTGTGTGTGTGTGTGTGTGTGTGTGTGTGTGTGTGTGTGTGTGTGTGGTGCTGTCCTTTGAGTTTATCACCAAACATTCATCCAAATCTACTTAACACTTGTGTGTGTTTTTGACGACCCAAAGTGTGAATGTCGATAGTTAGTCTCCCTTGTAAAAGAGTCTCCGGTCTCAATGGGATTTACCTGTATGAATAAAGGTTAAAAAAAGAGGAAAGTGCAGTGCAGTGTGAAGTTGTTTGGATCAAGCCAACCAGACATTACTGTGCGTCTATCAGTGTTTGGAACAGCCAAAAAAAGCTACCATCGCAACTCAATTCATTATTTTCACTTGGGTCTGAGGAGCTTGAGATATCCCTAGCGGTTCACACACCTGCTCAGCTGTTCCCAGCTGTCTTAACTAGTGGGTCGGAATAAGTGACGTCTCTCTTCTCTTCCCACACATTATATTAAACTTTAAACTACGCACTGCAGCTTGTAATTGTAGCAATTTAGCCGTTTCTAAAGCTTAAGCCTGACAAAAGAAAAACGGCAACATCAGAGGGATCTCGGGAACTTCAAAAAACCTGTGGGATAGGGAGGGAGGGGAGGGAGCCGCCCTTACTTACTAACCCCCCCTCCCCCTTAAACACACACACACACACACACACACACACACACACACACACACACACACACCCCCCTTAGGCCCTTTACTTCTGGGTCTAATTACTTCTGACTACAAAGGGGTAATGAATTAAGTGGTTTTGGGACTCATGCATTCCGGACCATGTTTAAAATACCTGTGATGTTATCTGGTCACCGGAGCCACTAGCTCAACGAGGGGACCGTGCTGGTTAACATACGATTGGCAAAACACTGGTATGATTTAAACTAAATGTGGATAGTTAGCCTGTTATCGGTGTATGAATGTGTGTGTGTGTGTGTGTGTGTGTGTGTGTGTGTGTGTGTGTGTGTGTGTGTGTGTGTGTGTGTGTGTGTGTGAATGGTAACGTGGAAATGGGAACAGGTCTCCCCTTGCAAAAGAGTCTCCGGTTTCAATGGGATTTACCTGTATGAAAACATAAAACTAAATAAATAAATAACTCAGAATTCCTAACCATTTTTTCAGTCCCTAGTGAAAACCCATATCTTGTACTCTACTTTTTCCCTGCGCTTAAATGTCTGTATGTTGTTGGTCTTTTTCTTTGTAATGCGAATTTGATTGTATGTATTATTGTGCTGCTGTTTAACATCAAATTGGTAAAAAACTGGTACAAATTAAACTAAATAGTCGATAGTTAGTTAGCCTGCTGCTATCGGTGTATGAATGTGTGTGTGTGTGTGTGTGTGTGTGAATGGTAATGTGGGAATGGTAACAGTTCCCCCTTGCCAAAGAGTCTCCGGTCTCAATTGGATTTACCTGTATGAAAAAAAAAAAAAAAAAACTCAGAATTCCTAACCATTTTTTCAGTCCCTAGTCAAGACCCATATCTTGTACTACCTATTCCGAGCCCCCTTGTCCATAAATGTCTGTATGTTGTTGGTCTTTTGCTTTGTTTTCTCGATTTTTTACTTCTTGATGAGGGCTAAAAAAGGCGGGTGTCTGTTGAAGGTTAAAACTATTGGATCTGCCCAGTGCCACTCTGGATCTGCCAACCAATCGCATAACGTTTTGGTCGCCACTTGGACAACAATTTCGACAACATTCGAGCCTCAACATGTGTTCCAACATTTCAACTTTTTGCCAGGGTCTTAGTATGTTATGTCACCAAGTGTATACATACAAATACATTTATACAGCTCTGGAAACAAATAAGAGACCACTCCAAATGTTCAGTGTCTCTTGTTTTACTATTTATAGGCATATGTTTGAGTAGAATGAGCATTTTGGTTTTATAATAGTAACTACTGACAACATTTCTACCAAATTCCAATACATTTTTTGTCATTAAAGCTGGGGTGGAGGATTTGGGGAGAAATTGGCAGTTGGGATAGAGATTCGAATCCAAATACCTCAACTGCTCCACTTGTTCTCTTTGGTCCCTCCCCTATGGTCCCTCCCTGACACGCTCTACACCAACAAAGTCGTGCCAAAGTGAATGGACAGTCCCAACAGCCAATAAGAACAGAGAATCGGAGCCTCGCTCTGATTGGTCAAAGTGTACAGCTCATGTTAACTTTGACCAATGAGAAATCATATACCCCATCTTTAACTGTTGCTGTTCTGTGTTATGTTCACTTGGATAACATTAACATCAAACGTCCCCCAAGCCTTTTATGTTTTATATTATAGATGATAATGCCAAAAGAAAATGACAAACATGTACATAAGCCATCTGTTTTACTCTTAGACTGCCCGGATAAGCTAGTTACAGTGGGAACTGTCTGTGTGTGTGTGTGTGTGTGTGTGTGTGTGTGTGTGTGTGTGTGTGTGTGTGTGTGTGTGTGTGTGTGTCTGTTTAAGCTTGTTACAGTGGGAACATTGCTAGAAGTTTTCCCCATATATGATTTTATCTTCTACAGTTCATCTCGGAAATTATGATCATAAAGTCTTTGAAGAAGCCCTAGAACCAAATGCATATGATTTTAAAAAATTGCCCAAAAGTCCAAATGTGTAGTTCTATTGTAGTAAAACTGCAACATGATGTTGGGTGGTAGGATGGCCTAGAGGAAAGGTGGTCTCTGGTTCCTCCTCCCATGAGGTCTCTGGTTCCTCCTCCCAGTAACCATGTCTCTGGTTCCTCCTCCCAGTAACCATGAGGTCTCTGGTTCCTCCTCCCAGTAACCATGAGGTCTCTGGTTCCTCCTCCCAGTAACCATGAGGTCTCTGGTTCCTCCTCCCAGTAACCATGAGGTCTCTGGTTCCTCCTCCCAGTAAGCATGTCTCTGGTTCCTCCTCCCAGTAACCATGAGGTCTCTGGTTCCTCCCAGTAACCATGAGGTCTCTGGTTCCTTCTCCCAGTAACCATGAGGTCTCTGGTTGGATCCCCGGCACCGGACAGGAGGGTGTTAGTTGTAAAACTAGCAGCTGGTATTACGTCTACGGTGCACCACAATCTCTACCATTGTGGCCTTGAGCAAGACACTTAACCCCAAACTGCTCCAGGGGCGCTGTACTATGGCTGACCCTGTGCTCTGACCCCCTCTGGAGTGTGGTAACTTGAGAGGGGAGATGAGAATAGATGAATTTCAATCTAACCAACCATTGACTAATAAAGTAACTTAACTTAATTTAACTAACCAGCTATGAAAGAAAACAAGGACAAATGGCCCTTCTCAAATGTACAACTTCCTAAAGAGCAGGTGGTATACTTTGGACATTGAAAGCCAATACCACTTTATAACGTCTTACTCTAAACGAACAAGGACCTCGAACGAAGCAACTTTCAATAGATAAAATAGATAGATAGAAACTTATATAGCGCTTAAATTCGCTCCAATTCGCTTTAAAAAGCAAAAGACGAAAAACATAGATACATGTATAGGACAAGGGGGCTAGGGATAGGCAGAGGAGAAGTGTTGGTAACACTTTGACATTGAAAATCAATAAAACTGTATCATCAAAATTAAAGCTGGGGTGGAGGATTTGTGGAGAAAATGGCAGTTGGGATAGAGATTCGAATCCAAATACCTCAACCGCTCCACTTGTTCTCTATGGTCCCTCCCTGACACGCTCTACACCAACAAAGTCGGTGCCAAAGTGAATGGACAGTCCCAACAGACAATAATAACAGAGAATCGGAGCCTCGCTCTCTCTGATTGGTCAAAGTGTCAGCTCATGTTAACTTTGACCAATCAGAAATCATATACCCCAGCTTTAATGACCCTCATTTCGATACAACACTTCATTACAAAACTCCTGACTCTCACTTTAGGCATTGGGGAACTGGCAGGACCCTGAGCCTATATCATGGTAGTTGTGTCCTTGGGCAAGACACCACCTTCACCCACCTCGCCTTGTGTGAATGTCGATAGTTAGCCTGCTGCTATCGGTGTATGAATGTGTGTGTGAATGGTAACGTGTGAATGGGAACAGGTCTCCCTTGCAAAAGAGTCTCCGGTCTCAATGGGATTTACCTGTATAAATAAAGGTTAGATTTATTTTTAAATCACAACACTCTTGACTCTCACCTTCGGCATTGGGAACTGGCAGGAGCCTGAGCAGTAGAACGCGTCAAACGACTTGGGCGATATAATCCACTCGCTCCATCCGATGTCGGCGAAATCCACCTTCAGATATCTCCGCGCGCAGTTCCGGGGTTCGACCCACTGCTTCTTTCGCGCCTTTTTGATCGTGTGTTCGTCGAACTGCAGCAGCGGCGGCATGTGCTGCTGCTTGTGCCTCTGGTTCTTGTTGCCTCGAGTCTTTTTCCGCGGCCTCCGACTTCCTCCTTGCTGCTTGTTGTTGTTATCGAACGGTTCGTAAGGAGTCGTCTCGTCCCAGCCGGTGGTCTCGTACGGATATTCTGGCCCCGGGAGCTCGTTGTTTTGCAACGGCAGCAAGGCGTTAACCGATCGCTTTTGTCTGTTTGGCTTCTGTTTCTGATGTTGTTGTTGTTGTTGTTGTTGTTGTGCTGTGGTGTCATTTCGGTCAAGTTTATGGAAGCCGTTTTGTGAAAGTGCGCCTTCCCCTCCCAACGGATGATGTCTTTGGAGGGTTGCCACGACGCTTTCCGGCTCCGAGATCGCTGAGTCGTTCGCGTAGACCAAGATGTAGGGCGAGCGGTCGGATAGCAGCTTTTTCCACGGCTGAGGCCCCTGCGAAGCCACGTCGATCCCGATGAGAAGTTCGTCGTGATTTTTCGCCTGGTTGACCACGCGCGTTACGTCCTTCCACTGCCAAGAGATGAAATCCCGGTAAAGGGTCGAAACGTTGATGCGAAAGTTCCCGAGAGTCCTTATCTTGTTATCGACGGAAGCGAAACTCCAGATGACCATGTGTATGTGGCTGTGACGTCGCGGCCCGTGGCGTGGGCAGGTTTTAGACCGGGTACACCCCCCCTGAGTGGTGTTGTGAAGGTCCCCGATGTAGTAGTGAAGAGTGGCCGAGAGAACGTCTTCTGATTTGGTGAGAGACGTCAGGTTGAAAATCTGAAGCTGCTTCTTGTTGATCGTACCTGTGTGTAGAAGGCAAAGCAAGGTTATTTATATAGCACAATTTATTTATTCAGCTATTGCTATTTAAAAAAATAAATAATATTGCTTGCATGTTCGAAATAAAGACAATCAATCAATCAACGTATCTATCTATCTATCTATCTATCTATCTATCTATCTATCTGTCTGTCTGTCTGTCTGTCTGTCTGTCTGTCTGTCTGTCTGTCTATCTATCAATTCAGACACAAAGCTATTCAAAGTGCTTTACAGGGGCATGACATACATCAAGATGAAACTATGTCAAGTACAGAATGAGTATTTACACAATGCGAACCCACAGGATTTTGAAACCTAACTGTGGCCTTTCCGGCATTTAAAGGTGGAGTCAGTGATTCTGGAAAATGTTTGTTATAATCCCCCTTTTATTTGTCAAAATTCGGGATTTTTTTTCGCATGATCTCTATACCTGTCCATACTGTGTGTCAATGTACAGCCTAGGCTCTGTAAACGGGCATATTCCTAGCTATGGTGGGCCCCCCCCCCTTGTGTACATTACCTTATGTTGACGTACCAGTTAACAGAGCCTAGGCTGGGTATTTACGCCAGCTTTTGTTCAGCACAAACACAGTGCAGATAACAGCTGATTGTGAGGAGATTTTGACTGATTTTGACAACACGCATTCTCCAGAGTCACTGACTCCACCTTTAACTAAATACAACTTGATGACAATAATTACAATATTTACGCACACACGTGTTAACTTTTATTTCTAATTCAGTATCTCAGCCATTCTAATTTAATTTCCCCGTGTGATGTAATACATTCAGTTTGTTTCCATCTCAACATCAGCACATTGGAATTTGATTTGTGGGTTTTATCAGAAATCTCAAGACATCGATAAATACTGGACAAAAAAAGTAAAAAAAAATATCTCCATGATAAATCACCACTGCAAAAAAAAAAAAACTTTGATATTTTGGTGAACTGTCCCTTTATATGCCATGCTATACAGCTACCGGCCGACAGGAGGCAGTATACTCTAACAAACCATGACGCTAAGTGGGAATGTCTCTATCAAATGCCTATGTCCAAGTGATAATACATCTCCATTATCTGTAAGCACATTATAGCTTAATAAATGTAAAGTCACTATACAGCTATCTTGAGAAATCACTATTAAAATAACCTAAAATTCAGTGGCAATACTGCAATGCAAACCCTCCCATTGTGCCGCTAAATAAATCCTCATAGTCCGTGCGAAAATGAAACCTACAAGATACTATAGAAATTCTCGTAGAAATCACTAATAAAATAGCCTTTGATTCAGAAGCATAGCGAAGTGAAAACCCTCTCATTGTGCCCGCCATAGAGGCAGCTCTCCATGTCCAAGTGATAATACATTTTCATAGTATGTAAGTAAATTATATCATAATACATTAAAAGTTCATTGAGAAATCACTAATAAAATAATCTTAAATTCAGAAGCACAGTGCAGTGAAAACCCTCCCATTGTGCCCGCCATACAGGCAATTCAGGGCGGCTGCCAGATGTTCGCTCGAGGGCATACACATCTCTCTCTCTCTCTCTCTCTCTCTCTCTCTCTCTCTCTCTCTCTCTCTCTCTCTCACTAAAATCTTAAAGGTGTGAAAACAACCGTGCGCGTCAAAAACGACTCAACATACACACTTGAGTCGCATGCAAAGATCCGATCTGGAATCAGTGTCCCTGGCAGAGCGCATAAAGAGAACGGGCTTTAACAGTAACAGGTTGGTCGCACTTCCACAGACCGGATCAACAGGTGGATTTCAGTTTGAACAGCTCCATAAACAACAGCCAGCACGTGAATGACATAAAAACGCCTAGAGGTTTTTTCGAATTAATATTGTTATAACGTTAAGCAGGATAATGAACATTGTTTCTGCTGAGAAGTCGAAGTGTGCTTGTTTTTCTTTGTTTAGCTCTTGCTTTGTCTTTACTCAATGTGCGCACACACACATGCTGTAGCAATGTGTGGATAAGTCCAACTATGCAAGGCAGCAGACGTCACCAAATCCATTTTACATATAGCCAAAATACATACAGAAAACAAAATGTGTATGTAGGCTATGTATGCCCTTTCTAGACTAAACAAACTAAACCTGCGCTCCGAATGGCATACTCTTTCTTTTTTCTACATACTACATCTGGGCTGGATGTTGTAGACATCTGGGTATTTCTAACCATCCTAAATCTGGCCACAAGAATTGGGACTTCCAAAACATTTTTTCTACCATGCTAAATAGTAGAAAGTATGCGATTCGGAACGCAGGGTAAGTGTTGTCATAACTTTTGGTATACGTACCCCAGTGCGCTTTGAAACTGCGGACAGTGTTGCCGTCCTTGAAGGGGAATCCTGCCCGGTTGTACTTGGCGTAAAGCATCTGCATGTGTTCTGTCATAGTATCCTGTAAGAGCAAATCATCCGCGTCGTGGCTGTCTCCTTTGACCGTCTCCTGCTTTTTATCCAACGAATGCGTAAAATCCACCATTGTTCGTCCAAAATCGTCAGTTTTTTTCAGCATCGCGCAGTAGGATCCAACACATAGTAAACTCCATCCGTAAAGCAGAACGAGCAGGAAACGAGGACATACAGCCATGGTTGAAAAAGGTTGAAAAGGTAGGAAGTAGGAACAGATAGTAATTGTGGAAAACCGCCAAAAAAAAGAATAAAAAGTGACTCCAATCCTACCTCCGAAAAACCATTTTATATATCACCTTTGGAGGAGTCCGCTGTTGGGGAATGATACCATCACATTTGACAACCAAGAGTTAGGTAATCAAGAAAAAGAAAAAAAAAATTGTATATCCAAAATTGTCTATAGGTTACAGGTCTAAGCGTGTATTACTGTCACTAGTAAGTCAATGATAAACAGTTCCAGCGCACAGCAGAAGGTGTATCATGGAACAGATGTAGACTAAAGCAGTTAAAAACAGCGACGCGTTTAGGGTTTTTGTGTCCGAAAATGTGAGCCTGATTTCGGGACCAGCAGCAGTGAACCAACCGTCCCCCTCGCTCGTCCGTCTCAGCTTTCATTGAAGGTAAAGCATGTTGTGCTTGGTATTATAGGGCCAGCTGGGGTATTCCTCTCTCTCTCTCTCTCTCTCTCTCTCTCTCTCTCTCTCTCTCTCTCTCTCTCTCTCACACACACACACACACACACACTGTGGAATCTCTTTCTCTCTCTCTACCTCTCTCTCTCTCTCACACACACACACACACACACTGCGGAATCTCTCTCTCTCTACCTCTCTCTCTTTCACACACACACACACACACACACACACACACACACACACACACACACACACACACACACACACACACACACACACACACACAGAGGTAGAGAGAGAGAGTCAGAGAGAGAGAGAGAGAGTCAGAGAGTGATTCCACAGTTTCCTGTTCAAGATACTTTTACGCACGTTCAGCCTGGGGATCAACATTATCTCGTGTTGTTATCCAGATCTGAAGGAAGCTGCTTTTGCGCATTTTTTTAAA
>CM049397.1:32467197-32472197 GCA_026929865.2 Hyperoplus lanceolatus
CGATCCATACACAAGATATATTCCGGAAGTTAGTACTCATCCAGGCATTTCTTGTCTACACAAACTCACATACACAACCACAACATACTCAAATTAACGTCAAAATTAGTACGATTAGGACGTTAGTAGAGCTTTTAGTATGAGTAGGACGTTAGTAGAGCTTTTAGTATGAGTAGGACGTTAGTAGGGCTTTTAGTATGAGTAGGACATTAGAAGGGCTTTATGAGTAGGACGTTAGTAGAGCTTTTAGTATGAGTAGGACGTTAGTAGGGATTTTAGTATGAGTAGGATTTAGTAGGGCTTTTCGAACCCAGCCAGGGATAGGGACATAGTCAGGTGTGGGCGGTTCAATCGGTTGCGACAGCCCTTTGCCTCCAGGTTAAAATTTGGTCCTTTGGAAATTTAAAAGAGTTCAAAAGAGATAATTAAATTCCAGACACAGACCCTTTGTGTTGCCCAAATGTAAATGTGCTTCAGTCATCCTGGTTGGTGCTGTTAGTTTTGTTGAGACAATAGCAAAAGAAAAACTAGTTTTTTCAAGAGCCATCATACAAGAACATAAAGGTAATTTTTTAAAGCAATAGTGTGTAACTTTTTTATATGAATGATTGTTGGTTACATTCAAGCCATCGCCCAAACGAGTTGACATAAAGTTGATCAAGCCTATCAGCTCCACAAAACTCTCTCTGTAACTCTGAAACTTTCTCAGTATGGCAGCGTTTACAAACCGGTGCCCCCCCCCCCCCCGACACTGGTGCAGGAGCTCAAGAAGCGCCCACGAAATGTGTGAGTTTTTGATTCTACTGCATAGAAAAAACCTGACGTATAGCAGAAGGTTTGAAATCCATGTGCGATAACTGAAGGCTTTACCTCATGTAGATGCACAGACAGTGTTGTTGTAATAACTCAGAATTCCTCATGGGGGGGGGCAGGGGCAACAGAAGTTACGCACTATAGCTTTAAACAAGAAAAAAACAAACAAAAAGCAAACTAACACAGCTGAAACATTTACAACAACCAAAACATATTCAGAACACCGAAAGAACATTTGAAATAAATATATATATTTCGTCAAAATCTGAAAGTTTCAAAAACGTCATCGCCAGAAGTTATGCACTATAGCTTTAACCCATTGATGACTATGGCAATCTAGGATGCATGTCCTTAATGCCTGAGGGTTTTCTGAAAAAATAGTAGGAATTGTCAAGTCTACCAAAACCTTAATATCTAAGCCTGTGTAGCACATAGAAACATGAAATAAAATACATTTAAAAGTTAAGATTCACAGGTTTTATTTAAACATGCTCCCTTAGCGCTTACACACCAACAAATATTTCTAAAAATCGTCAATATGAGATGAATTAGAAAATTATTAAATATTGTTAATAAATAGATGCAATGTGTTGTGTGATTTTCGTCAGTGGTTTATAGTAGACCTTGATTCTGTGCACCAAACGCCACTAACTGTTCTGTTGCCGACATAGCCGGCGTATTTTTTTAATTATTTTGTTTTATTTTTTTATTTTCTATTTTTTTGATTGACATGATTTTTGGCAAACCACACAACCTTTGGGTGGTCTTAAAAAATCAACAAAACCCACCTCATGTGTATTTGAACCAATGACAGTGCATTCTATGCTGGGAATGCCATGAAAATTAGATAAAGTAATAATGCTGCGCGACGCAGCATCAGGCAGGAGAGCCAATGTGGCATCGCGCAGCAGCCGTCATCAATGGGTTAAGAGCCATTATACAAAAAAAATAAAAAAATAAAAACATGTTTAAAGGCTCACAACAACAACAAAAAACACAATCAGAAAAAAATAAAGAAAATTTGCAAATTATTTTGAACACTATCAAACTCCTTGAAGTGTAACTGCACCCATTCACACACACATTCATACACCTTGCCTTAGTGGGGGTCATTGTTGTGTGTGTGATTTTTATGTATGTGTATATTTTGTGTATGTTTTGTGTACAGGGACCACAATGGAAATAAGCCTTCGGGCTTTTTTGTGTCTATCCCTCCCTGGCTATTTTATGTATTTTAATGTGTGACAGAATGCTGTTCATGTTTTTATATCAAAATGGTCAAAAATAAAATCAAAAAAAAAAAAATCATTTACTTGTTTTTTGAGATAGAAGCTGAATTTAATGACTATGTTGTTGAGGAACACATCTGCTTGAAAAAAAATCGTTCTCAAACAGAATTTAGAATCCATGGTCTGAGCGCATTTTTCAAAATCGTGCAGTACGCTAAAACAGGGGGGGGTGCAGTTACCCTTTAAGAATTTCTAAAATGTCATCACTGTCATAATCCCAAAAACAGGCTTCGATCACACGTTTAAATTAAGAAACAACAACAACACAAACCGACGGTCTAACCAGACACCCATTCCCCCCAACCAGCTTTCACACAACCAGAACCCACATCCACATGACACCACACATTGATTCACTGAGCAAAACATTGAATAGTTCAATCCAGTCACAAACAGACAGACAGACACACAGATGCACAAACACAGGCAGACAGACAGACAGACACACACACAGACACACAGATGCACAAACACAGACAGACAGACAGACAGACAGACAGACGCACAGACAGACAGACAGACAGACGCACGCACGCACGCACGCACGCACACACACACACACACACACACACACACACACACACACACACACACACACACACACACACACACACACACACACACACACACACACACACACACACACACACACACACACACACACACACACACACACACACACACACACAGCCAATGGGAAGGCTGCTATGGTATCAGAGAAATGAAGGTATTGTGTTAGAAAACTTGCAGTTAAAAGCATGGGGGAACAGTGCAATACTAAGGTCAGACGTTGATGTATTTATAATTGTGTATGCTGCACTACATGGTTAGAACTGCAGAGAAATACCTCGAAAGAGCTTTTAATTGAGCAGGATGTTTTGATGTGACTAAATGGAAACAGAGCCTCCCGCCCCAACAACAACAACTATGTGTCCTTCTTCAGACAAATGTAATGAAATGTATGAACGAATAACCGAGACCCTGTAATTTGTTTTAGCTTATAGACGTAGACAATAAGGCTTCTGGTGGGTCGTGATTCCTACCATGTGTTTCATTATGGGGCGACTGGGGCTCAGTTGGTAGAGCGGGTTGGCCGATGATCAAAGGGTTGGAGGTTCGATCCCCGCCCTGCCACTTGTGTCATAGTTGTTGTGTCCTTGGGCAAGACACTACTTCACCCACCTTGCCACGTGTGAATGTCGATAGTTAGCCTGCTGCTATCGGTGTATGAATGTGTGTGTGAATGGTAACGTGGGAAAGGAAAACAGGTCTCCCTTGCAAAAGAGACTTCGGTCTCAATGGGATTTACCTGTATAAATAAAGGCTAAAAAAAGAAAAATTAACAAATGCAAAATGTGTTAGCTAAAAAGTTCTCTGTACTCCCTAAATGAATGGGTGAATGTGGTAAGAAATTGAAAGCGCTAATTGGGGCTGAGAAAATCGGCTAAAAAGCGCTATATAAGTCAAGTCCATTTACCATTTAAATATCTCCTTAAAGGTTATATGCGGAGTTTTAACGTCTATTAAAAAAATGTCATATAACGAATGACTAATATGTAAATGACAGAGTGCTTTGATGTGCTGCAAAGTGTGCCTTGCATCTGGGCACATGAGGAATGCTTTAGTGTGAGTGTGAGTGTGTGTGTGTGTGTGTGTGTGTGTGTGTGTGTGTGTGGAGCTATACACCGCAGCCCCGGGGAGAACATGAAAGCCAAACCCCCCATCATCATCGTCATCTTTCAAAGCTCTGTACGCCTTTAATTTGTTTAGACAAACAGTCTGACAACATGCCGGGCTAAACGACAGGACCAGCCCAGGGCAGCCAGGGTCCCGGGACAAGTCTCCTGCTATCACACTCAGTGCGTTTACATGCAGACTCATAATCGGATAACTAAACGAATAAGACCGCAACAGGACTTTTAACCTGCATGTAAACACCTTTATCCGATCTACTTCGGACACAAATCGGCACAATAACGGACAAGCGAAGTCGGATAAGAACACCTAGATAATTCGTTCATTGTTGGCTTTCTCTCTGCATGTATACAGGGATCGGATATCGAATATCGGACTTCTCGTTCTGTGCTTGTGTGCCTGCGCGTGATAGGCTACGCCATGGGTTATTGACGGAAGAGAACCGGACGTGGCTCTAAAACCACTTGTTGAAAGCATGGTTGAAAGGGCTACAGCGCCACATAGTGGAGACAGCCATGCATCGGACATTTATCCGATTTCTGAAAGGCCATGTATACTCAGACAAGTGACACGGTCCGTTCAAGTGTCTTGTTCGATATATCTGATAACGCAATCTAGTTGTGCCATGTAACCGCACTGAGTGAGACCGCTGCTTTTTTTTATTGAATTTCTCTTTTAACCTTTATTTCTACAGGTAAATCCCATTGAGACCAGAGACTCTTTTACAAGGGAGACCTGTTCCCATTCCCACGTTACCATTTAGTCTTTTAAACCAATTAGAATTGAAAGCCCTGTAAACTGGTCTAAACTAGCATGAATCAATATGACATCACAGTTGGATCTCAATAAACTTTTGATTGAAATTACTGGTTGAAAATAAATGTTCATTATAACTATAATCGTCAATTGAAACTGGCACACACACTTGGTTTATTGGTCCTGACTGAATGGCATAAAGAAGAATTAAAGGCCAAACATCTTCTATAGCCTCTAAAAGCCTGCTCTAAAATAGTAAAAATCAATTTATTCATGCGATTTACTCCACCAGATTACATAGTTAGAAGGATTTCTTGGATCTGGGTTGAAAAAATAACAGAACATTATATATCTTAAATTGTAAACGCTGCCATACTGAGAAATACAGAGAGAGAGAGTTTTGTGGGGCTGATAGGCTTAATCAACTTTGTGTCAACTCGTTTGGGC
>CM049397.1:32484697-32487197 GCA_026929865.2 Hyperoplus lanceolatus
TCCAAAAACCACATTACCCAGATGCAATTTTCGGAAATGTAAATACATATTTGTGTATGTAATGTTTTTCTGTTTTGTGAACAGCTATAAAACAGAGCAGGTGACGAGCGACGAGCGACTTTAATGTTGGTATCCCTGGCAACATGTTTGTACTGGATTGGTGGCTTTTCATATACAGCTACGGGAAAAAATTAAGAGGCCATTAAGAGGTCTGGATTTTTTCTTCAATCTTCATCTCTACATTACTTATTGAAAATGCTCTTTAATGACAAAAAATGTATTGGATTTTGGTAGAAATGTTGTCAGTAGTTTATAGTATAAAACCAAAATGTTCATTCTACTCAAACATATGCCTATAGATAGTAAAACGAGAGACACTGAACATTTAGAGTGGTCTCTTCATTTTTTCCAGAGCTGTTTATTCCTAAAGACAGGTATTTAGAATAAGGAAAAGGGATCTCCATTTTAAATATCAACATTTAGATATATCGATCTAAGGTGTATTTGTAGGTCACACGAGTCAACAAATGTTGCCAAGAACATTTTAAAGGTGCAGTGTGTAATATGACATCATCAAGAAAGTTCTAGAAAGTTCTAGAATGCAACGCTCCCTGGGTGACCCCAACCCTTTAGAATAATAACAGAAGCTACAGTGGCCTTCAAGGACAAGAACAATTCTAAATTTTAAACAATGCACCTGATGACATTCCAACTAGGACACTTTCAAGATGGCGGCACAAGGCCTTGGTCCAAAATATGCAGAAATATGGACATATATGAGATCCTTTCTAAGGGAAAAAAAATAATTCAAACATTTCTTTTCAGCTATTATGCACTAAAATGAATGTACTTATGGATATTATAATTACTTTCTACAAAATCTGCTAGGAAATAAAACCCAAAATTCTACACACTGCAGGTTTAATATATTTTGACAAGTTTAGACATATTACTTGTAATCTGCCCCACATAAACTCTAACTGTTTTGGCTAAGCGATGTTCTTCTTCTCCATTTTCGGAATGTTTTAATTGCTTTTTCTCTCCTTGTAAACAGTTGTGTTTGTGTATTCGTATTGTATATTGTTTATATTTGTAAAACTCAACGTCATTGTAAAAGAGGGTCACCCCCTCCATTGATCTTTCGAAGTTAAATAATGGAAAATTAAAATGAAAAACGAAATTCAAACCGTGACGAAATGTCTCATATTTCTGTCATTCGGATACTCCTGAGTATTTTTCCTCTCCGGAATCAAATCAGATCAAATCAGTTTTATTTGTATAGCCCAATATCACAAATAGACAACTGCCTCAGTGGGCTTTACATTCCATATAGTAGCTAGATGTCACACTGCCCTCAGACCCTTAGCTCGGCTGAGAAAAAACTCCCAGTAAACACATGCACTGGATGCCTCTGAACAAGTCTAAACTCTGCGGGGATACACTCATGCATAAAATTATAAGGTATGATAGAAAGGTCTGGAATTTTCTTTTTCTTTTTTTTTTTTCTACAGAGCTGACTAAAGCAGGTTCAGAATAGACTACTGCAACACGCACACACACACACACACACACACACACACACACACACACACACACACACACACACACACACACACACACACACACACTCACACACACACACACACACACACACACACACACACACACACACACACACACACTGCTGCAATGCCCCAATTATGAAATACAAATTGACGTCCTTACCCTTAAAACTTAAGAGCTTAATTATATTGTCTGAGTTTCGCAGACGAATATGCATAACTTCTTCGTCAGTGGAAATGAACTCTGACAGTGTTTCAGTGAAGGGACTTAAAAATACCCAAATGCCAAAGCGACAATTAAGATTCCTTTGGTCGACCGCTTTTATACCGTGGCGAAAAACCGCTTATACGTTTTGTTTTTTTTTTTGCGAGAGAGAGAGAACGGGGACAGATGAGGGTTCTTTAAAAAAACTGAACATGTAGAGAGAAAAAAATAAAAAATAAAAAAAATATGACGAAAGTGTGAAAAAAATGTTTTGAAGCCATGCCGAGAATATTCGATCATACGTTGCTTGGTTGTGTTCAATGGACACACAGGCACACACGCACACACACACACACACACACACACACACACACACACACACACACACACACACACACACACACACACACACACACACACACACACACACACACAACCTGTCCCATATGAACTGTCGCCAGGCAAACTATAACGGCACACATTTTTTTGGGTCACAAAGAAAAGCCCTAACAGCAGCTGGATGGCACCACACCCAGACACGCACACACACACACACACACACACACACACACACACACACACACACACACACACACGTGAGAACAACCTGGATTTTGGTCGGAAACAATGACAGAGCCTTTAGCTGGTTCCCTGTGCATTTAACCACGGCTAGTTTGACACGTGCACACATGTCCTTTCTCACTTTCCATACTTACTTTTTTTTTTTTTAAAT
>CM049397.1:32497197-32499697 GCA_026929865.2 Hyperoplus lanceolatus
ATGGAGGGAGAGAGGGAGAGAGAGAGAGGGAGAGAGGGAGGGAGACAAAGAGAGAGAGACCCTCTGTATAAATAATCATGGTCATCAATATTCTACATAGTTAAAGCCAAAAAGTTGAATGTTCCTTGTTAAACATAGACAGATAGAAGGGATGGATTACAAATCACCTTTTAAATACTTCTACGGTCATGTTTCATTTTGAATAAGGTTCAAATCAGAAAATATAGACAGACAGACAGACAGACAGACAGACAGACAGACAGACAGACAGACAGACAGACAGACAGACAGATAGACAGATAGACAGATAGACAGATAGACAGATAGACAGATAGATAGATAGATAGATAGATAGATAGATAGATAGATAGATAGATACTTCTTTCTCCTGCTCAGATACAGTCAAAGTGTGTGGGACGAGAGTTGAATCTCTCCGACATACAGTAGTAACTATATTCTTAAATTGTCCCGTTCCAGCACACCTACAGTCTGGCTAAGAATGCAGCTCAGAATGACATGGAATGTGGAATACTAAGTATAAACCCAAATACTGTAGCACGTGTGAATAGTAAATAAACTTTCTAGGGTTAAAATTTGTCAAAATTAAAGGAATACTTCACCCATATGTAACCGGCGTTCTATCATTATACAATCACCATTATAATAATGAATGAGGTTTTTCTTCCCTCAGTCTTTCCTCAGTCTTCCCTTGGCCCAGCTGTCCTGTTAATCCTAACTCTACATTTTTACTAGTGTGATGTCACACCAGTAAAATGTAGGGTTAGACAGTGAGACCATAAAACACTCTTTCTGCCTTTTCTCAGGCTAGGATGAACCGATTTCTAAAATGTTTGCACATTTATACTACATAGGATCTCAGAGTTCAATTCACCTTCATATTCCCACTGGTGAAGTAGGCCTTTAAAGACAACGAGGGACTTAAACAGGTATTAGACTATCAATACTCATACCTGAGAAGCAGGGTTTTTTGTTACTAGTTAAATTCTACAAAAATGTGCAAAAAGGCTCGTTACATCATACACATGTAAAGGTTAGAATAGATAAGCTAAAATTTAAACTCTTACGTTTTAAGGTAAACTGCCCACATTTGAGCCAGCTAACTATTCTGTGTCTAAATACCTTTTTGAGTTCTACATGCTAACAATTTCAAAAAATAACAATTCACATAACAAAACAAAACAATTTGGTCTCATTAAACAAACTGTGTTAAAACAGTGGCTGTTGGTTAAGACACCACATGACACACACACACACACACACACACACACACACACACACACACACACACACACACACACACACACACACACACACACACACACAGAAAAAAAATAGAGATCCCTTTCCTCAAAACAAAGCAGGAAAAGAAAGCAACTGCACTTCTTTTTATCTTGTGAAGACAAAACAACCTCTTCACACCTGAGTGTCCTGTGTTTGGAACTTCCCATCCATTGTCTTTGGGTGTGTGTGTGTGTGTGTGTGTGTGTGTGTGTGACCGTTTGTCTGTGTCTGTGTGTCTGTGTGTGTGTGTGTGTGTGTGTGTGTGTGTGTGTGTGTGTGTGTGTGTGTGTGTGTGTGTGTGTGTGTGTGTGTGTGTGTGTGTGTGTATTGTCTTGTCTATGGGTGTTATCTAAACCATCAAATGGAGATGAAAAGCTCATTTCATGTTCTGCTGTCACCTGAGGGCTGGTTGGACACCTTGCCTTTGTGTGTGTGTGTGTGTGTGTGTGTGTGTGTGTGTGTGTGTGTGTGTGTGTGTGTGTGTGTGTGTGTGTGTGAGTGTGAGTGACAGATGTATTTGTCATGCGTCTGCTGTGAGGGAGCTTCAAAGATATTCCGCCTCTCTGATGATGAGTCTCTAGATTTTTTCTTTAGTCTTTTGTTTGCGTTGGAGAATCAAAGCCGTTCTTCTTACTCATTGAGTTCTAATCAGAAATCAGTGTTTGGGTTCTCTGCATGTCAGTCCCCTCTCTGCCCCATTTCATCTCTGTCTCTCTGCACTATCAATAAAACATAAAAAATACCCCCCCACCCCAAAACAAAATCTTTAAAAAAAAAAATTAAAGGAGGACAATGAGTAGATTCCTTCAGTGTTTTGTGTGAGACTTCAAAAGCCTTTGTTGTTCTTCGACTCATTCAGTTCTTATCTGAAATCATTGTTTGGGTCGTAGTAGTAGTTCGTCAGGAGTTCCTTACCTTCTTTAAAGTAAATATTTGGACATGTTGTGTCTTTATAGGACAGTGACTGTAGAGGGAGGTGTGTGTGTGTGTGTGTGTGTGTGTGTGTGTGTGTGTGTTGTGTGTGTGTGTGTGTGTGTGTGTGTGTGTGTCTTGTTTACTTTTGAGCATGAATGAGTCCGACTTGTGTGCCTACAGTGACACAGACCATCCAAGAACCATCCAGACCACCTCCCCCTCTCTCTCCCCCTCCCCCCTCGCTCTCTCCTTCCCCCTCTCTCTCTCCCTCCCCCTATCTCTC
>CM049397.1:32504697-32507197 GCA_026929865.2 Hyperoplus lanceolatus
GTGTGTGTGTGTGTGTGTGTGTGTGTGTGTGTGTGTGTGTGTGTGTGTGTGTGAGAAAAAACACATGACACGGGACATCAGACATCCATAAAACTCAACAATACTGACGACCAACACTGTGGAGGAAGCAACTGTATGATCCAATAGCCAGTGACTCTGTATTGTATTACAATTTAAAATATCACTTAAAGCTGAGGTATATGATTTCTGATTGGTCAAAGTTAACATGAGCTGTACACTTTGACCAATCAGAGTGAGGCTCCGATTCTCTGTTCTTATTGGCTGTTGGGACTGTCCATTCACTTTGGCACCGACTTTGTTGGTGTAGAGCGTGTCAGGGAGGGACCATAGGGGAGGGACCAAAGAGAACAAGTGGAGCGGTTGAATTTGAATCTCTATCCCAACAGCCATTTTCTCCCCAAATCCTCCACCCTAGCTTCAAAAGGTGCTCCGAGGAACTTTCAGTTTGTGTTCATTCTAGCGCCCCCTTTGGACAAAAGCGGTAGTGTTTTTATTACGCCAGCTGTTGTTCCTGGGTGAGCGTATACCCCATGACAAAGGCATTAAGAAAAACTATATTTTAAAATAGCATTCTTTGCACTGATGGTCTCGTTTGCTGTTACATGTAATTTATGGATCATCAGAGGAAAAATGAGACTGTTTCAGAAATATTTCAAAGTTCCTCGTAGCATCTTTAAAATGGGAGAGTGTGTGTGTGTGTGTGTGTGTGTGTGTGCGTTTAGGAGTGTGTGTGTGTGTGTGTGTGTGTGTGTGTTAGGAGTGTGTGCGTGTGCCTGTTTTCCAGAGCGTTTGGGGGAAGGGTTCAGGAGTAGGACTGGGATGATTACTTATTCGACTTGGAAATGACTTCAGACAGACAGATGCCTTATGTAAGGGTAGAAACCATATGTGCTGCTGAGGTGTGTGTGTGTGTGTGTGTGTGTGTGTGTGTGTGTGTGTGTGTGTGTGTGTGTGTGTGTGTGTGTGTGTGTGTGCGTGCGTGTTGCATCATCACAAAACCTGCAGAACATGTGAGAGCAACAGTCGACTCACGGAAAGAGTTTTGTATCTGGCATCTAACCACGTCTACCCAGCACTCATTAATCTGTTTTTGTGTTTGAAGTAATACCAGCATTATATCTTAAAGGTGTAATATCAACCAATTGTTTCCCAATGCTCCAAGAATGCATATTAATCTTAAAGACCTACTTCACCGGTGCGACAAGTTGGAGACACAAAATTAGCGACAATTTTTACTTGCAGTCTCACTAAGTTGGTACTTACAACAGCAGGCCATTCTCATTTTTGTCTCAAATCAGTCGCAATTTACCCTGCGTTCCGAATCACATACTCTTTCTTTTTTCTATTCTACACACTACATCCGATGATAAAAATAATCTAGTTAGGATGCAGTAGGCATACTATTGGGACATACTTTACTCTCTTATTTCATCATAACATTGCGCCTTGATCTTGCCTCTTGCTTTTATATCTGTCGCATCCCCGTTTGTTTTCATATGGAGGCTTCGTCGATGTGACGTCACTTCACGTGCGCACTGGATTGTGGGTCAGAATCGCCCAAATAGGATGCACTTTTCAACACTAACAATAAAAATAATCGCCAACTATTTTGATAATCGATTAATAGTTTTGAGTAATTTTTGAATAAATCACTTCCAAATTCTCAGATTTCAGCTTCTCAAATGTGAATATTTTCTGGTTTCTTTAATCCATATTATGACAGTAAACTGAAATATCTGTGTGGATCTGTTTTGGACATAACATTTGAGGACGTCAACATGGGCTTTAGAACATTTATCAAACATTTTCACCATTTTCTGACATTTTACGGACCAAAACACTAATCGATTAATAATCGATTAATCGAGAAAATAATAGACATATTAATCGATTATCAAAATAATTGTTAGTTGCAGCCCTACTAACAATCTCAGCCGGATGAAGTAGGACATCCGGGTACTTCTAACCATCCTAAATCTGGCCACAAGAATCGGGACATCCTAAATCTTTTCTCTACATACTATGAAGTAGAATTCAGAATGCAGGGTTAGTTTCATATGTTGCCAAAAGTTTCTCGTACTTTCTGACTCGCGAATGAATCTAAATTTCAGCCATTCTGGTAAACAGCAGCTGAATTAAGTTCCTATCATTGAGATAACGGCAGAGACATTAGGTAATGGGCTACGCATGCAGATACCACACACACACACACACACACACACACACACACACACACACACACCTATTGCACACACAGACAGGCACACACACAAACACACCTATTGTACACACACAAACACACACACACACAGACGCACAGACAGACAGACACACACACACACACAGTAACTTAAACTTTGTGACACAGACACACACATGCACACGCACACACAAACATGGACGCACAGACAGACAGACAGACACACACACAGAAGACATACAGACAGACAACACACACACACACACACACACACACCAC
>CM049397.1:32512197-32522197 GCA_026929865.2 Hyperoplus lanceolatus
AGTTGTGGTGTGTGTGTGTGTGTGTGTGTGTGTGTGTGTGTGCTAGCGTGTGTGTGTGTGTTAGCGTGTGTGTGTGTGTGTGTGTGTGTGTGTGTGTGTGTGTGTGTGTGCGTGTGTGTGTGTGTGTGCTAGCGTGTGTGTGTGTGTTAGCGTGTGTGTGTGTGTGTGTGTGGGGGGGGCAGGAAAAATGTCGGCCACCTGCTAAGGATTTCAAACCCTCTTTAACTCTCTTCCTAAACAGGTTGCATACTTTAGAGCGATGCCATTAATCTACTGTTTCTTGTGAGAGGGAGCGAGCGTGTGTGTGTGTGTGTGTGTGTGTGTGTGTGTGTGTGTGTGTGTGTGTGTGTGTGTGTGTGTGTGTGTGTGTGTGTGTGTGTGTGTGTGCGTTAGAGCGGTGACCTTTGGATGTTTGTAAAGTTGTAAAGGAAGTAAGTCTTGAAATTTTTTTTTTTCTTTTGTTAAATGCACTCCATCCCTGTGTGTTGAACTGCACAGCAGATGGTCTAACAATGCAAATCTTGCTAAAGCTCCATGCTGGTTCTCTCTCTCTCTCTCTGTCTCTCTCTTTCTCTCCCCTCCCTCTTTCTCTCTTTCTCTCTCTCTCTCTCTTTCTCTCTCTCTCTCTCTTTCTCTCCCCTCCCTCTTTCTTTCTCTCTCTCTCTCTCTCTCTCTCTCTCTCTCTCTCTCTCTTTCTCTATTGATTGCTTTTCTATCTTATATATTTGAGTTTCCAGCACTCCAATACTTTTCTTTAGGTGAGTGGAAAAAGTTAAATGACAAATTCTACTTAGACCTATTTGATGTTTGTTCATACAATCTAATGTAACTTTATTTAAACAGGTACAATGTACAAAATACACATTAACCTTGTTGAAGGCAAGGAGAGACGTATTGTACCAGGTCTATTTTGTAATCCCTTTGGCAGGTTGGTAGAGATACATTCTCCTTTTGACAAGAATCAACATAAAAACTGGGTTGTGCAAAGATTTGAGTTTCGGGGAATATTTATGGTATTTCTAATAGTTGTTCTTAATGCCTTTGTCATGGGTATACGCTCACCCAGGAACAACAGCTGGCGCAGTAAAAAACACTACCGCTTTTGTCCGAAGGGGGGCGCTAGAATTAACCCAAATAAAAGTTCCTCAGAGCACCTTTAAGAGCAAGCCTGTTATTTAAATGAAATATAGTATGAGACTCTTCACATGCACATGGGCTCTTTGGAATTCTAACTGAGTTTTACTTATGTGCTAAAAATGATATTGCGGGTGCTCCGGTGGCGGAGTGGATAGAGCGCGTACCATATCAAAAAAAATATCTTTTAAAAAATTATATTGCAAAACAAAGTCACGAAGATACTGTATAAAGAAGCATTCCTGAGATGTCCTTACCTCAATATAATTTGTCCCAGATAATAAAATATGAAGGGAAACCCAAGTGTAGCCTGACTTCTTTTTTATATCATCTTAAAAGTCAATACCATGGTTTACTGAATGTTATAGCCCATCTGTCTGTCTGGCTGGCTCTGGTTTTTGAACGTCAATACTGCATGAAGAGAAGTTCCCACACTGACTATTTGTAGAAGGTGTAACTGTCTCTCTCTCTCTCTCTCTCTCTCCCTCTCTCTCTCTCTCTCCCTCTCTCTCTCCCTCTCTCTCTCTCTCTATTCTATAAATTCAATTGAATATAAAAACAATAACGTTTTAGGAGTTTAAACCATGAATTACCTGAAGCTACTTAAGACATGGGCAATTATTTAATTGTTTCATGGGCTATTCTATCTATCTATCTATCTATCTATCCATCCATCCATCCATCCATCCATCCATCCATCCATCCATCCATCTATCTATCTATCCATCCATCCATCCATCCATCCATCCATCCATCTATCTATCTATCCATCCATCCATCCATCCATCTATCTATCCGTCCGTCCATCCGTCATCTTATCTAAAACTTAAACACTTACAGAGAACCAAGAACCCCACTCTTTATGGAAAGGAAGGCACTACAATGCAAGGCCTTGGTTGACTAATAATCAAATCATACACAAAGTCAAACACCAACACAATCAGTATCCATCCACACAAGTAGTATGTTATGGAAAGTAAATATATGTTCAATGTACAAATGGTGAGGACAATAAAACACGACATTGTACATCAAGAAAAAAAGGCAATAATGTGAAACAAGTGTATTGAATAAATAAGGGCATGCCACACCAACATATTTGGGAAGTTCCAAACTAAATCAGCTGGGATTTGCATTCCTAAGAGCTATCCATCAAAAGTCATGCGATTCATTTCAACATATAGTATGCACCTGAATATACTTAATTTGATCCCCTTTTTCCATGACAGCACACTCAAAAACCAGGATAGAATTAGTATGTAGTATACAATCACGTCACATCTATGAGTATTTATTTGGTACGGCTCCTGCATTCTGTATAAACTGATTTAACACTGATATGACATGCGACATTCGTCAGATTTCACTTTGTTGATCTGAAACCTTTGACCAAACATCCTGGAAAGTAATTCAACTATGAAACAGAAACAAATTCTTCCTGGAGGGTCCCTAAACATTCTGGAATACATGTCACTGTCACCTTGGAGACAAATAGCTAGAATGTGGTGCAGATTACCGTATATCAGACACACACACACACACACACACACACACACACACACACACACACACACACGAGTGAATGAGTTAAGCCACATAGTGAAGCAATGTAGAAATTACACAGTGCACTTTAAGTGGGCACACGAAACAAACGCTGCCACAAACAACTTTATTTTTAAGTGCACTCCCTTCCTGTTATTTGAGAGGCGGATGTTTTAACAGATATGTTCTAGTGTGGACTAGAGGCATATACACTGTGAGGCCAAACACATAGTCACACACTCAAATATTACGTCGGACCATCTTCAGCTTTGATTAAAAGGTGCTCTGAGGAACTTTCAGTTTGTGTAAGTCCTTGCGCCCCCTTTGGACAAAAGCGGTAGTGTTTTTACTACGCCAGCTGTTGTTCCTGGGTGAGCGTATACACCCATGACAAAGGCATTAAGAAAAACTATATAAAAAATAGCATTCTTTGCACTTTTTTTTTGGGGTGGGCATAACGTTGGTCAACACACACAGTGGTGGCCCAAGCTCACAAACTTACTTAAGACACACAGATGTTTGGCTACAGCAGTACACACACACACACACACACACACACACACACACACACACACACACACACACACACACACACACACACACACACACACACACACACCACATGACGAGGATCCGGTTGTAGTAAACACATACCTCTCTCTCTCTTTCTCTCTCTCTCTCTCTCTCTCTCTCTCTCGACACTTACTAAACATTTTAAAGAGCAACCAGCACCTTCTATATAAAACACTGGAATTCATGGATTAACATTTTATAGGGATTTAACTGTGTGTGTGTGTGTGTGTGTGTGTGTGTGTGTGTGTGTGTGTGTGTGTGTGTGTGTGTGTGTGTGTGTGTGTGTGTGTGTGTGTGTGTGTGTGTGTGTGTGTGTGTGTGTGTGTGTGTGTGTGTGTGTGTGTGTGCATTCCAGGTGCCTACATGAGCTCTCTAGATTCAAATCTTGAAGGTTTTGTTGATTTAACTGTCACGGTACAATGAAAAATTCCAAAAAATAAGACATTTCTGCTAGTCAATCCTTATGTAGAGATGTTCTTTAACAGCTTCTTGATCATGCAAATGGTCAACACTTGCCTCTTCCCTCCTGAGCCTTATCTTCCCTGCTCTGCTCTCTGTCCTATGCCAAGGTGGCTTTTGTACTAATCACACACTTCGCACCCATAAGGAGCGGAGTGTGAGAGTAGCATTTTTTTTAACCTGTCTTTCCCTGACGTTCTCTTTATCCTTTCCTACTTTAAGGGGCGCAGCGCACGCTAGACGACTCTTCAGTGTATCCCCCCCCCCCCCCCGTCGCCCATGTTTGGTTACTGTCACTCTATGGGCCAGTTTCACAGACATGGATTAAGCCTAGTCCTCGACTAAATTGTACTTTCAATGGACAATCTCCATTCAAAATTCCATGTAGTCCAGGACTTGGCTTAATCCATGTCTGTGAAACCGGCCCTAAGTCTCTTGGCAGGGTAGAACTGTAAACAGATTTTCGTTGTTCTGAAACATGTACAATGACAAAATAAATCATCTTGAATCTTGAATCTAGATCGTATGGCAGATGTTGAAAAAAGGACTTGTGTGTGTGAAGGGAGATTTTGAAGAAGTTTGTTTTTGGCTTAACTTTGGACCTATTTCTAATAACGCTTTTTTCCTTTTAAGTGCAGAGTATGAACTTGCAGAATCAAACCATCAAACGATTTCTAAACTGTGTATGAAGTTTAAAAGTGTCTAAGACTAAACCACAGTGAGAGAGAGAGAGTGAGAGAGAGAGGGAGAGAGAGAGCGGGAGAGAGAGAGGGTGAGAGAGAGAGGGAGAGAGAGGGAGAGAGAGAGAGAGGGTGAGAGAGAGAGGGAGAGAGAGAGGGAGAGGGTGAGAGAGAGAGAGGGAGAGGGAGAGGGAGAGATAGAAAGAGAGAGACGGAGAGAGAGAGAGGGAGAGGGAGAGGGAGAGGGTGAGAGAGAGAGAGGGAGAGGGAGAGGGAGAGAGAGAGAGAGAGAGAGGGAGAGGAGAGAGAGGAGAGAGGGAGAGAGAGATAAATAGAGAGAGGGAGAGACAGAGAGGGAGAGAGAGAGTGGGAGAGAGAGAAAGAGGGAGAGAGAGAGAGAGAGTGAGAGTGAAACCTCAAACAGCCCCACAGTCAAAAGACCTTTTCACAACACTCAAAGGGTTAAAGGCTTTAATTGCATTACCGACCGAATCTCGTCTTCAAACACTCTAATAACATTTCCCAGAAGAGTACAGGTGTTGCACCTGTATAATATCCCCCCCCCCCCCCACACACACACACACACACACACACACACACACACACACACACACACACACACACACACACAGTACCTCAAATCCCCTTTCAGCCTCACAAATTAAAAGCAAAGTCATCGCTAATGTAAAACAAACACGCGAGGCTCCTTTGATGTGTCAAGCTGAAAACACACAGACGCCCTGGCTAGCTTTATGCTTTATGGCCAGTTTGTCTGATTTGTTACACTAGTACAGAAAGGGAATGTACACTTTACTTTACGTCATGTTAAATGGCTCAAAAAATATATTTAAAGAGTGATTTTATGTGAGTAACATTAAATATATGTTCTCAGAAACTTCAGGTACATTAATATAGCAAACCTGTAACAGCAAAATCAAGGAAATCCTGAGACATTGTATCTGATTTGTTTTTTCTCACAAAATTACCAGTTTAAGAAAAGAAAAATTGGGGGTGAAATCCGACCCGGGACCCTTATTGTACGTCATCTCTCTCTCTCTCTCGCTCCTCCTTCACTGTTGTTGTTGTTTACAGCTGCAGGGCCCCACAGTTTGGTTAATGGTGTCTCAAAACAAACTATATATATATATATATATATATATATATATATATATATATATATATATATATATATATATATATATATATATATAAAAAACAACTCCCCTGAAACTCCAAAGTCCACTTTTTTTTCTTTTTTTTTTAAGATTATTTTTTTGGCATTTTCAAGCTTTATTTGATAGTACAGAGTTGAAATGGGGAGACAGAGAGAGAGAGAGAGAGAGGGGGGGGGATGACATGCAGTAAAGGTCAACGGGTCGGATTCGAACCTGCGACCACTGCAACGAAGGCCGGAGCCGATATGGTACACACGCTCTATCAACTACACCACCGGAGCGCCCCCAAAATGCACCTTTAAAAACAATTTGGTCAGGTGTGGTATTCAGAAAGCTAGAAAGAAGCAAAAAGTAAGATATTGAGATGGAGCTGTCCTCTGCTTTACCTCTGTGCAAACACACTCACCCGAGAAAACCCCCGAGACGTTATTATTTCCCTTCCTTCTTTGTGTTGGATGAGGTGAGACACAGACACACACACACACACACACACACACACACACACACACACACACACACACACACACACACACACACACACACACACACACACACACACACACACACACACACACTGGGGTTTTTAAGTGTCTTGATTTCCCACGTTTTTTACTGACTACATGTCTGTGTCGGGATCCAACCTTGTGGCGTAGATGTTAACTTGCAAAAAGTAATGCTTGTTTTGTGCTGTCTGTTCGTTATCTCAACATTACTTTTTTTTCAATACTCTGAACCAAAACATCTCAACTTCTAAAGCACTTACATCAACTAAACTTTCCATAATCATTCTCAGCACTATTCTGAAGGTTATCACAGAAGGATTTGTTCATATGTTGTTCATTGTCTGATTTATGAGACATTTTGTTCTTAAAAACATGCCGTGTAAAAAGTGTATCCAAATTAGGTTCCGTAAAAAACCTTGGAGTCTATATGTTGAATGAAATAAAGAATTAAACTCTGGCTTAATCCAACTGCAAGATTTGAATTGTTCATGCAAAGTTAGTAAGGTATTGCCAAACTGCACCATTTATTCAAAATGTATATTTAATGTAATATTTTACTATAGTACATTTTCAGCTATTTGGGCAATTTAAACAATATCACATAAACATCAAAGCTGCCATATATCTGCAAAACAAGTAAAACATAAAATACCCAACGATTATTAAAAGTATATGGATGTATGATCAAACCAGACGCTGTGTAATCCATTTGCCATATTTGCATATTTATTTAATTAAAAAAAAAAAATTACAGGTTCAAAGGGAAACAAGAACGTTTTGAGACCCGATTTAAAAGAGCTGAGAGTCTCAGCGGACCTCAGACTAGATGTAGTGTATTTCTTGTTGCCCTTCTGTCCGTATGTAGCCATTTAACAGGATATCCAAAGCAAAGGTCGCGTCACCTTAAACCCATGACCAACCGAACAAAGCTGAAAAAATGACTGAAATCTCTCAGTCATTTCCTCCACATCTTGCGTCCTCTGATACAGGAAGCGACAAAGTACAATGCTTAGAAAGGTTCATCTTGGTACACACACGCACGCACACACACACGCACATACACACACACACATATACACACGCGCCCACACACACACACACACACACACACACCGCTACACAAACAGTAAGAATTAGTTCAAAATGGTGCTGAGATTTTGTGGTTAACATTTTTTAATATACCTGTAGCAAATTACAAGGATCTCAGGGGGAAAAACACTGTCTCTCTCTCTCTCTCTCTCTCTTCTCTCTCTCTCCCTCTATCCCTCTCTCCCTCTATTTCTCTATCTCTCTCTTCTTCTCTCTCTCTCTCCCTCTATCCCTCTCTCCCTCTATTTCTCTCTCTCTCTCTCCACCTTCTACCAAAATCAGTATCAACAAGAACTGTGGTGAACAGGATTTTCCCATCAGGTACAAAAAGGGTAAAAACTACAAAAAAAAACTTTATTAAAATAGACTGAGAGACTTTTAAATGTTCATGAAACAGTCTAACTTTTCCTCTGATGATCATAAATGACATGTAACAGCACATTGTAGTACATTTAAACCTGCAGTGTGTAGAATTTTGGGTTTTATTTCCTAGCAGATTTTGAAGAACGTAATTATAATATCCATAAGTACATTTAATTTAGTGCATTATAGCTAAACAATTTTTTTTGAATTATTATTTTTCCCCTTAGAAAGGGTCTCATATATGTCCATATTTATGCATATTTTGGACCAAGGCCTAGTGCCGCCATCTTGAAAGTGTCATAGTTGGAATGTCATCAGGTGCATTGTTTAAAATTTAGAATTGTTCTTGTCCTTGAAGGCCACTGTAGCTTCTGTTATCATTCTAAAGGGTTGGGGTTACCCAGGGAGCGTTGCATTCTAGAACTTTCTAGAACTTTCTTGATGATGTCATATTACACACTGCACCTTTAAGGGACAACCTGGACCAGATGTGGTGCTAAAAGTTAAAAGGTTTTGTGAATGCTAAGACAGAAATGATTAGAACACAAGAGTTGACATCTGATAAAATGTAATAAGCTCCAAAGGTTAATAAGATTTATCTAAAACAAAGGACGTGTGTATACTAAATGCACTTAAATGCTCAATAACCCACAACCAAATCCTAACACACTAGATCCACAATAAAAAGAATGTACTCCCAAATGAATTATACTATATTTAAATAGTTTGATTCAAGCTGTTATAATCTTTAATATTCACACAGTAGCAATATATCACGTAGAAACAAATACAAAAAACACTATTAAATAAAATAGAACACTTTTAAAATGTTCATGAAACAGTCTCATTTTCTGGTTACTATTCCCCTTTGAACTTATTGAAATATTTTGAAATCCAGAATTCAGTTTACTACTGTGATTCTAAGATCGTCAATATTCACACAGTAGCAAAGTGTGCAGAGGTGACAGCCACTGTGCACTTACAAAATGTATCTACAGCTCCGGATTTTTTTTTTATTAAACGGTCTGGATTTTTCTTAAATCTTCATCTCTACACTACTTAATGGAAAAGCTCTTTAATGGCAATATTATTATTGCGAATTTGGTAGAAATGTTGTCAGTAGTTTGTAGAATAAAACCAAAATGTTCATTCTACTCAAACATATGCCTATACATAGTAAAACAAGAGACACTGAAACATTTGGAGTGGTCTCTTCATTTTTTTCCAGAGCTGTTTTAACATATTGAGTGACTTTAGAATGATTATGAACCAAATCCAAGCTAAGCACCAATAGCATTCTCCCTACATGACCTCCACTAACTCCTAGTTCCCACTTTTTCCATGTTTTTAGACCAAAACTGTAAATTCTTTGATTTGAAACCAAACAAAACAGACTTCAAAGTGCTTTGGGTGGGGCTCGACTTCCTCCTACACTGTTAGGAGATTGGTCTGATCTAAGCAACTCTTCCGAAACGTCATTAGCACACACACACACACACAGACACACAGACACAGACACACAGACACACAGACACAGACACAGTCACACACACACACACACACACACACACACACACACACACACACACACACAGCCATTGAACATAAAACAATTCTGTTTGGTTGTTCAAAGCGAGTACGCCATGCGTTAACTTATCATTACAAATTCTCTTCTGAGAGATTTCGACAATTCAACATTTTCACGCCCCCCCCCGGAACCCCCGTTTGAAATGTTTAACATTTTGTGGTGTGTGTGTGTGTGTGTGTGTGTGTGTGTGTGTGTGTGTGTGTGTGTGTGTGAGAGAGTGAGTGACTGTGTGTGAGTGTGTGTGTGTGTGTGTGAGTGTGTGTGTGTGTACGTGAATGTGTGTGTGTATATGTACGTGAATGTGTGTGTGTGTGTGTGTGTGTGTGTGTGTGTGTGTGTCAGTCACAGATGGCTTCTCTTTGAGGGTTTGAAGTGAACATGCACTTTTCTAATTGTCAGCTCTTGCTCCCACTGCACATTAATCTGGGCAGCGAAGCCAAGGATTAGGGGGGGAAGTCCCACACACACACACACACACACACACACACACACACACACACACACACACACACACACGTTTGTATGGCATTATTCATTGACATAATGCATTCCCCTAGCCCCACGCACGCACGCACACACACGCACACACACACACACACACACACACACACACACACACGCGCAAACAGAAACACATACGTTACAAGCATGTGCGAGTATAAACACACTCATTAATTAATTCACACACACACACACACACACACACACACACACACACACACACACACACACACACACACACACACACACACACACACACACACACACACACACACACACACACACACACACACACACACGTTTAATATTGATTCCAGTCCATGTACTAATGAGAAGCAGCTTTGCCAAACACTCACTTGCTTGTGACATGATGGAGTTCCACTGTATTAAGTC
>CM049397.1:32532197-32537197 GCA_026929865.2 Hyperoplus lanceolatus
ACGCAAAGCGCTTTACAGGGTTCCAGGTTCCATTCATTCACACACAGTCATACTGGTGGTGGTAGACTACCATAGTAGCCACAGCTGCCCTGGGGCAGACTGACGGAAGCGTGGCTGCCATTCAGCGCCTACGGCCCCTCCGACCACCACAAACATACAGCAGTCACACACATTCATACGAGGCAAGGCGGGTGAAGTGTCTTGCCGAAGGACACAACAACCATGACACAAGCGGCAGAGCGGGAATCGAACCTCCAACCCTCTTATCATGTGGGTTTATGTTATTTGGGGGGTAAAATTATGGAAATAAATGAGTGTCATCGGATTTTGAAGATAAAAAGCCATTGAATTTTTAGCACTGAATATTTATGCATTGAAATAACGTATCTGAATTGTTTGCCTCTGAGTTTAACTCATTACATTTTAAACAACTAATTTTCACCTTTATTTTACAATGTTCTCAAATTCAAAATCAAATATTCAACGTTAAAAAATTCAACATGCCAAATTCAACTGCAAAATCCCATGTATGAAATTCAGAGTAAAACTTTGGGGACCCAAGGAAGAGCAATCGATCATAGATGCTAGATTGCGTTCAAACAAAGAGAGCCAGTGGGAATATATAAGGAAGAATATAATGGCTAGCATACATATAGAAACATGTTTGTACTCACCAAAGCACCCTCTTTACTTGCGTTGCCGTTTGACATGGCTAAAACCTGATTTGCTTTCCTGCATCAGTCAGGGGTATTCAAGGCAACTAGCTAATATTCCCACTTGACACTCTTTTACTTCCATATAAAATGAATGCTACTATGTTTATGAAAGGTGCAGTGTGTAATATGACATCATCAAGAAAGTTCTACAAAGTTCTAGAATGCAACACTCCCTGGGTAACCCCAACCCTTTAGAATAATAACAGAAGCTACAGTGGCCTTTAAGGACAAGAACAAATCTAAATTTTAAACAATGCACCTGATGACATTCCAACTATGACACTTTCAAGATGGCGGCACTAGGCCTTGGTCCAAAATATGCAGAAATATGGACATATATGAGACCCTTTACAAGGGAAAACAAATTATTCAAATTTTTTTTTTCAGCTATTATGCACTAAATTAAATGTACTTATGGATATTATAATTATTTTCTACAAAATCTGCTAGGAAATAAAACCCAAAATTCTACACACTGCAGGTTTAAAGGAGTTAGGAAAATCTGTCCATCACCATTCAAGATTCACGATTCAAGATTTGCGTTGTTGCCATTTTAACTTTATATTTAGTATTTGCAAAATGAAAATAAATGCTGTTTCTAACTAGCTCCAAACAGTGTGAAAAAGGCAGAAATAAATAATAAAAATGATCAGTCGCTCACCCGCATTGTTTAAGTCTTTTCAAGAACTATGAACCAGCACAATTAGGATATTTTAACATCTATATTTATTTTTAAAGAGATCCTATTATACTACTTTTCTGGTCTTCATTTCTTGTTAAAAACTGCTATAGAGCAACCTGACACGAATCACATCACAAAAAAACTATGTAGATTTTCGGGACACTCTTCCTCTTACCCTAGCGAGCAAAGCAGTCTCTCTCTACACACTGCTTTGAGCTTCTCCACCCCTCCCCCCCTGCTGCAAACCCCACTACGTTGTGATTGGTTACTTTCCTTCCAGCAGCGGGAAATTTTAAGGAAGGTGGGGGCATGCAGCCGGAGCTTGCCTGAGCGGCAACATGACAGAAACTACCCGAGCGTGACAGAAACTATCCGGAAATTTGAAGGAGTGGCATGTACATAATTATTTGATACTCTAGTATGGTTAAACATGACTATAAATCATTATAACAACGTTTATAGGTCATAAAAGTTGAAAAGTGTCATAGGTCCTCTTTAAAGGGGGAGTCAGCAGTAAAGGGGTGATGACCTCGAATATGAGTAGGAAAATCACCTTGTAATCAAATAAGTGTGGGAAGCATTGTGTCTGCTTGACTAATATTTATTTTTATTTTTCCATTTACATGAGGCTTTTCTTTCAGCTGTTCAGACATTGTGGCTTAGCTAGTCATGCTACATCATCAGTTCTTCTGGTGTGTGTGTGTGTGTGTGTGTGTGTGTGTGTGTGTGTGTGTGTGGTGTGTGTGTGTGTGTGTGTGTGTGTGTGTGTGGTTTATTCCAAACAAACCGCTTCTGCTGCTGTCACTAGATCATAATTTCTATTTTTTCTAGAGCACAAAATTTAAAAGGAATACTTCACCCATACGGAACCGGCGTTCTATCATTATAAAATCGCTATTTAAGCAATAGCACACGAGAGGGAGCATGTTGTCGCTCTATATCAGCACTGCTGTGATTCGGTCGTAGGCACGAGGCCGCAGGCCGAGTGCCGGAGAGAAACACAGCAGTGCTGATATAGAGCGACAACATGCGACCTCGAGTGTGCTATTGCTTTTATACAGCAGTTTTACAACTGAAATTCACAAGTTAACTTTAAAATGTGATCTTTAATCATTTAAGAATGTATTTGCCTCCGCCAACACAAATAGTTCGACAACAGCAGTCAGAGCGGAGCGCGTTGCTATGCAACAACTTTACGCGAGTGAGCTCGTCTTGCTTTGTTTACTCTGGTAACATTAACCACGGCGGCCCGATGTCCCGTAAAAATCACCAAAGAAACGGAACGGCGGATCTTAATCTAGTTGGTAATAAGGTCCGCTGCCCAATCCAAACCCCCCACGCTTCATTTCCCAGAGTTTATGAGTGTATTTCGGCCCGGGGGAAGTAACGTTATACAATGAGGTGGGAAAGCTAGGCTAGGCTAAAGCTATGCAGCGCTCGTATTATTCAGCAGCCTGAGTTTATCTCCACACACTATTGCTGTCTTCAGTAACGTGAGTGTGAGCGACTACCGCACACTGTCTCTGTCTGTGTCTGTGTGTGGCAGCGATGCCCTCTCACAGGGGAGAGACTCGCCACAGTCAACCGGAGTCACACACACACAGATAACACACAAGTGAAGTTCCGGCTCATCAGTGAGCCGCGGAGTGATTTTGACAGTTGGTCTACAGTTTGGTGAACAGTCTGAGTGATGTTGTTCGCTAATATCAGCACTCCTTCAGAACGCTCAGAAGGTCTCTCGTCCAATCAGATCACTCGCTCAGAACCAACTGCTGTATAATATAATATAATGAATGAGGTTTTTCTTCCGTCAGTCTTCCCTTGGCCCAGCTGTCCTGTTAATCCTAACCACTACATTGTACCATGCGTGATGTCACACATGGGAAAATGTAGGGTTAGACAGTGAGACCATAAAACACTCTTTCTGCCTTTTCTCAGGCTAGGATGAACCGATTTCTAACATGTTTGCACATTTATTCTACATAGGATCTCAGAGTTCAATTCACCTTCATATTCCCACTGGTGAAGTAGGTCTTTAAGTGTTTGATGCTCCAAATTTTCCGGGAGAACCACTCACGGGGCGGCAGTGGCGAAGTGGGTAGGGAGTTTGCCTCTGGTGTGCAGGGTCGGAGGTTCGATCCCCCGTCTCCCCGCCACATGTCGAAGTGTCCCTGGGCAAGACACTGAACCCCGAATTGCTCCCGATAGTTAGCTTAGCACCCTAGTGCTAAGCCCTGCGTGGTAGCTGCTGCTATTGGTGTATGAATGTGTGTGTGACTGGGTGAATGTGTACAAAAACAATGTAAAGCGCTTTGGGTCTGTGATAAACGGAGATATAGCGCTATACAAGTCCATATACTCACAGTCTCTATATTATCCTTCTTGTATTGCGGGGACGAAACTGAAATGCAAAGTATTTCACGGGTTTTGGAAAACACACACACACACACACACACACACGGGGAAAACTTCGGTGTGACAGCCAGCAATGTCTGCAGTTAGTCTCTCTATACTCAAGGCCCAAAGGGGGTATAGTAGCTTCTCAGGCCAACCAAAACAGAATCATGTTTGAACACCTATTTCCACTGGGAAAGGGTGTGTGTGTGTGTGTGTGTGTGTGTGTGTGTGTGTGTGTGTGTGTGTGTGTGTGTGTGTGTGTGTGTGTGTGTGAGTGTGTGTTTGGGGTGGAGGGAATGGGGGGGGGGGGGAAGTACCCTAGCTTTAATCAGGATCTCAAAACAGGCAAGCCTTTGATAAATCCCCCCTCCCTCTCACTCTCTGTCTATCTCTCTCTCCCTCCCTCCCTCCCTCCCTCTCCCTCCCTCCCTCCCTCTTTCCCTCTACCTCCCTCTCTCTAGCACATTTATCTTATTCCTACAGAAGGATTTGCTAGCTGGCTTATGTCACCTGCTTTGATCCTACTTTTTTGGAACATGGTGTTGGGTGTATCTCGGTGTCGGCCTACTACCGATAACACAGTGGTCAACACACACACACACACACACGCAAGCACACACACACACGCACGCACGCACGCACACACGCACACACGCAAGCACACACACACACACACGCACATCTCTACTACACAATGGTCAAATTGTCATGTAGGAAGAGACCACACCTCCCTCCAACACACACTCACTCACTCACTCACTCACTACCCCCCTCCCCCCAACACACACACACACACACACACACACACACACACACCTACAAACCCCTGTAGCAGGCCTCTTGGCAGATGTCATGCCTGAGTGGCTGTGGAATCATAACGCTGATAGGAGATGAGCCTCCCCGGACCCCGGATCTATAGGCGAACCCAACTGTTATCTGTTGTCTAGTTTGGGGAAGGGGGTTGTCCTCGTTTTAAAGGTGAAGTAAGCGATTTATTTATGTTAATATAAGTGTTAAATCGCTCTTTATTCATACAGTGATCACTTACCTAATGTGTACGTTTTATAAAGCCGATCTCTCAGTCAGCTGCTCTGCATGTAATCGGCAAATAAACTTTTCGGGGATCCGGAAATTGATATTGGCCGGTGCACGCCAGAGCAACAGATTGGTGAATGTTTAAGCGCCTACAATGGCGGAGCAGGTAA
>CM049397.1:32542197-32552197 GCA_026929865.2 Hyperoplus lanceolatus
TTTAGCTTGCTTAGAGGGCAGCAAATGTAAAAAGTGGCTCAGATTACCCCGTTCTCCCCTATATATATAATTGAAAAAAAAATAGCCAAACCTTAACCAAACAAAAACCCACAAGATAGGTAACAAAACTCCAAGTACACATACTGTATACATATGTTCATGAACAGTTAAGATAATGCAATGTACAATAGCGTCCCCTACACATATTGCATGTTCTAGCTAAACCAGAGAAACCTACTTTTAAACAGAGGAATAATTTGGCCCAAAAAGTTTAGTTCTTAATTAATCTTTATATGCTATAAAGTTTTATTAAAAAAAAACTGCCTATTATGAGACAGCCTGGCAGTCCAATCAAATACAGCCCTATAAAGCATTCAAACTACAACTCAAACAAGTCTTAAAGCTGTGGTGGAGGATTTGGGGAGAAAATGGCAGTTGGGATAGAGATTCAAATCTAAATACCTCAACCGCTCCACTTGTTCTCTTTGGTCCCTCCCCTATGGTCCCTCCCTGATACGCTCTACACCAACAAAGTCGGTGCCAAAGTGAATGGACAGTCCCAACAGCCAATAAGAACAGAGAATCGGAGCCTCGCTCTGATTGGTCAAAGTTTACAGCTCATGTTCATTTTGACCAATCAGAAATCACATACACCCCAGCTTTAAGAGCCTACTATCTAACATAATAATTACACTTCTTAAAATGCTAAAATGCTAAAAATGTTATTGTATATTCAAGCAACAAATTTTACCGGTGTGATTTATTAACAACGTGCCCCCCCCCTTTTTTTCCCCCCCAAAAAAAATTTAAAAGTTTTTTGGGCCTACTATGAGTCAACCTAAATGTCCAATCAAATACAGCCACTCCAACACATTCAAACTACATCTCAAACAAGTCTTCAGAGCATACTATCTGACATAAGATAAATGGGTGACATATTGTTTTTTTCTTTAACACATATGGGTGTGAACGTTTCACTCATGTTTACCTTAGGACTCAAGTCATTAAAGCATAATCAGTTTCAACACCTACAGGTGTGATATCGCTGCTCTAAGTGGCTGATAAAGTCTCTACAACACACAGGGTTTTATTTACTCAATATGAGCTGGTGCTTTAGACTGGAATGCGTGGGGGGGGAGTAGGTGTGTGTGTGTGTGTGTGTGTGTGTGTGTGTGTGTGTGTGTGTGTGTGTGTGTGTTTCTTAGCATGCAGCTGGTCCTTTAGTCTGAATTAGTTGATGAAGCAAACCAAAATGCAGTGTCATAAGCCACATATCTATCTATCTATCTATCTATCTATCTATCTATCTATCTATCTATCTATCTATCTATCTGTCTAAATGCAGCGTCATAATCCACATGTTCTTTTCACTGATTGGTCAGATATGTCTGGGGGCGGGAGCGAGAAAGTAGTTCCAAAAATGTTCAATAATTGGTCAGAATGTCTATGAAGAACGGAAAACTATAGACAGAAACTACAGGAAGTAGATCATCTACCCTCTACCCATAATGCATTGCTTGGCTGGCTAGTGTCTATGGGAGAAATTTAGTCCAAAAACACGAATGGAGTAAAAAAAAAACAACTTTAAAAATATGCCAAAAAATAATTAATCAATTTAAAAAAAATAATTGTTACATGATCATTTTCGAAGATTAATGAAAACATGGGTCTGATCTGACTAATACATTTAACACAATCTGTTCATTTTGATCTAACTTTGTCTGAAAGTTCCCTATAATATATTCACTCCCTGCCCCAGAACAGTGACTTGTAAAGGGTTGAAATCTTGGTGGAATATTTCTGTATGTAACAGCCAACCTTCCTCTGATGCATTTGGACTCACATGATCGGTCTGTGATATGTGTGACGGTTGTTTTTATGATGAGACGTGACATGAACATTATGCTTCAGAACATGGAAATGCTGGGAGCTGTTGGTTCATGTAAATCTAGAAATGTGTGTGTGTGTGTGTGTGTGTGTGTGTGTGTGTGTGTGTGTGTGTGTGTGTGTGTGTGTGTGTGTGTGTGTGTGTGTGTGTGTGTGTGTGTGTGTGTGTGAAATGTTCTCTCGATTTACATCCTTACCGGAGGGCTAAACGTGATGTACAGCTGTTGTGTTGCATTAGATTGTGAAATGTATAAACTATTCCATTTGATGAATCATTTTAGTGTGTGTGTGTGTGTGTGTGTGTGTGTGTGTGTGTGTGTGTGTGTGTGTGTGTGTGTGTGTGTGTGTGTGTGTGTGTGTGTGTGTGTGTGTGTGTGTGTGTGTGTGTGTGTGTGTGTGTGTGTGTGTGTGTGTGTTACTTAGCATGAGCTGGTCTTGGTGAAGCAAAGTTTTTTTAATGTATTTTGTTATAATGGAAGTCAATGGCCTTTCCAGAGAAATACTGTGTTCTGCTTTTCCATTATATGTTAATGTTATGTGATGTGATTTAGACATCTTAAAAGGAGGAACTTTCAGTGTGTGTTCGTTTTAGCGCCCCCTTTTGGAAAAAAGCGGTAGTGTTTTTACTACGCCAGCTGTTGTTCCTGGGTGAGTGTATACCCATGACAAAGGCATTACGAAAAACTATATAAAAATAGCATTGTGTACACTGATGGTCTCGTTTGCTTGTTACATGTCATCTATGATCATCAGAGGAAACATGAGACTGTTTCAGAAATATTTAAAAGTTCCTCTTAGCACCTTTAACCAAACTTTAAGTAAAAATGTGCATTAGAAAACTTAGTGATAGACCAATGGGATTTATTATTTCTCCTCGAATTTTACCATGTTTTTGTGTGACTAATTTGACTAGATTATGAAATGATTTTCAGTCTCTCTCACCCTATTGCAGTTGTGGAATTTGTCTGGTTGTGTGTGTGTGTGTGTGTGTGTGTGTGTGTGTGTGTGTGTGTGTGTGTGTGTGTGTGTGTTGGCCCGGGCTGCCTGTCCCATGCCCAGAGGCGACGTGCTGCATAAAGGAAGTGTTTGTCTTTGGTCTGTGAAGCCGGCGCGTTCTGTATTGATAAGCTCCTGGTGAGTGTGTGTGTGTGTGTGTGTGTGTGTGTGTGTGTGTGTGTGTGTGTGTGTGTGTGTGTGTGTGTGTGTGTGTGTGTGTGTGTGTGTGTGTGTGTGTGTGTGTGTGTGGCTATAGATAATAAGGTGGTCAGTCATGCAGCCCAGAGATCAAGTATAGCATTGAAATTAAAGAGGAATTCCCAGCGCTATTGCATTACAAGCCCACTGTGTGTGTGTGTGTGTGTGTGTGTGTGTGTGTGTGTGTGTGTGTGTGTGTGTGTGTGTGTGTGTGTGTGTGTGTGTGTGTGTGTGTGTGTGTGTGTGTGTGTGTGTGTGTGTGGCTTGCCCAGTCCCTTTTGTCCATGTCATGGGCAGTAAAAAAAACAATGGCCAGTTTGATTTCAAAGAAGCTGGACTACTAAAGGTTGACGGTTACCTGCAGAGCTATCAAGTGACCTTGACTTGAATGGTGTGTGTGTGTGTGTGTGTGTGTGTGTGTGTGTGTGTGTGGGGGTGTGTGTGTGTGTGTGTGTGTGTGTGTGTGTGTGTGTGTGAGAGAGGTGGGATACGGCCCCCCAAACAGTTTGTAAAAAAAACATCTATCAAGTCAAGACAGAAAGGGCTTTTTGTCTATGGAAAACTACCACTGTGATATTTGAGAAAAATCGAGATTAATTATGTTCCTTAGATCTGAGATTATATTCCACATAACGTGAGACAATTCAGGCAAAAGCAGTGTATTTACGAAGCACTGGTACATTTTTAGATGTTTGTCTATTTATCTTCCATAACATGTCTTCTTTCATACTAGTATAAATCAAAGGTCCAACATGTACATTCAGGTGTTTATTTGACTAAACCTTGTCTGTTTGCGTCTGTGTATTTCTCCTATACAACCATCTTTAACGGACATTATCTCAACATTAGGTTTGTCAATACTCTGAACCAAAAATCTACAACTTCTAAAGCACTTACATCAACTAAACTTTCCATAATCATTCTCAGCACTATTCTGAAGGTTATCACAGAAGGATTTGTTCATATGTTGTTCATTGTCTGATCTACGATACATGGGTTGCAAACGTTATAATGCATTTTTTTCTTAAAACAAACAGAAAATTAAATTAAATTCATATTTTTAACCGGGACTTTTGAGACCCAATTATTTTCAGAGCTGTTGACCAGTAACACACACACACACACACACACACACACACACACACACACACACACACACACACACACACACACACACACACACACACACACACACTGACCTGTAGCACATCACATAGGTTGCTCTTTTCTCACAGTTGCAGGTCTAGGGAAATCTAAAACATTTAGTTGTGAAATATTTATTTTGGCCGATAACAACGTATGGATTTCTTAGCCAGTTTCTTCGTCTATAAAAAGAAAATGGATAGCCAAAGTGCATTGTGTGCGTTTGTGTCTGTCTGTCTGTCTGTCTGTCTGTCTGTCTGTGTGTGTGTGTGTGTGTGTGTGTGTGTGTGTGTGTGTGTGTGTGTGTGTGTGTGTGTGTGTGCCAGCTGTGCCCCGTCTCTTGATGCATATTTGCCACATAGGGATTTGGAATGGAATGTGGAAACGAAAGCTTAAACCAACCCTTCTGTTGTAAACAATTGAACACACACACACACACACACACACACACACACACACACACACACACACACACACACACACACACACACACACACACACACACACACACACACACACACACACACACTTAATAAAGGGCAAATTCAAAGACAATTATAGACTGTTTGCTAAATGTGAATCATACATATCTCAATCAATAGCACACGTTTTGACGTGCACTATATTCGTGAATGAAAGCATAATTAGTTGGTTGAACACACACACACACAAACACACACACACACACACACACACACACACACACACACACACACAGACTTACCAAAGCCAAAAAAAACCATTGAGAACATTGCCCTGGGCCTTTTGGAAGACGTTGCAGGGCGGTTCAAAGGTACGGTTTGTCTACCCTTAAAATTGAGACGGAACATAATATCCCCACGCTATTCCAAAAATGAATTTGGCACCTCTTTGCCTCACTGTTCTGCCACTGCAATGATTTTTTTTCTGCACACACACACATACACACACAAGCAAACACACACACACACAAAGACATGCACACACACACACACACACACACACACACACACACACAAGCAAACACACACACACAGACATGCACACACACACACATGCACACACAAACACACAGACATGCACACACACACACATGCACACACAAACACACACACACACACACACACACACACACACACACACACACACACACACACAAGCAAACGCGCGCACACACAAGTAAAGTAAACACGCACACACGCACACACACACACACACACACACACACACACACACACACCCCTTCCACGGAGCAGCTGCTACATTGTCCCTTGGACCCCTTTCAGAGCAAATGAAAATTGATACACTTAAATGCAATCCCCCAAAAATTCTCTTCAATTATTTTTTTCAATGTCTTTTGCAAAATACATTTGAGCCGTGGGCTATCACCGTAAAAACATCCGACAGCTACATTTGCCACTGGGAGAAATGAGCAATTATCTTATAAGCCGTCTACTTTGTATCAAAAGGATGTATTGCTTTAAGTGTGTGTGTGTGTGTGTGTGTGTGTGTGTGTGTGTGTGTGTGTGTGTGTGTGTGTGTGTGTGTGTGTGTGTGTGTGTTGCATTAAGTATAGAGGCCATATGGGAGAGTGGGGGATAAACTACCGCTGCCATTTGCCATCCTGTCTGTAATTTCTGGTCACAGTTGTAGATTTATAGGGACTCAGAATTATTAGGGATTTCCTCTGTTTGCGTTTGGTATCAGGGCAGCCTTAGTGTGGCCGCCATATTGGTTTTTTATCTCCTCAAATCACAGGAACGCAAAGGCTGTATTGGAAAAGCCCTACTAACGTCCTACTCATACTTAAAGCCCTACTAACGTGTTACTCGTACTAAAATCCCTACTTATGTCCTACTCATACTCAAAGTCATACTTACGTCCTACTCATACTAAAAGCCCTACTTGTGTCCTATTCATACTAAACGCCATACTAACGTCCTACTCATACTAAATGCCATACTAACGTCATACTCATACTAAAAGCCCTTCTAATGTCCTACTCATACTAAAAGCCCTACTTGTGTCCTACTCATACTAAACACCCTACTAACATCCTACTCATACAAAAAGCCCTAACGTCCTACTCATACTAAAAGCCATACTTACGTCCTACTCATACTAAAAGCCCTACTAACATCCTGCTCATACTAAAAGCCCTACTAACGTCCTACTCATACTAAAAGCCCTACTAACGTCCTACTCATACTAATTTACCAAATGCAGTCCATAACATGAGGTGAATTGCTTAACAAAAAGATTAGAGACCAGTCTGGATTTTTCTTCAATCTTCATCTCTACATTACTTATTGAAAATGCTCTTTAAAGAGGACCTATTATGCTACTTTTCTGGTCTTAATTTCTTGTTTTACACTGCTATAGAGCAACCTGACACGAATCACATCACAAAAAACTATGTAGATTTTCGGGAAGCTCTTTCTCTTATTTTGGCGATCCAGCACATCCTGCCAACACTTGAGTGTGTGTGCTTCGGCTCCCTCCGCCTGTGCTTCGGCCATCTCCGCTCCCCTCCCCCCCCTCCTGCAAACCCCACTCCGTTGTGATTGGTTACCTTCCTTCCGGAACACTTTCAGCGGCGGGAAGCGCGAGCATGGACCTATAAGGGCGCGAGGCAGACGCGAACAGGGAAGTGACAGCATTACCATACATGGAAACATCCGCGTGGAGACGTCACAAAGTTTTATGCGACGTCACAAATTATGAAAGGGTAGACCGCTTTGAAGACGTGACTTCTCGACTGGCTAGAATAGTGTTTAGTGCTCTGCACAGACACCCCAGACGGTCAGCAGGGAATACGTCGAAATGCATGTAAGTCATTATTTGATAATTTAGTATGGTTAAGCATGACTATGAATCATCATAACAACGTTTATAGGTCATAAAAGTCAAAAAGCTTCATAGGTCCTCTTTAATGATAATTTTTTTTTGGAATTTGGTAGAAATGTTGTCAGTATTTAATGTTATAAAGCCAAAATGTTCATTCCACTCAAACATATTCCTATACGAGAGACACTGAACATTTGGAGTGATCATTCAATCTTTTCCAGAGCTGTTTTCCTAACATAAAAACTGTCCACAGAATTGACTATCCAGGTAGCCAGAATGTAACTGGTTTAAATCCCTTTGTATCTGTTGGAATAGATTTGAACCATCTGTATTGGTCTCCGGACAAGATACCTCATATAGACGTGTTAATACGCATGACAATGACATGGAACTATGCAGAGAATTTGGCCTGTCTAAGAATTTTTTAGAAGCTTCACAAGCTAAACCATGAGCTCAAATCTTTGGCATTTCAGTGGAGCGAGAGAAAGAGAGAGAGAGAGAGAGAGAGAGAGAGAGAGAGAGACACACACACACACACACACACACACACACACACACACACACACACACACACACACACACACACACACACACACACACACACACAATAACATTAACCTGATGAGAAAATGTCCATCAATAGCAGCTGGTCTCTTAGGATACCAAAAAAAAAAATCAAAAAACACAAACTCCTGGACTAGCTCTGAGATGAGCCCGTTATTGGGGAATCAATGTGTGTGTGTGTGTGTGTGTGTGTGTGTGTGTCTGTTATTGGGGTGTAGTACGCCCTTTCTACAAGACATTTGCACTGCTCTGTAACCCTGCGTTCCAAATCACATACTCTTTCTTTTTACTACACTACATACTAAAGTACAGAAGAGTTTTAGGGCCAGAGGAGAGAGAGAGAGAAAAAAAAAAAAATAAGGAAGATTTTTTGTATCATTATGTCGAGAAATGTCAAGAATAGACAAATACGAATACTCCAAAATGCTATTGGAGTTAGTGGGGCATTTACTGTATATATTTTCAGCATACTACAATTGGCGTGCATGTGCTGTATTGGGACATCCTAAATATTTTTTCTGGCATACTAAATAGTAGGGAAGTATGGGGATTGGAACGCAGGGTAAGTCTCTAAGTAGGAGAGATGCCCCAGTATTGACGCAGGCGGGATAATAATACACACAGAGAGCCAAAGCAGTCCGGTGTGTAGTGATAAAACAAGAGAAGATTCTCCAGAATGTGGGTCCTTATGTTGCTAAGCATTAGCGGAACTCCCAGGTTGGGTATGAATGTTATGCGACCATACATGGATTACTTCATCATGGGGTTATAGCCAAAATGAACACCTAGTGAATACTGCTTAGCGCTTAAAAGGTTTTTATTCAGGTTATGATTTAGGACGGACGGACGGACAGACAGCTGAAAATAAATAAATGCCCCACTAACTTAAATGGCATTTTGTATTTGTCTATAATCTTGACATTTCTCGACTTTATGAAAAAAAAAATCTTCCTTATCTTATTTTTTTCTCTCTCCTCTGGCCCTAAAACTCTTCTGTACTTTAGTATGTAGTGTAGAAAAGGAAAAAGTGAGTGATTTGGAATGCAGAATGCAAGTGTATAACAATAGATAGATAGATAGATAGATAGATAGATAGATAGATAGATAGATAGATAGATAGATAGATAGATAGATAGATAGATAGATAGATAGATAGATAGATAGATAGATAGATAGATAGATAGATAGATAGATAGATAGATAGATAGACAGACAGCACCTGTAGCCTGTTTGAGACTATGAGTAAACTCTTGGCCTGGCTCCCCGACAGCAGGCCAGGAAGAAGATGGGTCCAGACACAAACTGGAACGTTCTAATCACTGTTTTGGAAGCAACGTGTGTGTGTGTGTGTGTGTGTGTGTGTGTGTGTGTGTGTGTGTGTGTGTGTGTGTGTGTGTGTGAATGATGTCAGAAAAATGGGACGCAGAAGAAATGTAAACAGAGGCAGCAATGTATGACCGCATTGGGCTACACCTATACAAGCAAGTATTCTGTTATCTGAGATTGTGAGGTCGTAAATTATTTTGATGGATATTGTTTTGGACTAAAGCTCGATCATTTATTCATATTTAAAGGTGCTATAAGCAACTTTAAAACTTATCTGAAATAGTCAAATTTTCACATCACTTGTATAACAGCAAACAAGACCATCAGTGCAAAGAATGATAGTTTTATATAGTTTTTTTCTTAATGCCTTTGTCATGGGGTATACGCTCACCCGGGAACAACAGCTGGCGTAGCAAAAACACTACCGCTGTTGTCCAAAGGGGGCGCAAGAATCAACACAAACTGAAAGTTCCTCGGAGCACCTTTAAAGATATTTTAGTGACTACATAGGCTGCACCTCTAACATCAAATAATTTGTTATCTCAGAATTTGTGGCTGTCAAATTGAAGAATAGATTAATAGACCAGTGTAATACATTTAATCTATATTTAATATGTTTTTTGTGCTGTTTTATCCATTCCTGTTGAGTTAATGGTATCTAAGTGACTATATTTTAGTGTCTGGCAGGTTTATTATAGGACCTGCTCGAAACAGTGTTGATGTTGAGCCTAAGGAGTCTAAGAAAAAACACCGGCGCTCGCACATGGCAGGTGCAAATTCCTCAAGGGGACAAGCCAGGAACATTTAGGTAGTATTTAACACAGATGTTCTATCCTCCCTAACGTGTAACACACACACACACACACACACACACACACACACACACACAATAGAAACACAAACACACACACACACAAACACACACACACACAGACACACAGATAGAAACACACACACGCACACAAGAACACACACACACACGTGCACACAAATACATACACAGACACACACACACACAAACACACACACACATATAACCATACACACACACAATGACCAC
>CM049397.1:32559697-32562197 GCA_026929865.2 Hyperoplus lanceolatus
AAGAGGTGGGGAAATATCATGTCAGCAAATGCAAAGTGTGTGTGTGTGTGTGTGTGTGTGTGTGTGTGTGTGTGTGTGTGTGTGAGTGTGTGTGTGTGTGTGTGTGTGTGTGTGTGTAATGCAAAACATGATATTCTTGCTTGTTTTTACTCTGGCCCCTAACCCCATTTCTGTTATACACGGAAATATGTTTTAAATCATTTAAAGGGAAGCACACACACAAAGTTATATATCTCTCAAATGGTTTAAGTTAGGAAGGGGTTGAATGAAAACGTGTGTGTGTGTGTGTGTGTGTGTGTGTGTGTGTGTGTGTGTGTGTGTGTGTGTGTGTGTGTGTGTGTGTGTGTGTGTGTGTGTGAAGCTATAGTAACACCAGAAGTTTTCCCACTGGATGCTCCCTGTATAAACACTATACCGTTCAAGCCCCCTCCCCCCACCTCCACCACACACACACACACACACACACACACACACCCACACACACACACACACACACACACACACACACACACACACACACACACACACACACACACACACACACACACACACACACACTTCATGTGATCTCTTAATTGCAAAGCCCACAGGGGCAGGTAAGCGGAGGGCAAACTTTTTTGTGTGTTCTCCAGAATCTCGTAGTAAGTGAATTATCTCAACTCTATCAACACTAATGCTCCCAGCAGAACAATGCTGCGTATGCTAAGTACAATCCCTCATATCCTACACATTCCACTTTGCAGTAAAAATATGGTGCGATATTTGAAATGTAAACCTAGTGCCCTTAAGTTTAATCTAGCATGGAGCTGTTGGTATCATTTAGCGGCTAAGCTTGACTTCAGATGGGAAAGCAAGCTCCATCTTACATTCAATCCAGACCTAAAGATAATAAGGATATTAATAGGAATAAAAATAAATATAAAAACACCAACATTTTCAAGAGCTGATTTCAAATATGTAGGGTTTTTTAATCTTTTTTGTACACCAAAGGCCTATTTCACTAGCTTGGAAATCCAGAGCTGCCGCTGGAAAATTAATTTGCTGCACCTGTTGGTCTGGACACTCTCCATTAAAGCTCATTAAATATGTCCAAAAATCCAGAGCTACCAATCAAATTGTTCTTTCTGATATGGGCGGGCCAGAGCCCTCTGTATGGGGCTCTGGGGCGGACGTAACCGGATGACGATAGTGCCGTTTATGCGCCGTCGAAACCGTGACAGTAAACAGCAGAGATGGCTGCGGATATGTTGTTTGAGTTTGAGACGGCCCGAACCACCTCAATTGGCTCCTTTCTGCACATAGGAGTAAGCAAACTGAAAGTTCCTAAGAGCACCTTTAAAGTCACACCAAGTACAAGGCAGCCCAAAAGTTTGGTAAACATTGGTTTTATGGATGGAATATAGGGAATAGGGCCTGGGCATGCTGGCTCTTGTGGTATTTTCATTTTGGGAAGGAGGGAGGGGGAGGGGGAGGGGGGGGGTATTCCATTTTCCAGTCAACTTGACACAGTATGGATTCTGTTCCCGATCTTAAATGGAATTGCAGAAATACTTTGAGTGTAAACTTCAGACAGAAAGAGGAAGGGCGCACACACACACCCACACACCATCACACACACACACACCATCACAAGGAAGGGCACACACACACACACACACACACACCATCACACACACACACACCATCAAAAGGAAGGGCACACACACACACACACACACACACACACACACACACATTTTTCAGGGGGGAATCCCATTACGTAGCATTAGCTCTGGTGTAGTAAATGTACTCACAGTCATCTTGCCGCTGCGGTTGGCCTCCTCTCGCTCGACCAGCGCGCTCAGGAAGTTATCTTTGAGACGGTCCTTTCCGACACTTGCCAGTGGTGTCCTGGAAAAGACAACACGAGACACGGGTCGAAATGTTTCTCTAAACTAAACGTGGAAAAAAATCACATGAGGTGTATGAGTGTGTGAATGGGTCAATGTGCTCAGAAATGTAAAGCGCTTTGGGGCTGAGAACATCAGCTAAAAAGCGCTATATAAGTCAAGTCCATTTACCATTTAAAGGTTCTTAATGGAAACTTTGCAACTCACCTTTAACATACTGTAGCTTCAGCAGACTTTGGCTGTTTAGATAATTATTTAAAATGACATAGAATGTGATAAATTGCCTTCATTTGCAAGAATTATATATTTATTAATTTTTTTTATGAGTTTGAATCAATGTATTCAAATGCAAGCTGCAACAGACGTAAATATGCATATATGTACAAAGCCCTTATCCAAAACTGCCAAGCTCCTATGGCACTCCTGAGTACATTTTTTTTTTTTTTAACCTTTATTTATACTCGAGATACCATTGCGGGGTGACCCTCATTTGCAATGATGTCGAGAAACAAAAACAACAATACATACACAATATAAAATGCAATTACATCACATTAAACACTACTTTCTACCAGCAACTATTATAATTTGTGTTGATAAATCAATGGCTT